>JAQQZR010000016.1:15660435-15674736 GCA_030068235.1 Notoglanidium macrostoma | reverse complement strand
CTGGTGATGCCCACCTGGCTCTGCCCCTCAGTGTTCTGGTGATGCCCACCTGGCTCCGCCTCTCAGTGTTCTGGTGATGCCCACCTGCCTCCGCCCCTCAGTGTTTTGGTGATGCCCACTTGGCTCTGCCCCACAGTGTCCTGGTGAAGTCCACTTGGCTCCGCCCCACAGTGTTCTGGTGATGCCCACCTGGCTCCGCCCCTCAGTGTTTTGGAGAAGTCCACTTGGCTCCGCCCCACAGTGTTCTGGTGATGCCCACCTGGCTCCGCCCCTTAGTGTTTTGGAGAAGTCCACTTGGCTCCGCCCCTCAGTGTTCTGGTGATGCCCACCTGGCTCCGCCCCTCAGTGTTCTGGTGATGCCCACCCCCTCTGCTTTCTGGAGGTATCCAACAGACCCGGGCCTTAAATGAAAGGTTTCAGTGAAAACTGAAGAGTTCGTATCCTGTTCTTTAGCAGCATAACTGATCGTCGTAAATGCAGCATGAAAGCGTGTAAATTGTAACTTGCAATGATGACATCATTAGGTTAAAAGCTGCATAGCTCTAGCACCGAGTTTTGTACTCTGAGTTCATACGTTATGTTTCAACAGCAGGATGAACGATAGACACGATGAATGAAACCAGACCAAAGCACTTATGGAATGCGAATAAGCTGTTGAGATAAGAGCTGCCGTGTTTGTGTTTGCATGTCCTGATTCTATCTATGCCCGGATAGCAAGAAAATGCTTATTGATTGTGAATTGTCCCAAGGGCGCGCACACGCGCACACACACACACGCATGCACGCACAGGGCTGTAAGGTTAAAGGCAGACCATTTCACTGGGAATGAACTTGTGATTTAATGGACTACTAAACATGTTTATGTACTAACAGTATTTCTTAGGCGCATTTCAGACCCCAAACTATCACTAAATATCATTCTTGGTCGACCAATCGCTTTAAAGAGCTGATTTCCAGAACTTGTCTCAGTAAAAAAAAAAAAAAAAAAGGCCTTTTTTTTGTTTGTTTTCTGGATCGGTTTCATGTCCTGCTCTCATTACCGTCGATCTTTAAAGCATTCATCTACGACCACGTAATTTACGCTGCATGTGTCAACCTCCACCTCCAGCAGACGGCAAAAAAAAAAGAGAGGGATGGAAAGGAGGGGAGGAGAGACATGTATGTCCCTGTGGTACCGACAGTGAGGCTGGGAGAGAAATGAGAGATAGGATGAGCGAGAGAGCTTGTGATGGATGCACAGCAGGGGGAGGGCGAAAGGCAAGAGCGCGAGAGGGAGGAGAAAAGACGAGCGAAGGGGAGCCTGTAGATTCGGAAGCGTTCAGAAGAGGAGGCAGGAGGAGCTGGCATGCTGGAAGATGGTCTCAGTAAGAGGAGAACTGAGCGTTGCCTATAATTTAATGTTCAGTAGCTTGGATTCCTTCTCCATGGGTAATAGATTAGAACCTGTCCGGGCTGTGTTTAGTTTTTTTTCCTGTCTCTTTCACGGCGTTGAGTAGAGTAAGGAATGTGATCAAGGCTGTCTTGAATTTTGAACGGGTTTGGTGGATTGGTCCTGCTCTGAGTGTTGAATGCTGATCGAGATCGCTGCTTTTTATTCATTTATTTTTCACCACAGTCAGTCAGAGAGTAAGATTGAGAGGAGAGAGAGAGAGAAAGAGAGAGCGCGAGAGAGAGAGGAGGCTGTTGCTGCCTCTGCGCTGAGCGCTACAGTCAGATCTGTTCAGTCTGGAATTGCCGTTGCCTGTGGGGAAGGTGACATTAAAGCGTGCGATATTAATATATTCCCTCTGTTGCTTTTTTTTCTTTAGGGGTGGCTCCTGCCAAGAAAAGCCCAAAACTGGTGAGTATTTTATAGTATTTTTTCCTAGATTTCTCATCCTCTTTCTGTTTCTCACTCTCTGTTTCTCCATTTCTGCTATTTTTTCCTGCTGTTGCTTAGCTCCCATGCTATTTATGTGTGTGTGTGTGTGTGTGTGTGTGTGTGTGTGTGTGTGTGTGTGTTTGTCTGAGGTTCAATATGTGCCTGAGATAATTGGAGGGGTTTGGATGTTGTCAGTGATCAGTGTGAGGAATCCTGGGATGCTGTGCTCTGATTTCCTGGGAGGAGGGTTTGTTTGCGTCCGTCTCAGTACCAGGTTTTGAAACGTCTCTAAAGACGGAGAGGAGCTGAAAGAGCTCCAGAGCACCTCCTACAGGAGGAGTGTGCGCGTAAAGGTAGTGGTTATGTCAGCTGTTTAAAATGATCCATAATTCTTATGTTATACTGTAATTCTAGAAATGTTTAGTATAAGATATTCATCATTCTATTACTACATATTAGTGAGCTGGATATGCAGTAGAGGGCGCTACTGATCCAGGCTCTTAGGAAAAGGGTTCACTCTTGGATAAAAGAACTCGGAAGTCTTCCTTAGATTGAAGCACTCAATCGTAAGTTATTACATTGGACCGTTAGAGGTTTGGCTGGAGGAATAACCGGAGAACCTTAAGGGTACTAGATGTAACCTTGATTTTTTTTTTCCCCCTTCCTTTAAACGTTTGGTAAAGAAACAACCCCTTTAAAATAATAATTTAAAATTTTACCTCCCAAAGAACTTTTCAAGAAACTTTCTCTTCCTGCACTCTTTTAAAAATAAAAAATAAAAAATAAATAAATAAAAAAAATGAAATAAGAACAGCTAACAGTCACCTAAAAAGGTCTAAGTGGAAAGGTTCTGTGCATGTTTACCTTTTACGAAAGAACTCCTTTAGAATGCTAGAAGCCTTTTTATTCTAAGAATCCTTTTATACACTTAAAAATGTTAAATAAAAAAAAATAAAAAGAGTCTTGAGTTTGTAACTGGGAAAACCCTGAAGGATTATATCTAGAACCTCACAGCCAAGGGTTTACCTTCCAAGTAGAACCTGATTAAAAAAATCTATCCATAGAACCCTTTTTTCCCCCTGTAATCTAAAGGGGAGACCGTTACATTATATGTAGTATGTACATTGTCTCTTGGGAGAAGCCTTAAGGGCTGTATGAAGAACCCTACATTAGAGCGCTTACCATTTACAAATGGTTTGAAGTAGAACCTTCAGCCATGAAAATCCTTGGGGAACCATTTTCTGCATTCTGAAAGGGGGGAAAATGGAGAAATCGGTCACGCTTAAGGTTTCTTTGGTTCGGCTTTTCTACGCAGAACCCTACAGCAGCGGGTTTACCATTTACAAAAGGTTGCAAGAACCTCCTTTATCCAAAGAACCCTAACCCTTTTTCTACTCTCTGAGGGTTGGGGAAAAAGAAAAAAGAAAGTTAAATCTAGCACCCTGAAGAGTTCCTCAGCTCTAAAAGCCCTTAAAGCTTCCTAACCGATCCGAAAAAAATCCTGCCCGAGGGAGCTTATATTGTACTACAGGTTGAAAGTAGTACCTGTGTGAGAACATGGAACCATTGATCTTTGATTGAAAGCTTGAGAAACATCAAAAAAAAAAAAAAAAACCTTGTTAACTTCAAGTAATTGTAAGCATCAATTATTAAATTCATTAAGTATAAGCTTCATTAAGCGAACGTGTTCCACTTCTGCATTTTTATTCCTTTTCATATGAATTTCATATTCGTATTCATTTCTTGGGAATACGTTTACACTACACTCCATAGACCCCGATGTATTATAAAATGGAACCGCAATATGAGGACCAAGTGCCCAAGAATGTCATTGCTGGTTATCTACTGCTCGAATATGCATGTCTGTGGTTACAATGTGGAAGTAAAAACACGTTCCTGCTTTATGATCATCTCAGGTCTCAGTTGGCACGGTGCTGCATGCAGAGATGTCTTTTTAATTTAGTTCAGCTTCGTCCAGCAATCTGTTGTTTTCTCTTACGGGATTTCCTCTACAGATAATTGTTTCATCTTGCACGGATTCAAGTAGGTGTGCGTACAGTCAGTGACAACAATAATTGTGATCTTGATACTGTGCATGTGGGTTTTTTTGTTTTTTTTTCCGCAACTTCTCATTACGTCTGGAAGCCAGTGTAAATGCTTTACCAGGCCTCCAAAGGATTCATGCTGAGGAAAGAAAACTGCTTCACGCCTACATAGCAGAGACATAGAGATATGTGACAAATTAAAAGAAAAAGCAGCATGAAGTGGGTTAGCAAGGTGCTGGGCTACCATGAGCCACCAGCACAAGTTCACTGCATCCGGACATTGAATGTAAACGTCTCTGGAACTGTCCTGGAGCAATGAGCAATGTTCTTCTAAAAGATAATTCTCTCAGTTGGTGTTGGCATGGTGGTGACGCTTCACAGTCATCCAACAGGTGGTCAGTTGGGTTGAGATCAGGTCTGAAGTCCATAGCTCATGATCCGCGTCATCGTCATGCATATGTTTCTTTGTTGGAAAAAGGTGATCGGAGAGAAGAACGTAGTACTGATGAGCAGTGATGATTCCCTCTGAGGGGACAGGTGGAGACAAAGCGTTCCAGCAAAAGCATAACACTGTTACTTTCCTTTAATTTACGTTACCTTTAGCCGTACATGAAATATATTTGAGAATGCACATGTCGAAAGAGATAGGAAAACATGTCAAGTGGATTTGTTTGAGTGTACTTCAATCAAAATTGAGCTACAATAACATGCACTTGTCCGCCAGAGCTTCTCTGCTTGTGTTGTAGGTTGCCCTTTGAACTGTTTTTATTTTTCACCTTTCTCTGTTTTCTAATTCTCACTCAAATCATACCCACTTAATCTCCACACGCATACTCATCTGAATGCCCACAGCAGCCGCTGGAGAGAAAAGACAGCCAGGGTAGCCACCGCAGTGTTCCCTCGGACTCGCCTCTCCACTCCTCGCAGGCTCCATCCACAGAGACGGCGGCTCCACCTCCCCCCGCCCAGCCGCTGCCCGGCCTGCCCCCTCAGGAGCCGGCAACAGACGGCACGCTCGCCAAGAAACCGGACCCGTTCAAAATTTGGGCCCAGTCCAGGAGCATGTATGAAAGTAGGCGTAAGTAATATGGGATTTTGGTGGTGGGTACTTGGGAAGCTGGAGCTATTGGGGTCAATAGAAATGGGGAATACATTAGACGAGGGAGGAATAATGGTGTTCAGGAGGACTCTATGCGATGCATCATGCATTTCTGGCTTTGGTGTACCTTTCTTCTTATTCTCATCAACCTCAAACAGGGTATCGACATTTCTTGCTCTTTCAATCATAGATTGTGTTTATTTATTTATTTTTAATTTTTTTTTCAAGCATGCCAGAAAATAATAGGCACAGAACGCTCCCTGTCCGAAAATCCAATCCAATCGCAGGTTAAATCCTCCGTAATCCATGTTGGCCGTCTCGTTAACCTCAGACTTCCATCCCGCTTACTCCATCAAATCCCAAGCCTTCCATCTAAAACTCTCCCGAAAGCCTGTTCTACAGTCACAGTGCAAGTGCATCCTGATGTAGTATCACAATCCTGAAAGCACCAGTGTGGGGGCGGAACTGAATCAAAAGTCTGCGCATCAAAGCGAACGCCTAAACACCAGTGGACATCCGGGTGCGGTTCCTGTTTGGCTAAAGATAAAAATTTTTAATTCGAACATCAAATTACATCAAAACCTACCAAGCAATATAATGACCTGGCATCAGCGTTCATGGCTTTGAAATCTTTCCGGTGTCTTCGATACTGAAAAGCCACCCCTATGATCAATTCTTTTTCCCCCTCTTGGTCAGTTCCATGCCTTTCAGGATGCTTTTTCCAGCTCACTTTTCCTCACGGTGTAAGCTATTGTTAGCGACGTCAGATCTGGTGCTTCTAGTCGAACAACAGCTTTCTCTGCCAATGATTCCATTAGCTCCATCAATAACACTGCCATAATGCTAGCTGTATCTCCGTCTGCATCAAGCGAGTGCTTTGTTTCCTGTTGGCTGATCTTATATGGGTGGCTTGAACATGGGCATGGAGGATGTTCCCTGATTGGTTAAATGTCAATTTAATTATACAACTTGATAAGCGTTGCTGTGTTTCAGTAGGTGTAATATGGTAAAAATCTTGATTTGTAGTACCTGTCAGTTGTCACAACTCGCCGTTAGATCTCTTAGCCGAACTCCGGCACAGTGAGATTTTGTTAAAAATATGTCTCTACAAACCATTAGCTCTCTGAGAATCTGCTGTGTGATTTTGCTGTCAGGGACCATTATATTGCAATGCTCTGCTGTCCACACTTTGTGTAGTTATAATTAGCCTTCTCTATGATCTGACACTTTAGAACAAAGGTGCCAGAAACTGACCAATACTACCCTGGCTCTCTGGACCAATTATACTTCGTTCCTCTGTCCGTGTTTTTTATGCTTTGGTGGCACGTAAAAACCTCTGACAAAGGTGCTAATAACTGATGGAAGTGGCTGTAGGTGAAATCCCATATTTCTTTCAAGTCTATGTGCTGGTCAAACGGATCAGCTAATTAGCCAGAATGCCCTTCACCCATTGGCAAGAAGTTGCAGGAGAGGACACATGGTTTTCAGGTCTGGAGATTTCAGCAGCTAATCATTCCTCCAGTGACCCCTGCTTTTTTGCAACTCTTTCATTATTGAACACTTTAAAGCGAAGGCAGCTGCGACCAGCAGCGCTGCCCACGGATCTGAGCAGGGGCAGTGAATCAAAGAGGACCCAGAAGATGAAATAAAGAGAGAGGAAACGGAAAGTTGCTTCCGAGACAGCTTATCTTAACTTTGTTGTTTTTATTGCGCGAGCTCATGATTCGGAGTCGTGGACCCGGTGAAACATGAGGTCTCCCTCCAAGAACAGGCGATCTCCATGCTATAAGATGTAATTAAATGCAGATCAATTAGATTCTGGTCGATCGCTGCTTTTAAAGGCAGACAGAAGTCTGTAAGCTGTGCCTGAGCAGCCCTGAGAGGGAATTACTGAGTTCAGCTTAAACACACAAAAGTATCATTAAGTGACTTCAGCTTAAGTGAATGGAAGCTGAAAGCCGGGGCGCAGCATAATAGACAATTTGGAGACTCATTTCTGCAGCTTAATGGAAACCGAATGATTTGGGGAAAACTGACCACTCCCAATGGCAGCCATTTTGTATGGAGTGGGAGCCTCTCGCGTCAATGCCTCTTATTGCTTGGGTAATGGACATTTCAACTTTAACCTAGCCTTGATTTCCAGATTTATGCAACACCTGCACTGCGAATACTGCAAAAGAAACTGGGCAAGGAAGAGCCCTTTTCAATCTCAAGTTTCCAGTGATTCGAAGTCATGACAGGGTTGCACTTAGGATTTATTTTGTTGCATGTTGTCACGTCAAACAATCCAGCACACTTCAGATTTCAGACATTGTTGCCAAACTCAACCTGGACTGAGTGTACCACTTTTTGTTGTCTTTATCTGGACCTCCTTTAGTTTTGCATTGGATAATTCCAAACCATACTCGGTGTCCCTTTTCCCTGTATAGTTCAATAACCGTCCTCGGCACACTTGAACCCGTCATGACATAAGTACTTACTGATTGGCCTGTCATTTCTGGCACTTCATTTGGAGTCGTCTACCTTTTCTGTCATTGCACAATGTCAGCTTAGCACAGAGAAATCCCACAGTATCTTAGTGCCATGGTCAGTAGAGTTGTGCTAATTGGCATTGGGACCAACAATAACACCCTCAACAGAATAAGCGGAAAAAGAGGCTACTGATGATTCAGTGGACAGATTGCAGCCCAATCTGCTCCTGTTCCTGGTGCTCCCATATTGCTTCCTGCTGCTTCAACTCGAGTGTGCAGAATAGACCCAAATCCCTTTATCCAGTCCCATGACTGTCAAACGGTAACCTCCATTCCAACAGGTAGTAACTGTGATAAAGCAGGACTCGGTCTTTTCTGATGCCTTCTGAGAGCAGGACATATCTGGCCACAGGTCAAGCAAACCCTCATGTCAATTGTCAATGATCCTTGCCTAAACCACATTCCTTGGCTGGAGCATCACTTGAATATTAATCTTAATGCATAGCCCCTGGTGATTTGTCAGTTTGCTTCCAGCACACATCTGTAGATCATTATTCCAAATGAAGTGAAGCCGAGACCACACAAGGAGCCATTTGTTTACAGAGTCGTGGAAGACATTTTGAAATTTCACATATAGCAGTAGCATCATGCAACCATATGGCATAGAATCATTTCAGCATCTTAACAGTTGACATCCTGCTGGTGTATGCTGAGAACACTGGGAGGGAAGTTCTGGAAGTCATCTAGGCTGATTTGACAAGGAATGATGGTAGATAACGGGTATTCGTCTCGTTTGATGTTTAAGACAAACGGGCATCATGCAGGTTTACAGTATTAATATGGTCTTCGTCTGTCCTCTAAGGGTGCTTTCATACCTATTAATCCGGTTTCTAGTCTGAAACGGAGCTAAATTTGACCTGCTATTTAGTTCGAGTTGTTTTCTCACTGCATATAATTAACGAAAAAGCTTAAAAAATAATCCGCTATGGGGTGTAGAGGGCGCTGAAAATGCAATTATACAACAGATTCATTGCTCGGAATTATGGCGACGAAATAAATATGGATAAAGTGAGCATGGCAATCATTAAAATCACCCATGCGTGGACGGGGAGTCGATAAATGATTAGGTAATTACAGAAGCGACGTATAACTTGAAATATTTTTGTGTCGCGCGTTCAGAGCTTGTTTTTTCTTTCTCTCCGTCAATCCAAATCTCCAGAACGCACCGGGGTTTGATTCAAACGCTGCATATGTGAAAGTGCCCAAACCTACACATTCAGTCCAAAATAACATTCCTATTTAGAGCACGATTGGGCGTCTTCCCAAGGACTGGGCTCTGTTTAGTCGTTTACAAAACACACATGTAAATTAATTACTATTCCTGTCACTATATGAGAAGCCTGGATAAATAAGATATATGTTGCGTTATACTCTTTGTTCATTTCTTCTAGTCCATTATTACTTCATTCAGGCTGCAATGATTTACAGGATCATTTTCGCAGGGTAATAGCTGCCGCTGCAGGCCTGGCTGTCGATTGTAAGGCCGTATGAAAAATTGAACCTGACCGTAATTCTGATTGGGTCCAACCCCAGGTGCAACGGTTAAAATGATGACATTATTAGCGCTGCTGCCGCTTTTTACCGGCGTTCCTGGCTGCCGCCGAACTCGAGAGCGCAGAACAGTGGGAATGATTAAGACCGTTTGCGTCATGCTGCAGGTGAATTGACCATGGCCTTGGGTTATTTGTTCCTTTTTAGTGCCAGATTACCAGGAGCAGGATATCTTTCTGTGGAGGAAGGATACGGGCTTCGGTTTCCGGATCCTCGGAGGAAATGAACCGGGAGAGCCAGTGAGTGCATTTTATTTTATTTACTTTTCACATCTTTTCACTTTTATTCATTTATGTTAGTATGCTAAAATAGTATAAAATAACACTCCGTGTCACTGCTGTAGTAACTCATCTTGGAGAAATGATTCACATCATAATCGGCATTTATTTAAGCTTTTCCGTGTTCAGCAAACATATTCACACTTATTATATTTGATATTCCGGTTTTGTTTTGTATTCTGGTTTGTCTGGATTCTTTGTTTGGCTGAACACATTCCCACACCCTATATCAAGGCACATCATAATATCTAATAACACGGTTTTTATTTTTTTATGCTTACCTGTATTGTCTGATCATGGCTTCAGCTACCGGTTCTCATTACTTTGCCTGATAGACAAGCTTTCTTTTATTTTTCAAGCCAATAATAAATATTTACATTTTTGAATAAGCAGAAAATTTCAAAAAGTAGTCACCGTGAAGGGGGAAAAATAATTTTATAAAATAATAAATACATTTTTAGAATCACGGCATTTCGGTTTGCAAACAAAGTACGATAAAAACCGAAACGCTAGATTGTGAAAACAAAAAATACACATCTAGAAAGCAGTTTATTTTTTTGGGGGGGCGGGATATTAATTTGGACTTTATTAATGGGGATTTATTTGGACTGCTTCTTATAATAATATTGCTAAAAGCCTACTAATGATGAAAGTGAAAAGTGCTCAAAAATATACTTTAGTTTCTCAGACTTGGAATGAGCTATGAATTGTTTGACCTTTTCCCCCCCCCCATTTTTCCAGTAACACCAATCACAGCCACGGAAATCAACCATTTCATTTTATATGCTACAATAAATATGAAGCCTGCCATACGTCTTTCAGCCATCTATTTCTGCATTATTATGTAGTGCTTTATCATGAAGGCAGTCAGTAATACAAATTAGCTGCTGCTTTGCTTTGGGATGAAAACATGAGTTATGTCCTTCTTGAAGGCCCTGACTATTCGCAGCACACAGCACGGCTGAAATCCCAACCTAAATGGCAGCATTTGGCCTGTTTGCTTTGTTTATCAAGGACATGCCAGGTACATCCTGGAGAAAAAATTATTTTCTCTCTTTAAACAAGAAGAAACCCAGACTGTATGAAAGTCTGACTACAGCTCATACTGGTCCTTATTCACGCAAGTTGTATATGGTCAAATCTGAAAACTTGTTTGTTTATAAAAATATTATTTCTGTTGTACCTGTATGACTGAGCTCATGGCCGGAATGCGTGTGTGACAGTGTAACTGCATGAAAAATGCTTGATTTGCAATTAAATAGTATAACAGATACAGTGATAGTATAGTAATATAAATAGCAAATCACACAGGAACCTGGAATGTTAGGTGATGTTAACTGGTAGGTTTGGTGTCAATTTGTAATTCATTAACATGAATCTGAGGTGAAGATGTGGATATTTATCAGCCTATTTGTCCTTCAAATGAGTAATAGGAGCGTTTGTGCACAAGAGGCAACAGAAAGGCAGGCTGCGGATGTGGGGTTTTGGACCGGCTATTCAAAGACTAAAACCCACCAGACGCCATTTCATTCACCGTGCTAGTCTGTTTTCCAGCGTTTAATTAGTTTCTTTCAGCATTTTGTTTACGTAAAATAAGGGTTGAGTCAATCGTGACCTATTTGAGGACTGAAATGAATACAGTCCTAGCTATGAATAGCGCTTATGTAACTACAGGAGATGGAAAAGTTCCAGTTTTCTACCTGACCGTCGCCTAGGACAGCGTTATGAAGATAGAAACGGAGCAGCCTCTCATAACTGTTTATTAATTTGCAGCAGCATCAGACAAAAGCACTTCTAACCCAGCTTTGATGAGATGCATTGTTTATTAATTTCCTCAGATCTTCGCTAGCCTGCTAAGCCCACATTTGCTACACCTGTATTAACTGGGGCATTCTTATATAAGCTGTATGTATGTGAAGGTAAATTGAGCAGGAGCTTAATTCCACGCAGAAGCAGCCGATTCATCATTTGCGCTCAAATCGACACCGCACTCGTTTCATGAATCGGACGCAGATTCGTTCAAACGTCATTCCATGTGCTCGTTTCTACGCAGGTTTGATGAATAAGAGCCACTGTATCCACTGTGCTATCCATTAAATATTATAATCAGAGTAGTCAGAGGCTCTTCGGCCTTTTGAAGACTGAGACTTTTCTCTCACACAGTTACATACATGAATCCAAAGCCTTTTGAAGTTCGGCCAAACGTAACTTGGCAGGTCTCAGCGTCAGCCTTTGCGGTTTGCTCATGACAACTGTTTCCATGTACAGTGTGCAGCATGCCACATTGCAAAAGCCTCAGTCTATGGCAGGACTTGTGCCGTGTGTGTGTGTGTGTGTGTGTGTGAGTGTGTGAGTGTGTTTTTCATTCTAGAAACACAACGCTTGCTTTCATCTTGGCTTCATTGTCTTAGAAAAATATCTCCCGGGCCACCCATGTTCTTCGTTCAAGATGCCAAAATTAGTTTGAATCTCATTCAGACATGCTGGTTATTTGGCCCGAGGTTTCCCACAGGGATTTTGGTCCATGAAGGGTGCACTGGTGTGGCAGGCAACAGTCATCAATTAAAGAATCAACGATCAAAAAGAGGGTTCGTAACCGTCTCTAGAACTCATCTTCCTCCTTCTTTCCAGATCTACATTGGCCACATTGTGAAGTATGGCGCCGCAGACGAAGACGGGCGTCTGCGCTCCGGAGACGAGCTGATCTGCGTGGACGGGACGGCCGTGGTGGGCAAATCCCATCAGCTTGTGGTACAGCTCATGCAGCAGGCAGCCAAGCAGGGCCACGTCAACCTGACCGTCAGGCGCAAGACAGGATACGGAGGTGAGAAATGATCCAGATCCATAAAGTTATGGCTACATTTCACTATTGTCCAAGGAAAGCTTTCTGAGCTGTCCATGATCATTTTCCCAACTTGGTTATGTCTCCATAGCATTTCTGTAAAATCTACCAAGCTAGAACCCTCAAGCATCCTTTTTCTGCGAGAGCGTTTCCTATCAGATCAATGTTCCACATTTAGAAATCTATCCGAGGAACTGTTTAGGAACAACTTTTTCCCAAGTGCATAGATCCAATCGTTGGAATTCGTCACACCAGGCTACAGTAAAAATTTCCAGCCCAAACAATTGGATTTGTTTAACTGAGATGGTTCTTTAGAAAGCGAAGAACCCTCAGCTCATGAGAGTTTGGGTTTGTCACTTTACAAAAAGTAGAACCACTTTTGAAAGTGAACAACCCTTAACTTTATGAAGAACCGTCGAGGAACAATTCGTCCTAAGAGTGTAGGAATTTTCTAGAGCCGATCATTTGAACTTGTCACTCTACAGCATTGTGCATTACAGCATTTGTGGAAAACTGAAAATATGAATTCAAATCGGTTGTTGCTTTACCACATTTGCAGCATGACCCTGTGTAGGACATGAACGGTCATCTTTCACCTAGTGATCGAAGGGGTTAAGAGAAAAGCTGGTCATGATAGCAAGTAATAGTCATTATTATATGTTTTTTGTAGCAAATTCATGTGATATCTGATGCATATCTATATCTATGTACATTGATATTACAGCCCTGACCTGCCTTTCTAATCCAAGACCCTTTGACTGTACCCTTTTAATGAGATTTTGAATAATTCAAAATGTGGTCTAATTATTCATCTGTACAGGACAGATTTTATTTAAATGAGAGTTCACGCTACATGTTAATGAAGGAGCCATGGCTGATCCAGCTCCGGTCTCGTTAACGAAGCCTGCAGTCTAACCCGATGGTTTTTAGACCCGACGCTGTGGAATTGTTCTCATGCTCAGTTTCACTGTATTCCTGCTCTGAAACATGTACCTGACTCACTTACCTGGGTTAATTACCAAGTGCTTTAGCAACCTCATGTGCTGGATCCAGGCAAGCATGAAACTGCAGGGCAATGAATGTAGTCTGTCCCCAGCTCAGAAAAAAAAAAGACACGACTGGCGTCATCCGAGCTGCACCTTAAATGTCTGACATCATCCACATCTCATTTAAGCAGTCAAGAGTCGTGTTTGGAGCATTTGTTGTGGGCGCGACATGTCGTCGTGGCCTTGATGGGAAGTGGGCAGCAATCATAAACATGATGGAGCGTGCTCCAGACCCCCCCCCCCCACCCCGGGATGACATGGTGCACAGTGCACACTAAACGACATTCAGCATATGAATCTCCCTCTATTGCGCCCAAACCACCAGCTCGTGCTCGGCGTCATGCTCGGTGCCTGCTTTGTGACAGTGGAGCCAGTGGACTGTAGGGAAATGAAAATAGGTCAGCTCGTCCCTCAGAGACCTCGCAAGTTATTATTGGACTGCTGCAAATTGGAGGCAATCGTATTGTTTATCTGGAATGGATTATACGTAACGAATTCGATGGTTTCCAAATACCTGTCGTCTTGGGTTAGTGTAGAAACGGATCATATCGAGCAAGACGTCTTAAAAGGGGAAGTACCGACTCATTGATTTGATTTTCGTTTCCTAATGGATGATGTTATAATAATGAACCGTCCCATATGATGCATTCTGCATGCGTGCTAATCAGCACCGGTCCTTATGCAGCGACAGGACAGAAATCTGAAAATTTTACTGAACCATACTGATAAATAGTCATTTTTGCAGTATTCTATATACATGCCATTTTTCTGTCCTAGCCTAATGTGCATGCAAAACGTGAAAAAATATCAAAGGGAGGATTTCAGACTTAATCCTAAATATTCCCATGATCGTGTATCATGACTACATACAATACATCTTCAACAAGCACATCTTCCTGGCATGTAGCCTTCTCTCTCTCTCTCTCTCGCGCTCTCTCTCTCTCTCACTCTCTCTCCCTCACTCTCTCTCTCTCTCTCTCGCGCTCTCTCTCTCTCTCTCGCGCTCTCTCTCGCGCGCTCTCTCTCTCTCTCTCTCTCTCTCTCGCGC
>JAQQZR010000016.1:15642592-15654590 GCA_030068235.1 Notoglanidium macrostoma | reverse complement strand
AGAGGCGTGGCTTCTGTCAGAGCCAGTGGGAGAGGCGTGGCTTCTGTCAGAGCCAGTGGGAGAGGCGTGGCTTCTGTCAGAGCCAGTGGGAGAGGCGTGGCTTCTGTCAGAGCCAGTGGGAGAGGCGTGGCTTCTGTTACACTCCGTGAGGGAGACGTGGCTTCTGTCAGAGCCAGTGAGAGAGGCGTGGCTTCTGTCAGAGCCAGTGAGAGAGGCGTGGCTTCTGTTAAACTCTGTGAAGGAGGTGTGGCTTCTGTCAGACCTCTGTCAGTCTCCAAGGAGCCAATATGGTCACTATTCCAGTCAGTCTTGTAAAAGATGTTGCTTCTTTGAGACCCAGTGAACAAGGAGTGGTCTCTGTCCCTCTTAGTCTTATTGAAAGACACAAGGCCTCTGTCTAACCTGCCAATTGTAGTGAAGAATGTGTGGCTTCTGTCACTCCCAAGTAAGGAGGCGTGGCTTCTGTCACCCAGTCATCCTTACTAAATGAGGCATGGCCTCTGTCAGACTTCTGTAAATCCCGGTGACGGAGGTGTGGCCTCTGTCAATCCGGGTAAAGAGGTGTGGCCTCTGTCAGATCTGTTGATTCTGGATAAAGTGGTGAAAGCCTCTGCCTCGGTCAGTTTCAGTAAAGAAATCCTGACCTCAGTGTTTCAGTCCCAGTGAAGGTGGTGTGGGTTCTTTTTTTAAACAGCTCCAAATTATACTGAACCTTTAATTATTCTTAATGCACCTTTTTATGTATCAAATCACATTTTGAGATACGTGTAGTAGCGGGTTAACCTGATGCCTCTTTATTGTTGATTTGCTCATCCTAATTGACTGAGCTGTTCTTATGCACATCGTTGCCTGACATGCTAAACTGCTCCCTCTTTTATTCCAGACCCGTTTTCTCATTTAGCTGTTAATTCTCCATTAATGCTCGAGGATAAGCTTAGGCCGAGTTGTGATAATGAGAGAGAGCCAATTCCACTCCAGTTTGTTTTGGTCACTAGAGCTTATTGCTCTAAGAGCGTGTGTAGGTGTGTGGCCAGACCCTGGACCGGACTGCACATTCGGCTTAATTAAGAGCGGTGTAATGAAGAGAGAACGAGCTGAAGGAAGCAATATGTACTGCACAGAGGAGAACTTTGATTCCCCAGACAAGCTGTTTGGAAGGGAGAGATAACAACATGGTGGAATGAAGAGGATAGTAAAAGAGTGAGTGTAGAGGCAGACGCGCTCTGTAAGATCCTGTTCGGCTGTAATTTACGACGGCGAACTCTCCGTTGCCTGTGGCGTCTGTCTGAGCTTTAATCAGAGGAGAAGGATAGTCCATTTTGTCTTTTGCTGGTGTGTATGCACATTGACTGAGACGAGTGGGTGTAATTTTGTGCTCCTGTGGATATTTCTAATGTGTCTTGCTTTCTTCTGGGTCGGTATAAATTTGTCTTCCAACAACACCTCTTGTGCCTGAGACGCGTGAGCCGGTGCGCTGAATTTTTCAGCAATGACAGGAGGGATGGGGGAAAAAAAGAGAGAGTGAAAAACAAAAGCCTGCTATGATCAGCGGAGTGGAAATGACAGAGAGAGGCGCAGGGGGATCGGTACAGGCACACACACACACACAGCGAGGATGGCGATATAGACCGGTCCTGCGGAGATGGACCTTCAACCTAATGGATGCCGAGGGAGAATGAATTACAGCCCAGTTTTGTGAAGACAGCGTGATGAAGGTGTGGATGATTGACAGGTCCTGGCTCTGTTTACCAAAGCTTACAATAATCATCCATTTAAACATTTCATTAAAAAAGCTTTTATGCTCGTAAAGTAAGTACCTTAAATGTAAATTTATATTCACAATATGTTCTAAAAGTACATAAGATGCACCTTGATGGTACAGAAACTGGGCAAATTACAGTTTGGTACCTGTATTTCGGCGCGTGCCCATCTGCGTAGAGTGAAATCCAGCTGCCGCGGTGACAGAGTTCGCTCGCTGTGATGGATATGCTTATTTTGTTTTCCACGGTACACCTCATGTGCGTCAGACTGCCTCCTGAGCAGAGCTTTAATCTATACGCTGTGTTTATGCGTTAGTGTTTCAGGGTATTGGAAATGCTTTTCTCATGCAGGACTCAGAGAGAACCTTACACTACACTCGTGCAAAAAAAAAAAAAAAAAGCCGCACAAGGTCGCTTACATGCCAACCATGATCCATCTCTTTTTATTGGTCTATAACGGTCCATCTTTCCCTGTCCCCAGAATCCTCGAACGCAGCGCTGCTGACCAACGCTGAGAAGATCGCCACCATCACCACCACACACACACCTCAACAGCAAGCTGCACCTGAGCCAAGGTAGGCCAAGCACACACACACCTGCTGTCAGACTGGATAACTTTTCATATTTGCTCTTACAAGCTTTCAGTCAACATGACTTTTGTCTGTTTATCTCAGAAACAACAGCAAACCAAAACAGGAGTCTTTCGAGTACAAAGCGCCTCAGGTTCCTCCTCCGCCTGCCCCCACACAAGCTACAAACCAGGTACACACTGACACTTGTGTAACACACACACAAACTAAATTAGCAGAGTTGGCAACAAGCGAAACATATTTCCAGAAATTATGGAAATATATAATATAATAAAACTCCTAAGGGTGTGCTGTTATAGGAAAATAATCAACGATGCATCCTGACATGAAGCCCTACATCTGCTGTCAGAGCTGCCATTACAGAACATTCATCAATACCATCTGACCAATCAGAAGACAAAGCTGTAGACTTTGTGGAAGTGCCTGATCCAGTCGATTCATAAACTACTTGTACCTTTTAATCTTAAAGTATGTGTCCTTGCATGACAGGCTAATTTGAATAAATAAAAAATATGTGGAAATTTAGAACCAATTCCTTTTCAATAGTGTCGCTCGGGGCCACGTCTTTTTCTTTTTTCGGTCATTGTACAAAGTGCCGTTGGCTATAGCTGATCTTTTGGCTTTGATACTTCCTAGCATGTTTCATTTAACGCTAGCTGATTCATTCCGACCCTGCTTCTTATCATGAATTTGAAACGGTAGTTTGTGTCTCCACCTTCGGCTGTGACCGGCGAGCAGGACACTTTGCAGACTCGGTGTTGGCTTTGGCGCACTTTTAGCTTATCTTCAGAATAAAACCAAGCAGCGACCTTGCCCTCTAATTCATCACGGGCTCCGTTAATGATCATGTTTCCACGTCGCCCTGCACTGAAAGCGGTGTTGTACACCGGTAAGCAGCTACTGAACCAACTCCTGAGTAGCTCTGCTGCACCTAAACCTCCACCGCCTTAGTACACATTTGTTCAAGTGTACCATCATCCTTAACATCTTAAACATTCTGAGAGTTATTTAACATTATATTGAAAAATAAATTGAGGTGATCCCTCTTTCTCTACCTTCAGTTCGACACCGCCCAGGTGTTTGTCTTCTCGTTTTGTTCTCTGTGGTGCTTTGAGATGCCCCCTGTCCTCTTTATCCCAAACCAAAAATACTTCCATCCCCAACACACACACACACACACACACACACACACAAGGGCTGCTGCTATCTATTATTCATGCTGTAGCTCAGTCATCACCACTATCAGCTCTATGGGTGACTTTCCTGCAGGTGAATTTGGAAACCAGAGCTCTGGGCTTTAAGTGTGAGAGAGAGAGAAACACACACCAGGCCCTGCTGACCTTGAGCTTAATGAACTGTGTTAGTGTTTATATACATGTGGATCCGTGCGTGCATGTTTAATTGTGTGTGTGTGTTTAGGAGGGGGAGCTGTACTCCGTGGACCTGGAGAGGGACAGTAAAGGCTTTGGTTTCAGTCTGCGTGGAGGACGCGAGTACAACATGGACCTGTACGTGCTGAGATTGGCCGAAGACGGGGCAGCAGTGCGCAGCGGCAAGATGAGGGTACAGCCGAACACATCCCGATCAGACTGGAGACATTTCTGACTGCCAAACCACACACGGAGACTAAACCCTGTCTGAATCCGCAAAACACTAGCAAATGAAAGGATAAACATCTCAGAAGCAGCGTAGAACAGATCACCTGATACACCAAATCATTCAGTAGTATAAGAAGAAATAAAACACTCGGCAGAGTTGCATGCTTCCGCCTTAAAACTGATTCTTTTCTTACAGCGGCACGTCGCAAAGCGTTTTATTCCACTTATGCCATGATATTTTGCCAAGATTATGGAAAACCAAGAATTTTCACTTTTAACTTGATATTAATGAATCGTGCATAATAGGACCAAGAGCTATCCCGGTGAAACAGTGCAGTCATTGCTGACGTTTCATTAAAACTCTGCCCTGTAACGTACATCCAGGGTGGATGGAACGCCCGGCGTTCCTGGGATAGACTCCGGATCCGCAGGGACTCGGTCCAGGGTAAAGCGCATCAAAGACGAATGAATAAAAAGCGAACGGCACGTGAGAGGAGTGTAAAGGAGATTAGCAAGACGGCCAAATCTGCAACAGCTGAGCTGGCTAAAGAGGATGTGAATGCTTTTCAGATTTCAGCCAGTGAAGTCTGTTTTTATCCGATCACGCTCATCGTAACAATCGGCGCAGTGCTGTCTCTCGGGTTTTCCTCAGCAACGCCGCTTTGAACGCCGACTGCATTTTTCTCCTGCAGTGGGCAGTTGGAGAACGCTGCGGTTCAGCAAGAGAGAGAGAAACACCCTGTCTTTTTTGAGAGTTCTGATTCGGGTCAGCGGAAAGGTCACCTGCAGATATCGTTAGCCATCGCTAATAAGCTGTACACATAGCTCAGCCTGCTAGTTGGAGTCGGAGTCGGAGTGTGCCGGAGTTAAAGCTGCGGGAGACATGAGAGGGTAACGGCACTCCGGCTCTGGGAAGCAGGGCAGGAAGGTGAACAGAGGAGCGCCGCCGAAGTGGTGTTTCCCCTGGAGAACAGGACCGACGGATAACCCAAGGCAGGGAGGAAAATAGAACAAAAGGATGCCTACGTTGTCTTTATATCTCAGCCACTTCTGCGCTGTCAACGTTGCATGAAGACATTCAGGATTTCCAGCTGTTCTTCGGGCCACGTGTTTTTCATTTCGAAGTGAAAACGGGACCACGAGAAAACGTTTTCTTAGCGCAAGTTAAAATATGAAAATCTTTTTAAATCAAATTATTAAAAAAAAAAAAATACATATTTTTAAAAGCCTAGAAATCAGATATTCATGAATCCGACTATGGAAAAAAATGCCACAGAAGAACACCTGAGTGTTCGGAGTCTACCTGGAAGCAGACGTAAGCGCAGCGAGTCATCAGTCCCCAGTTTCCATTCCTAAATGTGAAATGCGAAAATCTAAAACAAGGCAAATCTTTCCACTCACTTCATCCACACAAGTCCCCAGATACCAGGATCTGAACATGGAAGAGGGGAGAAATAGCTAAAAGATGTCAAAGCATGGTGATGGCAGCATCAGATGGTGCCATTTACAAATGTTAAAATGTTTCCATCTGTTTTTTTGTTTTTTTTCTCCAGTCGCCCTCCTTCACCGCCACACTCACTGTGTTTTAAAAAGCGTGTTGCGGTCCTCGTTAGTGGTTGATCAGACGCTAACAGTGATCTTTACTCGTCACTCCTAGCTACACAGTAACTGCTGACACATCCGGGGTGTTAAAGAGCATTTGTTGATTTTAGCCCCTGTGAAAAACAGGCAACGAGAAATACGAGAGCTCTTTGTAACTTTTATCGCTGTAGTTTCTGCTGAGATGTTTTGAATAGCAAATTTTTTTAAACCAAAAACGAATGTACACGGTATACACTGACCTTTATGTGTCATCTTTCATATTCTCTCTCTCTCTCTCTCTCTCAGGTCGGAGATGAGATTTTGGAGATTAACGGCGAGAGCACCAAAGGCATGAAGCACACCCGCGCCATCGAGCTGATCAAAAGTGGTGGCCGGACGGCGCACCTCGTGCTGAAGCGCGGTGACGGCTCAGTACCTGAATATGGTGGGTCCATCTATGAGAACATCCCTTTCTCGCCAGTCTTCACACCATGACAGACCACCGACTCGCCGCTCCTGTCCTCTTCCCCGCGCACGCACACACACACACACACGTGCCAGCCCTCTCTGTCATGGCCTCCTGCTATTTGGTGATGGGCTTCTTCATGTTGCCTTTGGCTTTCTCTTTGCATCGGTGCAGGGGACGCTGGGAAAATAATTCCATGGGCACATGCGTAAAAAAAACAAGCGACAGGCCGTAGAAAGATTTATTTCTTAAAGTATAACTGGATTTATTACTTCTCAGAGGCCTCAAGGAGTTGTAGGTTTCTATGCTGATGAGTATGCAAAAACGCAAACTTGATTAACGTCTGGAGTCAGTGCGGTGTAAGTAACATATTTATGCTATTTATTGAAGGTGAATGTACGCTACTGAGAAGACTTTAAGAGACTATGGAAGCATCCTCGTTCCCTCTTCACCACGATACTGTAGTAGAGCCGTTCACGGATCCTGCCACGCATAGTCAACGTCCTCAGACGCTTCAGTAAATCCACTCATTGTTCATTAGGATTCGTCAGGTCGTGTGATCTCAATCCAGCCATAGTGTCTGTTGCTGCATGACGTCTTCGGTAAAAAAAAATATATATATATTTTCCATAATATTTATGGAAGATTTGTTGTAAGTGTTCTGATCTCAATTGCCGGTCTTATCCTCATGCATTCTTTTTTTTTCCATGTAATTTGTCAAGTTCAGAATGGAATGTGACGTGTTTTTTTTTTCCTTCATAAATGATCTCTTTGTATATTTTTGTACCGTTTTTTTTTTTTTTCCCGTTCTACTTTTTTTCTTTATGTTCATCCACATGTTGCGGCTTTTCGTTTGCTGTGTACGTCGTGTTATTCGCTTTTGTGTGTGTTTGTTGCACATTGTCTGTGGAGCCTGGGGCTGTGTGTTGGTGTATATGGTGTTTATGGGTGTTCTGGATGTCTCTCATTTTAATGTTTATTTTTCACTCAATGGTGGGGACATTTTATGGACAATCTCTCTTTGAACAAAATAAACACATTTTCCTTTGCAAAAATCACTCTTGGATTTTTTTTTTTTCTCTTTTGGTTTCTGGTATCTAAATGAGCTGCTTTCTTTCTTTCTTTCTCTTTTCTGGTTTAAATCGGTTGTGGTGGTCTCTCTACCTCTGCTCGCAGCGATGGCCGCTCCACAAGCCACAGCCAGCGCGAGAAACGAAAAGGCAGGAGAGGCTGGTTTCTTCCAAAACCAGACCACGGTTTGTAGCTGCCGTGTCCGTGCTGTGCCGTGCCGTGCCGTGCCATCATTGTCCATTCTATCCATTCCCCCGCAATGCATTGCAAACCAATTCCGTGATCGCTTCGCTCATTTCAGCGAAAAGCCAACGGATTTGCACATTTAATCTGTGATCACACATTCCTGCCTCTGTTTGTCACTGTGACTTGTATATGGGAAACTTTTTCATGCCACATTACCAGGCTTAAGTGAAACAAATCCAGAGTTAATATGACACGCTGTATGGACACAAAAATCTGATTTTTCAGATCAGACCCGAGACCCTTTTGAACGTGATCCTCAATCAGATACATTTAGGCACTTTGACATGAATCAAAATGGGCAGACTGGATGCGTCTCCCCTCCCCCAGTATACTTTAACATTTCATGCACACACCACTGCTTCGTCGCCATCTAGTGTGTCAGCAGCGCAGCAGTGACTTTATTAATTGGAAGAATTGGTGGCATTAAAAACAAATAAGAGGTTATGTACAAGAAATATCAGGAAGAAGCTCGATATGTGAATGTAAGTTAAGGTTTTGTAAGGCTGTACTTCATACAGCATAGGCAAGTGTATTTTACCCAAGAACATTAAAGTCCATACCAGACCAAAGAGCTTCACATAGTCTGTCAAGCCCCTTATACTGCCGCTGATTAAAAGTACACCTGGCCTTAAAGTGTTTCATTAGCGTAAAGTAAACCAAAAACAAGACTCGTCTAGAAATCCAGAATTCGTTACATTTTTACTCCAAGTTTGAACCCTACTCATACTCACACGTTGAGCTTAAAAGCATAAACATCTCGAGTTTGCCTTAAACCTGGATGAAATTTTATTCCAAACTGAATTTTTTCTCAGTTGCGCCTCAAAATCGTTGCCGTACCGTAATCATATAACCATTTACCATTTGTACCATATGCACTTTGCCTGAATCATCAGCACTCATCAGACAAGACACTGGATGCTGGATTACAGTTACTAATATTTCATTGTCTCTGCCCCAAAATTAGTTTTAGGGCCAAGCCATTACCACCTGCTAAAATGATTCATATGGTTTTGCTAGCATGATTAATGACTACTTTGTCATACCACTAGATACGTTGCTGCTATTTTTTCCTGTGTTAATGGCTCCAGGGCTGGGGTGTCAGCGAATTCTCTAAACACATAATTCAACTCATCAAGAGCTAGAGAAATAAGATGCCAAGTTGTGTCAAGTGTGCTAAAACTGGAAAAAAATAACTGAATTGTGTGGTACTCTTTCACTCCTGAACTCCTCACAGCAGTTTGCAATAATCATTTGGAGGAATACCAAAGTAAACACTTAAACAAGGTTGGCAAAGCCAGGTCTTGTTACTTTTTTGCTTTATTTTACACTTAATTCCTTGTGTATGTTCCAGACGGCAACGACGACGACAACGGCCCCGTCAGCAGGGCTCAAACTGTTTCGGAAGTGAACACGGCACCTCCTGACAGTCAGTCACACCCGCCATTGGATTCCAGCTCTCCACAAGACCTTCATAAAACATCCCGGAATGAGGACAGGAGGACACGTGAATCAGGTCAGCACAAGCACGGCCACCGCTCCAACCATCACCATAGCAACCACAGACACCGTTCTCCAGACAAAAGGGGCAGGAACAGACATCATCATAAGAAGGGTAGCAGCAGTGGTAATAACAAGAGGAGAGGAGATAAGAGGTACAGCAAGGACGATTCGCACACCCATCAGCACCACCGGAGGCACCATTCACCGGAGAGGAGGCGCCGGGCAAGGAGCGCCGAGAACACCCTGGACAGCCGACACGGACGTCGGCACAGCAGGTCACCAGAAAGACGTCACCATCGCCAATCTTCTCCTCGAAGACACCGTTCACCACATCGGTCAGGGCACCGTCATAGGTCCCCTCACCATCACAGATCACCACATCGCTCCCCACGTCGCTCTAGATACCAATCCCCGCGTCAGCAATCCATCCCTGCTTCTGACAGGCCACGCAATGGCAAACCACAACGGGATGAGGATGTAGGCTTGAAGGAGCCACCCTCTCCCGAGCCTTCTTCCCACTTGGACAGTGTCCTGAATGACATGCCTGCAATGGATCGGCTAAACCGCGAGAGCCCCTTGCCACGGACGACATACGATGGTTTAGAACGTGGCAATGGCCTGACATTCCCGGGAAAGTCCTACAGTCGTCTAAACAGTAACAACACCCTCCCCCGACAGTTTGGTAACAATGGTAACAGCCTCCCCCAGTACCATGATCGTTGGAACCGTGATGACATCCTCCCCCGGCAGTCCTACGACCAACTGAACCATGATGACACACTACACCGACCGTCATACGACCGCGTGAACCGAAATGAAGCTCTTCGCAGAGAGTCCTACGACAGTTTGCCCCGAAGCAATCCTTTTCCCCGAGAGTCAATAGACCGCTTTTCAACCACGGGGCAGACGTACAACGGGGACAGTCTGCCCCGAAGAACCTACCAGGACCAGAGTCTTCCCCGCCTCAGAACCCCCGACTCTGATGCAACTTTCCAGAAGTACAGTTCGCTGTTAAGGGGTCGCTCTCCCGAGAGAAAGAGCCGATTATCTCGATTGGACTCTCCAGAAGCAACGTCTTACAGAACCAGGAGCCTTGACCCAGACATGTTGCCTGCAAGAGGCTCCCGAAACGTGGTAGACTCCGAGGAGGAAGACAAGGAAAGCAGTGTAAGAAATTACTACAGCAAACTCAAGTCCAATTATGGCAACAACAACCCCCTCCCCGAGCCCAGGAGGAAGGCCTACAAAGAGAACTCCAAAGATCTCAGCATCTGACAGGCTGGCGCAGAACAGCGAACATGCCCTCGCTCCATACAAGCCCTCATCTGAGGACCCTGTATACTATGCTATGAATTTGACATTCCTGTGTTTTCCTAGACAGATTACTTGACAACTTGTAACAAACAGCGGAAGAATGGTTTTTGCTGTACGTTCCAGGAATCGTTGGTTGTTTCGTTTTTTTTTCTTTTCCTACAATTTCACAAACAGTTCTACATCTATCACAGATTGACGACTATGTATAAAGAAAACGATTATGTGCCTAATAGTACCATTCTTGATGGTTTTTATTTTATAAAGGGCAGTCTTTTGAACTACTGTCTGATTATAGTATTTTTCGGTTTCAGAGACCACACCCATGCACCGAGCATCTCTCCTCACCGGGTGCTCACATGTATGCTGTGCATGTCTTTACACTTTCAGTGTCTTTCTTCCTTATTTCATTCTTTCTCTCCCTCGGTGCCAATGATTTTTACACATTTGACCAGAGTATAGCACAAGTCTGCATTCATTTGTATATTTTTGACAGTTTGCAGTACGTGTACATTCAGAGGTGATCATTTTACGAGAATGAAGGGAACATGAAATTAAAATATGATAATGTGAGAATAAAATATATATACACAATCTTCACTTTTGTCTTAATTTTATGAATTTAACGTCTGTGCATGGCAGGTTGCGCACAGGCCACTACGCAAACAGAGGGGAAGATAGCGGAGAAGGAAAACGAATCATTTGATTTCGAGTTTTAAAAAAAGAATAGCTGCACTCTGGGAGTACCAAGTGGTTGGAAAAGACAGGAGGAGATCTCCATCCTACTTCAAAGAGGATAAGGAGAGGAACGATTGGCCACCGAGTAGCCATCTATTAAAAATCCAGAGAGGTGCCTCTCTTTGTGCAGGGTTATCTGCTGAATAGCAAAGTGAGGTCTGCTTTCTGATATGAAGAGCCTGACAGGACGAACACTGGAGAAAAGAAGTACAGGGCATCTGTGGTTACAACTCTTGAGACAATGACAGTTTACAGAGGAGGAATCAATCTAAATATAAAATTACTGCTCATGTTGTAAAATAATAAAGGCATAAGGCCTCGATTAATAATTACAGGTTAATGAATCTGATTTTACAGATGCAAAGATTTACAAATGAATCCCAATTTTATCCCAAATTATATCCGTTGCACACCTTTTTTTTTTTTTTTTAATCGGCGCGATCGCATCGTGAATTTTTAAATCAATGCGCCAATACGAACTGGTGACGCTTACCATCCCTATGCACGACTTTATAAGCGCTAAGAGTTCAGAACTACACCTGAAGAATAAAAGGACTGAGGGATGGGGTTGACCTGAGAAACTTTCCAACACTGGAATATCACAATACAGCTAATTCTGGTGACTTGTGGTTTTGAGGCATCTATACACAATCAGATACATGTTGTGTTTATTGACAACACGGATTGGTAACACGCAACCACAAATTCTTCCCTCTAAATAAACTAGTCCCATCTCTGAGAGGATGAATCGGACATATGTAACGTATTACTGACTGAAGAATTTGTTAGTTATGCAAAAAAATGTGCCTTGTACATTTATTGACAGTCCCGACAACTTCCCTTAGACTTCCACTGCAATGGAAATGAATGAGCGCTCTCCCTTCTTTTCGAGGTACAGAGATCTTTTCTTTTTTTCGAGGTCAAAAGTTTGGACACCTTCTCTTTCATAGGTTTTTCTTTTTGTTGTTGTTTACTAAATTGTAAAACAATACGGAATTCATCAAACTAGGAAGTAACACATATACTGAATTATGTAGTAAACAAAAAAGTGTAAAAAAAAAAAAAATATGTTTCATATTTTAGATTCTTCAAAGTGGCCCCCATTGAGCTTGATGATATTGTGGGCATTATCTTACC
>JAQQZR010000016.1:15608131-15636154 GCA_030068235.1 Notoglanidium macrostoma | reverse complement strand
GTGGACTGGCGACCTGCCCAGGGTGTACCCCGCCTCTCACCCCAAGATGCTGGGATTGGCTCCAGCTTCCCCGCCACACAGACGGATAAAGCGCTATAGATAATGGATGGATATATATTTCTTCTTATTTTCAGGTTGCAGCAATACTTTAACATTGCAATATGCTTCTTTTAATGGGTGACACTATCATGTCCCCTTTAAACGTGTGGATAATAATAAAAATGGCTAATTAGAATTATCACTGAATACTTGGATCATTGGTACGAGCCAGTCTAGGGTTAGACTGTACAGTGTAATTAGCAAGGGGTTCTATGTAAGGTGGGGAAATAATGCATATGTGGAGCTCTAAAAGGTTCGCCAGAACTGACACACACACACACACACACACACACACACAGGAGCAAGCTCACAAGTGATGTATTGGGCCTACATATAGTGAGCTGCTGTACACACAACAATAAACAAAAAAACACTGCTTAGGGAAGAAGCTTGGCTATCAGAGGAGGGTACCAGGTACCCATAAAAATATTTTTGGTTCTGCTTATCAGTTGCGATGACCTTTTATTTAGAAATGATACTGTCTGACAAACAAAGTTTACATATCAGCAAGCTATCTGAACGTACACGACACGAGAACGGGAGACTCTGTTGTGGTAAAACTGAGGTTATAACTGAAGACTGAATGATTTCGCAATCCTGATTATCTGCAGTAGGGATGCATTGATAGCGATACTTAAACAGCACATGTCATCAACAAACGCTGCTTAGGTGAGAAAAACATGTAGACAACACTAGGTGAGGCGAAACAACGGCTCTTCCTCAGAACGTTGCGCGGGACGATTGGACGCTCTCGGTGATCGACACGGAGGGATTTTGACGCAATTAATACTGAAATGTACTTCACTTCTAGCTATACGTGAGCGCCAAGTGAAACAAAACCAAATTCTCATCCTGCGATCCTACTCGAACCGATGTAGCCAGTGAGATTAAAATCTAATTATAAAGACTGAACTTAGTGCATGAACACAAGAGCGTGAACATGCACGCGTTTCACGGCCACTGTTTAAACCAGGAAACATAAACGGAGTTAAATCCCATGTTCTGTGTTGCCCCTGAATGTTTAACTTTCTTACTCATTCTACAGTAATAACGCTCGCTTCATATATAAAGCGCAGTATTCTATAATATGACGCAACTACAGAACTGACTTCAAGTGGAATTTAAGGGATTTTCTCAGGATTGTGTTTTGATCAGCTCCAGAAAGTCCTTCCCCTAAACACCCCCCCCCCCCTTTTTTTTTTTTTTTAAAAAGAAGTTTTCCCTTTTCGGATTCTTTACGAGTTAAGTGTATTCCAGAAACTCTTTTATCTTCGCACCCCATGCTGAGATTAAACTGTGTCCGATTGTTGTCCCCACCGCCACCACACGCTCGCCTCATGTAATTGGGCTGAATTTGACCTTAAAGTCTTAATGTATCACATGGAGCTCATTTCAGTCCTGACTTAAGGCTAAATGATTGTACATAACATCACCAGCCACAGACAGAAGTCAAAACAGTCACGTATATTGCACATCCCTGCAAACTAAGTGCTCTTCTGGTTTTATTTGAAACCCTACGCACAGATTCAACAGCACAGACTGCCGTTTGAATCCTTCAGTCGTGGCCTTGCATTTTCACTCGTCTTGTTCTGAACGAACGGCGAAAGTGGCCGCGAGCTTGACGCACGCTCAAGCCGTATTGCTCTCCTTACAAAAAGTCATTTTGTAACGCTTGTATCTGGAGTAAATGGCACAGTAAAAAGCTGTGGGAGAAAAACAGCGAGGCATCAGGGTTGCCGCGGCAACCCCATCATCATCGGGCTGTTTCCATGACAAAAAAAAAAAAAAGGAAAAGAAATAAGCAGCATTTCTTTCCCTTAAATTCCTTGACCTGAGTTTTGTTCTCCATCCCCATCAACATGATTGTTGATTTTGAGACGGCTGAAGACGACAAAAACAAAATGCTCAGCCACCCGACTCCGAGCCGCGTCAGCATCTATTCACCTGCGTTCGCTTCGTCACTAATGATCACGCTGAATATATACGGAGCGTCATGCGGCGCATTTGACGTACAGCGGAAAATTGTTGCGTTGAACAAGATTGAATGCGTTTTGAGTTTCGCCTCACTGTTTTAAGCAGCAGAAGCTAAACGTTTTATCGGAAATATCGCGCGTCGGGTAAATCTTACGAAGCAGAACTTTATTTTTCTGCAACGACACGTCCTGAAGTGTTTACCATTTGTCGTGCTTCTCTGTTTACAGCTGCACTTAATGTCCATGAGGACAAATGAGTTTCCTTAAAAGCTGCTTTTTTCTCTCTCTTGAAGTTACCGGAGACGACAGCGTGTCGTGTTACCTAGAACCCGCAAAACACGGCGGCGCGCTTTTTTAGCGTATACACAGAACGGACAGCTAGCGGACCATGAGGACATATTAGCTGAATTTGCCAAAAAGTGAACTGGATTAGAATCAGTGACCGCACCTTTAATATAAAGCTGTTGTATGAATAACAGCCAGAGCTTCTGCGAGAGCTGCTTGTTTTATATATATATATATATATATATACACATACACATATTTTAGGATTGTTCCTAATTTACAAAGTCATAGAATCTACGCTTATTCACGAGGGAGCAAGTGTACACCCCAACATGCCTTTTTCGATTAATTAACGGCTTTTTGTGAAACCTGAACATAAGAAAGGTCTCGGTGGTAGAAAAGCCTAATTAAGACTGAAGTCCTAATGTTCAGTAAAATATTTCTATTAGTCCTGCTCGCGACAGTCCCGCATAAAAAGCGTTTTTAATGGTTTTTGGTTTCGATTTAGACGTTCCAAATGGAGCATGTTGGATAATAATGGCTTTTCGTTTTTATAATCAGCACATAAATGCTTTGAAAAAGGCTGACTTTGTTATTTTTTATTTGGCCCAAGTTTAAAGAATACACTTCAAGATATAGCGAGCAGATAACTAGTTAGGAGAGGAACGGATAAACTGCGCAACAAATAAAATCTCTCGCTGGAACCCGAGTCTAAATTAGAAGCGGAGAATCACATAGTTGGAAATGGCTTAAAAGTTTCACGTTTATTCAAAAAAATTCTTTCCTGAAGAACTTGTCATTTCGCGTTACCGTCGTGTCTCAGATCTGACGGTCCTGATAAGCATCATCTTGTTATGCAAAATGACCTTGGGAACAGATTAGGAGCAGATTATAGACTCCAGACAATAATAGACTCTAGGCTGACTTTTCAGATGTCATAAACATGAACACATTAATACTTTAATCCACATTTCTGCATTGTTTTTTAAGATCACATTTAGATCAGTTGAGCAGTGCTCATCTTTCTCCTAAAGAAAAAAAAAAAACATTGAATCAGTACAGCCAGCACCCCTCTGTGAAGTTACATACACATAAAGTTTATGCACAATTGACAAGAACATTTTCCTGTGAGATCCAACCATCATGGACATAAAAGAACATAAAAGTCCATCTCCAAGTGGAGATCTAGGCAGCTGAATCAGTGTGGAAGTAAGTCAGGCTTCAAAGAGCTGCCTGTGTATCCACAGATCTGTAAAATCTTGATGAACCTGATATGCTCAGCGAGTGTGCGGACTCCTCATGCAGGAGCCACTGGGCTGGACGAGACGGACGAGGACTCCGAGGTCTTTGCGGCTCCGACGTCAGCGAAAGGGTCCTTTCCTTGGCATAGCGTGATGATCATGCATTGACGGAGCTGCTTGTCCATGCAAATGCAAATGAAGGGACTGCACAACACCGAACTCTTGGCGAAGAACGAGGTCGCCGTCATGGCCGAGGGACTAAAGGCACTGCCTTGGTTTGTGAAGACGTGCCAGCCAACGCTAGCGTACGGCAGCCAGCAGATGAAGAACCCCAGAGTCAAGACAAGCGTCAGGCAGTTGGCGTCTCGCTCACTTTTATCGATCGCATCGTTATTAGCGATGCAGAGCAATCGGCCAAAGCACGCCGAGATGACGGTCAACGGGACGACGAGGTGCACGGTGAACATGTAGTTGATGAAGGACTCGTTGAAGATGTCGGGCTTCAGGGTGTAGTAATCGACGCCGCACGAGCACTGCAGACCTTCAGGGATGTAACGCGACCACTCAAAGAGAGGAGGCAAAGAACAGCTGAACGCCATAAGCCAAGAGAAGCCAACGCCCTTGACGACAAACCTCCGGCGGAAGCGAATGTCGACGCCGGGTCGACAGGACATCATGCACCTCTCCACAGCCAGGACTACCAAGGACCACAACGAGATCTGGGTACCATGGGCCATGAAGAAGCCTTCGAAGTTGCATCCCACCTGCCCCTGAACAAAATAGCCGTGCATGGCTGCGTGCATCGTGAATGGAAAGCTCACCACGATCACGAGCAGGTCAGCCATCGCCATGTTCACCAGGATGTAGTACACTGGCGTGCGCAGGTTCTTGTGCATGACCGTCACGCAGAGTGTGAACAAGTTGACGGGAATGCCGATAAGGATGAGGAAGAACATGTAGATGGTGATGAAGGAGAACACCCATGGCTCGGCCAGGTAATACTGCGGATACTCATGAGGGCTCCTCACCACCCCGGTGGCGTTGGACATGGGGATGTAGAAATCGGGGCCCTCTGTGCCGTTCATGATGTTGGGGTATTGTCCTGTGTAGCCTCTTCCTAGTGAGTAGGCAGCGACGGCAGACAAACGTGCTACAGGACAGATTAGCCTACGTGACTGCTCAGCGGAAAATGAGTCGGGCTACGTTAATGCTAATCCACTACCGAGGGTCACATGGGATATAAACCGTCTATTCCGATTAGGCTCAGAGCTTATACACAGAACACCAGTTCATGTTTGTGTTGCACTCCTGACTGAGCTACCGTTGTGCTGATATTGTAACCGGGAAGAATAATTTGATTAGCAATAAAGGAGAAAGTCTCCAGTGACCATGTTAAAAGTTATTGAGAAAAAAAAAAAAACACAAATGCCAAATGATATGTTAGTCATTCTAGTGTACAAGTCACGCTTAAGCTGATTAATAGTTTATTTGTTGAATAATAAACGATTAAAGATATTTGAGTTATTTAGTTGAAGGTCCACTGTGTAGGATTTTGAGCGGCTCTATTAGCAGAAATGGAGGATATGTTCCATAATATACTTAGGGAATTCATAAGTATGTTGTCATTAGTGTATAATTACCCGTAACTATGAATCGTTGCGTTTTTGTAAGCTTAGAACGAGAGACAGACGGGGACAGGGAGCGCGTTCACCTGTACGGAGCCGCCATGTTGCGCCGCTACGGCAGCCCAGAACGGACAAACCTCTAGAGAGCGCATTCTGCGTTTCACATTTTTACAAGCAGTGTGAATACGGAAGGGAGCGCCAAACAGGACGACAAAGACGACGAAAGGAAGAGGAAAGAAGACGAATCAGGGTTTGCTGGTGTTACCTCCAGGCTTTCTGGCCTACTGAAGTCTCAAGTCAACCTGACTCTCTTATGAACATCGTATCGTTGCATCGCAGCTGCCACCTCGTGATGTGCTCATAACATGTGGGCTTTACTGCCCAAAGAAGACTGAAATTAATAAATACATAAAATCATGTTTCGTCTCTTTTGTGTCGCACACTGGTATCTCTAAACCACCTCCAGACTACACGATGCTACATCAAAACTCAGACGCAAACAAATTATGCCTCCGAACTGAGAGACTTTGTTTATGCACAATCGATGATGGTCAAATATTTGTGTCTGAGATGCAGCATGCTGATAAATATAGCCTCTCTTTTATCTATTGATCAGAAGATTGAGAACGCAGCAGCCACAGAACTCCTACTGTCTGCTCCGGGCGAGGGCTGAAGGATGCGTGGGGGGGAAAGCGGTCGAGAAGAGCCCTCTGCTGTCTCCACAATGCATTACAGGCGGGATGTAAAGCGTAAAATCTCCTCTACTCGTACCGACCGCTTCGATGGCGTCCTGTTCTGCTACAACGGTCTGATCCGACAGCACACGGCTGACTGCACTAGACAAGAGATTCTTTCTTTCACTTGAAAATTCCCTTGAAAACTTTCGTATTTTTCTTTTTGTAGAAGTACCAAAAATGTGTCACTGTCATCTTAACCACCTCGCTGACTGACATTTTGGCTTCTTATATTTCTGTTTATTTTCTTCTGAATCTGAGAGTCATTTATAACGATGCAAAAAAACTCCACAGACCGTACACATTTCAAACTCGAAATTGAGACTTGAGAATATAATCATCTCAGTGAGGATAACTTTCGCTTCATTCAAGATATTTCTTCATATTAAAAGACTTTATCCGATGATCAGATTTTAAGAAATCTGACAGACACCAGGAGTTTGCCCAATAATTAAAAGCAAAAGTATAGCGTTAGACGTGCGTGAACACGTACAAGTGTACTGTAATTTTCCCTGCCATTTAAATGCTGGATGAAACTTTTCATAAACGATAATAAATGAAAACAAAGTTAATTGATTGATTAATTCATTGTTGATGATAAATAAATCGAATAAATAGATCTCGTTCATTCATCATGTCTGTCAAAACTCATCCCTTGGAAAAAAAAAAATCATGGAAATCTTTCCGTTTTTAATATTGTTTTCGCGTAAGCATGGTCGGCGTGCTCGTATTTTGGTCCATTTCATACGCCACAACATCAGAGTATCTGTAAGCCAATCGCCGAGCTCGTCCCAAACTCTTATGTTAACCTTTCGTACAAATTTTAGCTCGTGAATCGTTAAGATTTTCTCCAGAGATGTTCCTGTGTAGAACTGCAGATCTCATATTAATAAAGACATCTGATTACGAACTGAGACATGTACAGATTACTTAACTTACTTAAACATGACGGCATCTCTCGGGGGTTTTCTGACAATGTAAACGTTGTCATTAAGTTACTACAGAAACAAAACCGCAGTACAGTAGCCTGAAGATGGTTTGTTTTATTCACCTTGCGCAGCTGCTTTACTCGTCCTTCTCTTTGGGATGATTTCTGTGCTAATTTAGGGCCAGTGCTTGAGAACTCTCCTTCCTGAACTTCTGCAGTGATATAAAGGCTCTCCGAGTCTATTTTTCTCAGACGAGAACACGTTTGATAGCTACGCGGGGCGGTCATGTCCTGTAGCGATAGGTTTGTTTGTCATCGCTCTTGTTGTAGATTGACTGAGCGGAGTTTCTCAAGCACACGTGCAAACTCCTGAAACCTCCTTATCTCTGACAGCTTTGTTCAGAAATCGTTTATTAAGAGTCAGCAAAGCCGTCCTTCGTCGTAGTGAAACGCGGCGCCCGTTTAATGTGTTCGGATCGAGGGCTGGTTGCAGCGAGAGATAGCGGAGAGTGGCGGTTGGAGTCAATTAGTCGATGTGGCTATCTGCGAAGGCCCTGGATTAGGAGGAAACCTTCTCCGAGAGTTTCCGTTTCACGTTATGGGATGTGTTACGTTCTGACAGGAGCCTGGATTTAGTTTGGTACGTGTTTACGTGTCTCGGGAATGACCAAATCCTCTAACGTTTGCATCAAATGGATGGTTTCTCAATCCGAGTCAAACACAAGCTGTTGTTTATCTGTAGCATTGTTGCAATCAGTGGTTGTGTATATCTGCTCCAAGAGAATGCTAAATAAAATAGATTACAACGTGGAGATTATACGCGTTACGGCGCAGTGGGTATGACTTACAGTGGACAGCCTGAAAGAGGAACGTGGGTCATTTTCCTCTTGATGAATGTGACGTTGGTCTCTCAGGGGTGGACGAATCAGTAGTCCAGGCACAAGCAGATTTTTTTTCCTTTCATTTTTTTTTAACAAACGGAAAGGAAAACAAATCCTACTCGTAGGCTCTTTCAGAATAAAAGTTTCCATTTCCTATGTAACTATGTTTAAAAATAAACACTTCTTGGAGGCATGACGCAACCTGCTGAATCCTGAGGCATTACACACAGCAGCCGAGACGACGGTAGAACCTTTTTTTTTTTTTTTTTTTTTTAAAACAACATAACTATCCTGCTACCTAACACACAAACACCTCACAGTTAGACTCATCCAGATAAAATACAGACTCTTGCTTGACATGAATAATACAGTATCTTTCACATGGTATACCAACACCACCACTATAAAAACACCACTACAACTCATAGCAGAAATTTTGTTTGTTTTATCTATATTTAGTCTGAAATGTATTCTGCATTAACACGCTAACGAGCACACCATGGGATATTATTACACTACGTTAGCCTTCGCTTTTTAGCCTAGTCTCTTAGAATTTATCGAAACCGTGTCATGGGACCAGGCAGCAGTTTGGTCGACACGCATATTCAGTCCACCCTTTGTCACCTATTCACAACCATCTCCCTGGTTTTCCTTTCATTATAATTCCTTCTCGACAATCACCACACGTGAACATGGCTAGCTACGTCCTTTGACCTATTTTCTGAATCTCATGACGTATACCTGTAGATAAATATAAATAAATTCCAACCTTCCCATTTCTTTAAACTGCCATATGATTCATTTGAAGCTCATGAGAAATTATATACAGTATATAAGAGAATTAAATCCCACTAAACTGGGAAGAGGAAGTGATCAAGACCACCTGCTTACACAAAAATAAACTGGTGCAGGGTTGTTTTTCCCTTAACTTTGAGAAGTGTTAGCCTTTTACAGAAGACTTGACTGGACTCGGAGACTGCCAGTGATGGCAGCGATACACAAATCTTCCGCTGTCATGCACTAAGCTACACACAGACTCTGACATGTGGTTAAATCCAGCCAAATCGTTCTGAGCAAACGTTCCTGAGCAGAGCGCCATTGCATCATCCAGCGCTGTCACATTCTGACTAAACTACGCTCGGCTTTGTTTTCACACAGGGCCAAACAATCCTCGGAGTTTTTCCCCGGCTCAAAGAATTTCCTCATGAACGCTTGTTTGTAATGGGATAGCACGTCCTCATCAGTCAGCGTGAACTCTCGCGCCTTGACATGTGGATAGAATGACTTAAACTCTGGTCTGCTGTTCGGAGAAGTGAAGCCGATCCATCAAGGATCTTTCATTTGGATTAGTGTTTGACTACAATCTTCAATAATGGATGTGTCATGGCAAGACTAACTGCAGACCACAAACCATGAATCACTTATGCAACTTTATACGCCATTTCTTACGAATATATTAGACAAGACAAAGAAGAATTTTGTTCTTTTCAATGTATTATGTTCAATTAAAGTTATCTTAATGAATACTGGCCATCGAAGCCTTTTAGCCAAAACAGTTCAGAAGTAATTCAAGACTTTTTTGTTATTTAAACTTGTCCATGAAATTGACTGGAATCGTAGCGTAATGGGACAATCGGAGTCATATCAGAGCTGGTCCAGTGAACCGAACACCAAAGCCAACATGTTTTCAACATGCACACCACACATATGTACTCAACTAAACATTCAAACCTCTGTCAAATCTATACATGCGCCAATACCAATTTTCAGACCGAGTACGAGTTTGAGAACAAGTGTTTTTTTGGTACCCGTCTGTAATGATACTGAAATGAGTAACCTAGTTAATATTAATTAATCAGGGGGTTATGGAAATTTTCATTTAGCCATGTTTGTTTCCCTTGTTAAAATAGTGGTCATGAAAACATACAGGTGCTTCCCACTAATCTACTAGTCTCATTCTTTACAATGTTATGAACCTGTTTTACGTAGCTCTATTGGTTACCTAGGATACGCTAGGCTTAGTGTATCATGTGGTATTGGCTGTTGCTATCAGAGAGCATGAGTATGAGTAACTGAGCATGGGACTGGACAGTGGTCAAAATCTCAGGTCTGGGAAAAAAACTCAATTGTTAAAAATAAAAATGATATAAATATAAATACAAATGAATTCTCTCTCTCTCTCTCTCTGTATGTGTGTGTGGGATGAAGCTGAATTTGGATTGATTCCTCGGGTGAGACTGCCATCTGTTTAAAGCGCAGATCTCACCGTAAAGATCAGTCATCTCTCTGTAAAGCTGATTAATCAGCCTTGGAATGGTGCGTCGCCAAAGACTCGTCAGAAGACTCGAGGTGGAAACTGGAGCGTTATTTATAGAAACACGTCTAAAATCCTGGACTTTGTTCCAAAAGCAAGATTAGAAGCTAACTGCACTAGAACCTTCTGCTGCAGTACTTCGTTCATTCTCCTCGCTCTAAAGTGAGTGCGATCTCTCTCTCTGGAACGTTCCGTGTCTGCACTTGGTGATAGAGCCGGTTCTTATCTCCCATAGTAAATCCACAAGTCTGTGACGGATGACAGACCATGTGAGAAGCTTTTGCCAAGAACAGCGGACAGGATACACTGACTGCCTCTGAATGTAATGTTCTATGTTTAAATACATATATAATATATGAAGATCATATATATTTAGTGATGTTTTCTAGCAGGGACCAAATGTCAAACAGTGTTCAGACTGTTAGAACTTCCAATCTGCTCTTACAAAATTCAGTGTTTCAGGAATTAAGTGGTATCGGGGTTTCAAATGATCTGGCCCCGTTCCAAAGACAAGTACTACACCTCTGTCCATTAACCGTCCACTCTGCAACCTCAATACTGCTGATCCTATAAAAACCAGGCGTATTATACAGCCTATCCATAGTACACTTTAATGCCAAAAGTATCTGGACACCTGATCATCACACCCATATGTAGTTCTTCCCAAATGGTTACCACAAAGTTGTAAGCACTCTATTGTCTAGAATGTTATTGTATGTAATTTGTTTTCACAAGAACTAAGAGGCCTTACTAACTGGAACACTGTACCCAACATCAGTGCCTGACCTCACTAACGCAACACAAATTCCCACAGCCACACACCAAACTCTTGTGGAAAGCCAAACAGAAGAGTGGAGCACAAGTAGGAATAATGCCCATGGATTTGAAATTGTCACATATAGGTGTGATGGTCAGGTGTCCATATACTTTTGGCAGTACAATGACAATATGGTTGACCGTAAAAATTATTACAATTGGCATGAGTCGAAAGAAATGGGAATGAAGATTCTGCAACAAAATCAAAACCTCTAGAATTGTGGGCTGAAATGCAATTCCAACTTTGTTCTGTTAGTGGTGCTAGAGGGTTTAAGGGGCATACACAACAGCTGCAGACAGGTTTTTGGACCAATTCTGAAAGGAAGTGCCAAATTTTATTTTGAAAAAAAATGTGCAAATGGTTCTAGGGCTTCCACAGACCCCACTCGGCATGCATAAGATATAAGAAAAGAACACGATAATAGAGAAGATGAAGATGACCATGGTGAAGAAGAAACTCAAGATGAAAGTGAGGTTAAGAAGAATATGACAATGAAGAAGGAGCTGAACAAGCAGATAAAGATCATAATGAACAAAATGTTGAAGATAAAAATTATGTTCCTGATGAACATGATGAAGATAAAGATGAAGTCACAGATGAAAAGATATGAAAACGAACATGACCATGAACAAGGCAATCATGAATGTAAAGATGATGAGGGGAAAAATAAACACACATCTTTACGATAAAGATGAAGCCAAAGATGGAGAAGGATATGAAGATGATCAAAATGAACATGACCAAGAACAATAAGGCAAACATGAAGATAGCAATGAGGATGAACATGAAGGCAATGCACGTGAATGCACATGAGCATGATGAAGACAAAGGAGAAGATGACCGTGATAGAAAAATGGTAACAAAAATCAACCTGAAGGTGAAGAAGAAAGAAAATACCATCCACATGAAGGTGAATAAGATGATGAAGCAGATGAAGGATATGAAAACGAAGACGAGAAGATATCCATCAGGATAGCGCACTATACAGTGCTTTTGGTGAATGGAATTACTGTGAAGAAGTGAAAAACCACAAGCCACACTACCTGGCAAGCTACAAAGTTCATTTCACTCACTTATTGGGCCACATATCAGAAGCCGTTCCTCCTTTGCTCCTGCGTTTGGCTCGACTTCGTGTCTTGACTCTTGGCCCTTCCCTGCTCATCCTCCTCATGTACAAGGACTTCCTTCCACTAATTCAAGCCTGGGCCTCGTTATCCTCGCTGCAGCGTGTCGTCCTGCTCGAGGAGTCAGTTCTTACAGTAAGGCGGTGAATGGGGAGTGGCTCACATCCTCCTGGGCCGTGACCACACAGGGGTGGAGAGGACGACATGAATGGAAGGTGTGGTGGCAGAACTGGATGTTCATTTGTTGTGCAATTCCCCGGTGAGCGGGACAAGGAGCAAGACGTGGAGAAAGTGCTTACGGGATGTCCGGGTCACCGTGAGATGCATGGGGGGGGGAAGTGACGAGGCTGCAGAACTCTGACGCAGCACGTAGTAGAGAGAAGGAGCAACAAAAGGAGGAAGGGAGAGGGAGAGGAGGGAGAGCAGTGCGAGTAGTACGAGAGCCAGAACGCTCCAGCTCTGTGGGAAAAGCCAGACGAGCATACTCGGTAGGCTTTTGGGACAAAGGTCAGTTTCATCACCTCTTGGGACAAATCTCGATCGCCTGCTGCGAGGACAAAACTATGAGGTTCACACGACCAAACTCAGTCTCCTATACTACGCTGTACGGTCTCAGGGGTACGGGGTCAGATTAGTGCCCTGCTGTTTTCACTGGAATACGGCGAACTGATTTTATTCTGGGAACCTTTTTTTTTTCTTTCCTGGTGTCATTATTTTCTACATTCGCGTCAGTAGTTTTTGCTCATGCCTTCATAATAAAGGAGTCAAATGAACTATAATGTTTTATGTTTTTTTTTTTTTTATGGTTTCATTCCAACAATGTATCATACTCACTGATTGACTCAATTATTTATTTAATCATCTATTTCATTTCCTGAAAAAAGATGAGTCAAATTAGCAACAATGCACTCCAGCTAACTCACTGTTCTGTGTATGAAGAACCGGGCTCGAACTGACGTCTCGCACAAGTGCAGGGTTTAAACCTTTTTTTCTTAAACTTTCCCTTGAACTAATATTTAATAAGCAAAGGATGACGTTACGATTGTTCCCGCAAGTGTCCTTAAACACGCTGAGCTCCTTCCCTGTACTCCCTGACACACACACACAGAACTAAAAACAGCAATCCCAGGCTGACGTTACACAGTGCGCTAAAGTGTGTGTAAATCCTCAGCATGCGTAAGAGCTCGTGTGCGTGTGTATGTGGTGTCCTGGTTGGCCGGCTGCTCAGTGACGTTACCGAGCGCATGTTCTCTGACAGCCAGTGAGTGTAGTGACGCCTGCAGTCTCTGAGTGACTGAGATGTTTAGATGATGAGAACAGCGGGCTGTGGAGAGAAGCTCCAAGCAGAAGCTGCTTCAAAATAGACTTTAAGGTTCTCACAAGTCTGGTTTTTGACAACTGTGGGATCAGGATGCTGGCGGTGAGGTCACTCCTCTGCGGTTGCTCTACTACACTGTGATGGCTGTGTTAGCACTTAGCATTTAGCAGCAAGAAAGATTTCACTACAACACGTAGTGGTTTATCAAAGAAAAGGAATATTTGCATTTTCTCTGTGTGTAAGCACGTTTATAACTTACTATAGTAACAGGGACAATACACATAAACTAAGACTAATAATACGAGCATAACAGTATTGCGTGTTTTTTGTTCTGTTAAACAGAACGTCTAGTAAGGAGACGTTTGTATAGCATATTTGGAAGGAGTCTCCAGTGTCAGAACTTTGTAAAAGCTGTTACAACATAAATAAGGACAAGAACTTGTTTTGCAGACAATCATTAAACATAATCAGAAACTTAATAAAAAATTGGGATCAATAAATGGCTGTGGTCTTCAATATCAAATCTACTTGTGTGAAGTTAACTCCACTTCACATCAGCTCATATCGCACCACATCATTCCTATAACACAGCAGTGTTTTATTCCTGGCGCTCAGAAACACATCGGGCTCTACCTACAGCTCCTGTAACACAAACACGCACTGACAATTCGCAAGTAATATTTCCTCTGCTTTTCCTCAAAGGTCAAAGATCATGCCTGATTGATCCGGAGCCAAGACTTCTCTACGTGTGACTGCCCTAGCCCTATGTGTACTATGTAAAAGCTTGACGCACACACAGTGATCAGAGTTTAACAGAAAGCAGCTTGGAATGTTGCTCTGTCGAATCCAGTTGCTCTGCGTTTCTCTCATCAATGTGTTGCACGTGCGCGACACTGAAACGCAGTCAAGGTTCAGTCAGAGCTCTCGGGTGTACTCGAGTTGTTCCGAATCATTGCCTAAACATGACAAAAGTGCTTTTCTATCTGACAGGTCATCTTCTGCTCTTTTCATCCTATTATTAATCTATAGAATAAACCAAGTATAATAATCCCAGTGACCTCGTGTTCTATGTAGCGTTAAGGGTTTTTAGTTTGAATTCCATTTCATTTCCTTTCTTTATTCATTTGTCCATACTGGAGTTTTTGGATGAATGAAGTATCTGTCTGTCCATCCATTCAATCACTTGTGCCATCATTCTCTCAGACCAAAACTGACCTTGGAACCACTGTGTGTTTGTGTGTGTGTGTGTGTGTGTGTGTGTGTAGGGATATAAAGATTGAAAGCGTTCGAATGCATCCTGTGGAAACTGTCCACACCAGACCTCCCTTCCTCTCGACCTCACAGCTGCGCACGGCAGAGATAGCGGAGTGCTTTATAACGGGGGAGTGGAGAGAGTGAACGAGTGCACCCTTCCCCTAGTGACCGAGTGTGCGTGCCTGTGTGTGTGTGTGTCTCCCCTTTTTTTCCATCACTCCCTGTTGTTTCTTGGTCAGATAAAAGGCACTAGTGTGTCCTGGCATACACTGCTGCTGCTGCGGGATCCGTCATCCTTCCTCGCTGAGAGAGGGAACAAGGGGAAGGCGAGAGAGGGAACGTGAGGTCCGAGTGAAAATGTGTGTGAGAAAGAAAGTGTTGTCTTTGATCACATCCCTGGTGGTACTTATCTTGGTGTTAAGGCAGAAGAGTGTTTTCATTAAGGAACATTCCCGGGACGCTGGGGCTAGCGGGCCATACAGCATGCACGTGTGTGTGTGTGTACGGGCTTTGAGACAGCTGAGACGAGACAGACGTACTGAGCAAAGCAGTCATAACACCAGGACTATTTCAGAGCAATCCCTTGCAATTTCACACACACACACACACACACACACACACACACACACACACACACACCTTTGTTTTAATATCCTTGTGAGGACCTTCCGGCACCATAATTATTCATCTTCAGCTCAGGTTTTGCTTTGGTCTTTTAGGATTATTTGGGTGTTTTTCCTCATGAGGACCAGCCAAATGTCCCCACAAGCTCAAAAGCTAGCAGCTATCCCTATCCTTATGGTGACATTCGGTTCCCATCGGCATACAGACTACGGGTTTGAGTGTTCATGATTTAATATCTTGCAATATATTTCTGTTATCATATGCAGTAAGACCATCATCCCTGTCTTTACTAACACAACCACCCTGATGTTCGGTGGGATTTACGCTCCGTCTCTTTAGCACTGAGGTTGGAATGTGTGAACGATGAGCAGCAGCCTCGCTATCTCCAGCTCGCTGTGCGATTGGTAAGAATCAAGCTGTCAGAAACGGGGCCATGTGTACACTAAAGCGTTATCTAAAAGCTACCAGGAACACCATCAGGTATTACACACTAATATGACTTATGCACCATGCCATTTCTAAGACAGGTTCACTCAATTCTGACCAGCAGTGCTAACGACTGTAGAATGAAGTCAGATGATTGTTTCTAAGATGTGTGTGTGTGCTGTAACAGTCAAATAGTCAACGATAGAATGGTGCGATCTAATTTTCCAATAGCTGCACATCCTGAAGTGTTTTATTCCTTTTATTACTAGGCGTATAACTATATACCGTGCGTCCATAAATCACGGTACAAATTTATGACTATTCAAATCGATGGAAATAAAAAATGATCCGTGTTTAACCTTAGTACTTTCCTAGCTGTAATTGCATGATTTAGACAGCAGGGGGTCCAGAAATGTACAATAGTGGGAATACATGTGACATCACTGTAGACGGAAGTAACACTGCATGAATTATGCAAAAACCAATAGGAAGGAGCTTTTGTGCAATACAAACAGATTTAACAAGTAAACTGAGCTCTCTGGCGTAAGCTAAAGAAAAGAGACGCAAACCGGGGTAGCTGTTTTATGTTTAAGTGGACTACAGCCTTCACAAATGTTCATAATTATTAAGAAAAAGCTGATTAGCTTTTTCATTTTTAATAAATGGAATATTTTATTTAATGGGCCATTATGTTTTAATCCAACCTTTACAAATGTTTGAGATGTTTTAAAATGTTAAATGAAACAAAAGTATATTTTTTTATTTAATAAAGGAAATATTTAAGTTCATAAAAGTATAGGAAAAGAAATGTTTTTGGTGATTTTGCTTGTTGCACAGCAATTTACCAGTGTTGACAAACATACATTTCTCCATTCACAGTTACATTTGATGTTGTGGAATATCTGTACAGTATATCGAGTTAGGTCCTTTTATTACATTACAGCAGCTACAGTCACTTTCTCTCTCTCTCGAATTTAATAATACTAACAGACCGCAACTCGTCATGCTACGGAAACGTAATGACACTGGAGGCTCCTTCTATAAATGTTAAACTCTCTGCAGAAAATGATTATACTTTTTCTTCTTTCAAATAACAGTTTTTTTTTATTCAATGTTTGGCTGAGATCATATCAAGCGTCCTCCATACGAGTCTCTCTGTAAACGGTTACCATAGAAACACTGTATTAGAACAAGTGCATATAAACTTAATATAAAACACCTTGACCTACTGCCAGAGCTGCTGTTAAAGAAAATTCTAGAAAAATCAATACAATCAACAACGACAACAACGTCGAAGGAATTGTTTAATTAGCGTTGTTGTGGAAGGAGTCTCCAGTGTCGGTAAGTTTTCGGGTCAGGGAAGGTCTTCAGGCTTTATGCTTTGTGAATTCTTGGTAACATGACAAGCTGTGGGTTTTTTTTGTCTTGTTAACTTCGAGTCAGAGGGAAAAAAGATGCCGTTGAGGGAATGAGTGTTTATAACGGCTGTAAGTGATGACAGGAACTAACTTGATTTACAGATGTTCCGCAACTATAAATGCAACTACAAACGGATATAAAGTCTTCTTTAATTAACGCGGTTATTAGAAAACAATTAAGTTCGGTGTTTTCACTGAAGCCAGGCCTGTTCAGGAGGTGTTGAAAGACATTTCACAGCACGGAGCTCCATCATCTCAACGTCATCTTTAATTTCGACCAGGACCTCTTAACACACACGAACACGAGCTCACGGTCTTAACACACACAACCTCGAGTCGAGGCAGAACTCATTAGAAGCTCCTGCTCTCGCTCTCTCTCTCTCTCTCTGTGGTGCTGCCTACTTTCCCCACAGGTTTACTGCAGCGCTTTAGGATTAACAGGCAGCTCTCTCATTTTCCCATCGTTCAGCTGCGTTGCGAGCTCTCCTGTGTGTACCTTGCTCCGAGACCTTTTCAGCTTTCTTGTGTCAGAACGGCTTTCCCATGCTAAACGTCTCACACCGGGGGACCCCTGCTAACTGCTAACCACTAACCATGCACACAGACACACACCCCTCGCTCCACCATCCCTTCTCTCCCACTTTATTCAACTTTTCATAACAATGACCTCATAGCTTTTCACAGATGCTTTGGTGCACAGGCTCTTTCCTGCTGTCCTGCGAACGTGTGCGCGAATCGTGTTTTTGTTTGCGGCTTACCTCCCTGCTGAGTTTACCGGACTTCGATGGTGTGTGTGTGTGTGTGTGTGTGTGTGAAGTGTGTGTGTTTAGCAGAGATGCTCTCTACCTCCTTTCTTCCTCATGTTCCCACTCATGCCATGCAGCTGCAGTGTGAGGTCAGATCCTGTGGCTGAACATGGCCACCAAATTTTTCTCCTGTCACTGAATACCAGCGATGTGTGTATGTGACTCATGTCTTTCTGATCTGCATATAATTAATCCATCACACACTCTGTATAACAGTTGTTAATCTTTAGTTGGAGCGTCATCCTGGTCGGGGTTGTTGTGGATCATGGGACGCCATGCTTGCATAGACTCACACACACACACAGATACACACCGAGGGGTAATTTAGAGCTCTGTATGTCATTAATGTGACCGTCCTTTCCTCACGTCACTCCAGCAGTGCCTGATCCTCAATTCACATTTTAAAACGTCTTCTGGGTAGGTGATTGTTTTTGTCCCCAGCTTCTTGCACACTGATCTCTGCAAAGCAATGCTGATGAGATTTACAACGTGCACTCTTGGATAGAGGGAGTGAGAGAGAGGCGGACGGGAGCGGAGACAGGACTGGAAAGAAAGCTCAGTACGAGAGGGAGAAGAGGAGAGCAATACATGACCTAATGTCTCCTCTGTGATTGCAGTATTAGTCCTGCCAGCCTGCTTGACCTGCATTTGACCACAAACGAGAAGAGTATAAAGGAGAAGAAGAACATCTGCTGCTTTTGATCCACACCAACAGCAGCTCCTGTATAAAAGGAGGCCGCATGACTTTCCCATGAGCACGCACCGCTGCTGTGAAACTTTCAGTGCTACCTTAAAATCCGCCTCGGCGTGTTTATCGGGATCCCCGGTGCTCACAATGTGAGTGAAGCAGGGACAGGAAGAAAGAATTAATAACAGATCTGTCTTCCAAACCACCGACGCAGAGACCAGCTGCCAAGCGTTCACAAGAACATCCGTTCTTTCAATTAGACCTCTTTATAACCAGGCTCGCTCGCCGCCATGTCGAGATTCCTCCCTCATTCTGCTTATACGTGCTCCTAGACTGCTCCCAAAATCCATATCTCTAAACGTCTCATTTTGTCCAAAGATCTACGAGGACTAGCTCCTCTCCTTGTCCTTACCTTAGCATGTCCTGATTTGCAACGTTCAGAAGTGTCCCAGCGTCACCAAGGGAAAAATTAGTTTCGATCATACGAGTGAACTTAACCGTATAATCGAATAGTCTACGTTTATATATTATTATTAACGATGTTCTATGTTTTGTTCTCAGATGGCTCTCATGTCATGCACTTTGGCTTTGGTAGTGTTTGTAAATGAACAAGAGCTTCTTGTTCTGAACTGGTATGACAGATAAGAGACAAAGCAAACTGAGAATGTTAATCATTTCCTTCGCATTCAATGAAATCCTAATGTTTCCTGGTTGTCTAAAAGATGGATTTGTTTACGTTGTCAAGCGTGAGACAAAAAGATGGGACTAATTAATGCCCGCCGGTGTAAAATGGACTTCAGAGCCGGCTTGTGAAAGCTGTGGTTTGGCTTCTGCGGTGTCTCACTCTTTCAATTTTCAAGGTTAACACCTTTGGCTGGACTCGCAGATCAACAGAGTTATGAACGGCACGAGACGTTTTTGACTCTCGGGGTAAAGAATCAGTGATGGACTGAACTGGATATCGTTGATGGTGGTTGACTCTGTAAAAGATTCTATAGAAACAGAAGTTATCACAAAGTTTCCATCTACAATAAAACGCCCGAGTTCCTCAAAGCACATGAAGGCACCAAATTAATTTATTTTATTTCTATTTTTGCTATACTGCGAGTAAAAGCTTTCCGAGTTACAGGCTTTTCCCAGGAGGCAAGCCCTGCTGTCTTACTGTCTGGAAAGAAAGCCTGTATTCGCTCAACATTTCAGGCTCTACCTTTTTACTCTGGCAGGTCATGTCTGGCTTGAAATGTGTCCGTGTGCTTCGTGTCTGCGTCTAAACTTAAAGTGGGCAAAAAAGTTTGAGAAGATCAGTGTTTATCTGATTTCGTAGCTAAAATCTGCAAGACGCCGTTCAGTCTGCTGTGCACATTCTTTCTCTCTATATACAGAGTTTGGAATATACCCTATTTCCATAGAGGTAAAGCAATAAATGTCGCGAAAATATTTTCACGTTAGACACTTCGCATGAGAGAAGTAGCCCGTAGCCCAGACTCCGTTGCAAGCCTCAAATCCTCAGAGGAGCTTGCCACTCATTCGGAGAGTTACCCTCGGCTTCGTGGTCGGTTCTCAGAGGGTCGTTCCGTATGAACTCACCAGAGCTCCCAATCTCAGAATTGCTTCATTTCATGATATTTTGTTGTCTGTGCCCAAAGATGATTAGAGTTTCAGCTCAGTATCTTTTTCCGTTCTGACAAAATACCACAAAATGAAGCAATTTTGAGACCATGAGCCTGGGACCTTCCCTAATTCTTGTTGATTTCATATGGAATGACTTTCATGCCGTTCTTATTGACATTTGTTGGATTTAATTGTGTTCTGTGGGATGTTCAAAGTTTAACTGTAAACATATGCTGATTGCAGAACTTTGCCCTTGTTTTGATACCATCTTGGACTTAGGGTTTGTTGGGTTTTAATGTTAACTCCATCGAATTAATTCTGTGACAGACGTCAAGGCGTCTGTGACGGCGTGAATACTGATGCGATCGCAACTTAAGCTTATTTGTAATGGATTCTGCAAACTATCGATTTTCCCTCCACTTGGTCCCAATCAAGTCCATTTCATTTCCAGGTCATAACGGTACAATTTGTTAAAAAGAACAAGGGGGACAAATACTTATCCAAAGCACGGTATACGTAGAACAGAAAATATATTCGAGTTTTCCCAGAACACTGCACATATGCTTTCTTGTGGCTAGTAATCAGACTTTACCAAACATATTCAGAACAGTTTTCTTCATCATTAGTGGTTAGAATGCATTAAAAGTTTCACGTTAAGGTCTTACCTTTCTTCATTCATATCGTCATCTTTCTAGTCACTCTTTAGTATTCGTGTGCACTCTGGGTGAAGATTAACGAGGAAGGTGAAAAAAAAAATAAATTCCTCACCAGATAAATAAGAACTTCACATGATCTCGAACACGTGGCCTTCTTAGTCAACACATCCTATAAGATAAACCCAAGAACTAACAGTCTGTCAGCTAGCACCGGAGAGGAACATCCAGAAGAACACACACTTCCTCCGAGCTCCACAACAGCAACGGTCTCACATTCAGTACTTGAGTTTTCAGAAGCAAGGTGAGATGTTCAGACAGGTGCATGCAGGTGCATTTTGGTTGCCAGTTTCTGGTATATGCTGCTTTATGGTGTATATTTGTGTACAAGTCTGTGTGTTTTTGTGTACGACTAGAATCACGGCTAATATACATGAGCTTTTCCAGAGCTTTGAAGCAGCTATTAATAACTCCAAGACCTCTTTAGCTGAGTGTCGGTTGAAAAATGAAAATATTCTGCAAAAATATATTACCCAGCCAGATCTTATTACTTCATTGATTAGTGTAGAAGTTGTTCTTGGCAGGGCTACAATGAAGAAAATAACACGAGCTTGCCTTTTTAGGTAGAAGTTTGCTCCATCCTCTGCGTTACCCCATACGCTCATTATCAGACATGACGTGGAATGATTGTATATGACCTCAATGTAAAATGATATCACACACACATCATATTTACAGTTAAGCTGTTGTAGTTCATCATGTCGCCAAGTCCAGCGGAATGTAGCCACGAATACGCACTTTCAAACTGGCTGGATTCTCCTACGAACACACAGGGATCATTTTGTTCCGTTTGTGAACTGAATTGCATATTTTGGCGTGTTTTCTTGTTTTAGCTAGCTAACTAGCTCTCTAATGTAACTGAATGGCATGCTTGCTAGCGACGATGTTGTTAGCTAGCAATCGATAGTAGCAATAGCCAGGTTTTCTGATTTTCTGCCACCAACCCTCTGTGTGACGTAGAAGTGATGACACGGGCATACTTATTTATTTATTTATGAGACATTCTGGTTTAGTACACTACAAGGAAGTAGTCGTACTTTAATACTGTATTATACAGTACACAGAATTTCGACCACTGCCAAAATCTACAAAGAGTGACTATTCTTCCATTTATTCCATTAATTAAACGCTTTATCGACCTCTTTCTATTGGATAAAGATTACGTTCATCCTTCAGTCAGTTTAACCTCACAGGTGGACAAAGCAGAAGCCTGTGCTTGAGCTTGCCAACTAGATGTTATCCATGATAAGAGGGTTAAGACATTTAACTAGCTAACTAGCATCATAAAATTTCTCTACCACTCTTTAGCCTGGGCAATCTGATCAGCAAACACATTACAGCTTTGAATTTAAACCTACTGCCACTTTTGGTCCACTTATGGTGTACATATGAAATTCAAATCGAGTCATCGGATGAATTATTAATGCATTGCTATAATTGTACATGATGTACTATAACTGCTGACTCACTGTTCATCTGAATGAACCGAAGCCTGATTAGATGTTCTACCTACATCCGGGATGTATCGCACATATTAGTCACATGGCGCAGTGCCATGAGTCTTCAGACTATTACTGGTAGGAGGTGCTTACTAAAGCATGCTGGCTTCAAGCCGAGTTTTCTTATAATACTAAAGGTCAGGATGATTGGAAGGAGGAAGTGGCTGAAGATCAGTGGGACGGGTCATTCCAGAGCTCGGTTCCGTCTCCGCCGTCAGAAAGCCCTTCTTTTTTTTCCCCTCCACAGAGAGAGACCAGACAACCTGAACACACTTGGTACTTATCCTGGCTGCGGGTTTATAAGAAGTTCAGCAGACATGAGCGGAGCAACATATCATCGCAATCTGTTTTATGTGGAATCTTGTATGCATGTTGGCTTTCTGCTGCCAATTGCGACCAACACCGTTGACGGCTGCTGGACTCGTGAAAGAAAAAAGTCCTTTCAAATGGTTTCTGTGGCTTGAGATAAGGGCATTGAGCTCATTCTTTATGTGCATATGGGTGACCAAAGGAAACCTGATACCTGATCTTGACAGCACAGCATTTGTGGCATAGAAGTGGATGATTTAAAACATGTGATTCGTCTGGAACTCGCCATGGTTTTGGGAATGCCAGCGAAGGTTTACTCGGTGCCCTTCCTCAAATAAACAGCTTTGTGAAGTGGATTTCACTAAACCTGAAGGGCATTTTCACCAGCACATTATTCACTGAATAGCTTTTCATTTCACATGATTTCACACTGTATATCTGCTGCCATTCTGTGGGACTGACTGCATCAACTTCATTGTGCCTGTGCTTCATTAAGAAGCTCTGTTTTCATTTATACTGATAATCGACTGCCCTAAAACACGTCACTAAACCCAATACATCTTCAAGAAGAACGACTTTAGTCAGCACATAGACATTACAGTAAAACTATTTTCACTGCAGATGGCATGTCATGCTGCCTCACAGTTATGTTAGCTAGCTGTCTATATGCTACTATATGGGACAACTTGGAAGTTTATCGGCACCACGTATAGCTAACATTAGCAAAGGTTCTCCGATATCGACGTACCCTCCCTACAATGACAGAATCCCCCCCATGATGAAACACTTAGTAATCCAATCAGCTTCTGCGGTGGAGGAATTACATAAGGAGCACAGTCCATTTTTTTTGTCAGCTTTGTCAAAGCACAATTTATTCTCTTACAAAATAAGGCAAGAGTTTGTAGCCATTTTGAAACATTGAGTTTCATTTGCGCTGTGCAGCCAAGCCAGACATTTGTTCCCAAATGTGGTGACGGCAAGATTAAAATCATGTGACTACACCACTATGGTTGACAAGTGATTGAAATGCAAAGACAGGATCGTTAATTTTATGCGTGGGCCACAGTAGCTTAGTGGGTAAGGTACTGCTTGTTAAAGTGGATGGTTGCAATCTCAGATCCCATGCCTACCAGAAATCCACCGACATCCCCTTGAGCAAGATCCCTACTCCTCAGCTGCTCGATCCAGCCATGTGGATTGTATTTTGCACATCCTGCAAGTAACTTTGGATAAAGCCATTGATGACTTGAGTTATCATCTAGTAGCTTATATAAGCAAGCAGTTTGGTGGCTTGTAGGCATCTTTACTTACTCAAAATGTATTTCTTGTGAACTGCAGTAAGAGGATGACGTTTAATGGCACGAAACCAAAGACCTTGTGGTTACATTGTGTTTACATTCAGACATTTGGCAGATGCTCTTATCCAAAGCATCCTGCAAAACGTGTACACAGCTGCAGGAGCAACGATATCCGCTCGTGAATCTGCAAGAACCTGAAAGACCTCAGACTAATACTGGTAGGAAACAATAAATTAAAAATATATATAAACTCAGTAAACCGAGATGTGATGCAAAAGTAGCGATGCAAAATGTTAAATCTAATACCATTACGGGTTCTTTTGATTTGATCCCTTTGTTGGAATTCTTAAAAGTGATCATCACAATCCTAATGCCGTTGGAATTGATACTGCTAATGCCAAGGTGCTAAAATTGCTAAAACATGGTGGGCTGGCTATTTTTTAAATAAACAGTTACTCCATTACTATTAACCAAACAAAATAGACTACAGTCCTGCCTTACGGTTTCTGAGACTCTTGGAGTTTTTTGAGATTTGTTCCTCTGGGGGAAAGCTTTCGGCAAAAATGTATAAAGGGGGTTTCCCACTCATTCCAGGTTCCATGTGTAACCCTTTTACATAGAAAGCATTCTCTTTAACCATTCAAAGAAGCCTGTTTTTATAATGTGCAGAGAAAAATCAATGACGTGTTCTCCTAGATATGATCTCTTCTGGAAGGAATAGAGAAACCGGGGTCATTTGGATAGAAGAAGGAAGCTGCTTCTTCCGACTCAAAGCCAAGACATTGAAGAAGAAAGATCCTGCTTCAAGTCAGCTTTACACTGCGCGATTTTCAGCCCACGTTCGGTCTCGCAATTCTTTGATCCGGAGTTGAGACCAGTGGCTGATTTGGTGCCAACGAGACCAAGGACGGCCAATGTCAGAGCCCTGAATAATGATGTAAGCAGATGCAAGCACCTGTACGTCCAAGCCTCTCCCCGAAAGATTTTCAAAAATGGATTAAGTAAGGAAGTCAATCCAACATTCACATGGCTCCTCATTCTCCTCCTTCAATCCTTGTCATCAACTTCCAACTTTCGAAGTTGTGGTAAAAATTCCTGTGGTCGTTCCAACCATAATATTAAATGTGGTTCTGATTTGGACAGGGTTCTAAGCTGGTTTATAGCTATGTAACGATCCATCACATTTCGTCTGCATACACAATCTGGCTGTTTGCTCTTTCTAGACAAACACATGCGTTCACACCGGGGAAACACGGACTAGTAACGATTTCTCCATTATTACATGCTGTACGCTAATCTCTTCCAAATATCTTAAGAAAGAACAGAAATGATGACACATCGACATGATTTTGGCCAAGGTAGTCCATAAAACGTATAAACGTAGTGAAAAACGTAAGATGCGAATTCAAAAATAAATGTAAACATTTTCCATGCTTGGCCAACAAGCATGCATCACAAGCATGTTGTAGCCATGAGAAAGATGGGAAAAGGTGTGTGTGTGTTTGTGTCTGGGTCTTTCTAATCACAAACAAGCAGCAGTGCTTCCTCAAATGCTCCACACACATCTGGAACTGTGTCCAATGCTCCAATTTCACTTCCACTCCGTGACCTGCACGCCGAGTCAAAATAAACAGGGGAAAAAAGACTCACAAAAAAGCAGCAAGGAGGAAGCACTGAATAAGTGAGTCCAACGCTCCTGAATATGGAGTTTATTTGCTAGGCTACTGGTTATGGAGCAGCGTATGATAATCAGCTCTGCTTTTGAAGGGGGTAATCTGATTTTCATTCATTGGGCAGGATGGGAGGGTGCCGGTGCGATGACCACAGGGACCAGAAGCTGTGTCCGTATCCGAGTCGTTCCTGACTCTCCCATAAACAAAGTGACCGAACAGGACGTAATCTACATCCTTCCACTTACAGCATGTGCACGAGGATGAGGCGAAAGCCGGGCAGATAGTGGGCGAAATGGAGGGGAAAGAAGTCAAGATGAGCCTAAGATTAAGTTCACATTGAAGCAGGGAGGGAGGGAGGAAGTCAAGGAGGTCATGTGAGAACTAAAGCATAACGCAAGATCAAAAGTTTTACTGATATTACAACAAACACATAATACACTTCATCAGATAATAATACAAATACTGACCGTACCATTGCTTGATTCTGACGGGAGACCATCATCTGATGTCCTTTAATGCGTCTTTCACGGTTTACATCTAAAACGTGCAGTTCAGCCGACTTGAATTTAAAACGTGAGGTTTTGCAGGTACTTAAGCTGATGGTCTTGCTTGCCTGTTCAGATTAACAGTAAAGTTCACGTCTCCTAAGTTGCCAAAATGGTTTTTCAAATGCGTGTAAACCCCCATGTTCAAACACAGACGCTTGACTTCAAGCTGAAAAAAAAAAAACCTTCAAAATACAGACTAAAGAAGCCATAGAAGTCAAATGAAATACAAGACAAGACAATATAATATGAAAGGCAAAAACAACGGAATATACAGCCCAGTGTCCAACCAAAGTACAACCATGAGCCCTCAAGTCCAATCATGTATGATAGTTATGTTTTACAGGTACGCTACATTCACGTCCATCAAGTGGTGCTCATTTGAAGAGCAGCCCTTGAGAGTCTCAGCTCACTGGCAAGCAAAGGCAGACGGTAGTACACCCTTTGTAGAAACTGTGTCAAGTCTTGAATGGCCGGATTTTTAAACCATGTATGGGGAAAATCCTCTGAAATGTAAAACAGGACACACAGCTGTATCTATTCTTTTCGATGGTACGGCTATTAAACGACTGCTCCCTCAGGATCCTCTCTGGCCAGCGTGGCTTTCTCTAAACACGGCCTGGCCTCAGTCTGAAAGCCGTAATACATCTTTCTCTTTCTCTTGGATGCCCTCCAGACTCCATCATCACTTTGCAATTTTGTTAAAGGTTTTGGTGAGATTTTTTCCCCCTGTGGACAAGCCATGTTTTTAAGCAAATATGCTTCTAATTTGTCCACAACCCTAACCTTGGTTGTGTGTGTTGCTGCCTACCTCCAGGACACAGTCTGGTTTTATCCATATGCAGATGGATTCTTGCTGGTGATTAATGCAATGGGAAGTCAGTAAGTGAAGTAGCACAAAAAACATCATTTCTGCAATGTCTGAGGTCTTGTAGTCACACGCACGGCTTATGTTCTCCGTCCAAACCTGACCGATCAACCGTGGTGTCTGGTCGAATTAAAAGGGATGGAGATTTTCATTTTAAATAGGAAATGTAAAACATGAACCTCACAAGGAGGCTTCGACTACGCACTGAAGATGAATGTGGACGAGACCAAGACGGCGTTAAATTAAATCTTCCTCTCTACTTAAAGAAAGCACTCCGGTCAACCAGATTTGGTGCAAACATGAATGAATGTTTTGGAATTCGGATTTGGGGAAAGAAAGGGTTGTGAACGCGAAAAACAAACAGTGAAGAGCATCATTATGCTTAATTCCTCCGTTTGTACGACCTTGTATTCCAAATGTCCTACTTCGACATTTCACAAAAACACAAATCAATCGTAATTAGAAAAAGGAATTTTATTCCTTGGCTTGTATGTTCTTATTATGGGTGTAGAACAGATTTCAGGTATGGGAATAAGTTTTAAAAGTGTATCTTAATTTGGTGGGCTGTTCCCTCCATGCCAATATTTGAACAGTGGTGCTCTCAAGCACTTGTTGCGTCTTGTGTATCCAAGGTCAGAATCCTGTGTAACCGAGACACGGCATTGTCTCAGATAACATTGTCTTGTCTTGCCCTCCTTCCCTTCACGTCATCAAATCCAGGAAACGTTCCATTTCATTTTTTTTTCATACATTGATCAGGTCTGTGTCTATGTCTCTCGGCTGGCCTGGGAACGCCTCGGGATTCCCCCGGAAGAGCTAGAAGAGGTGGCTGGGGAGAGGGAAGTCTGGGTTTCTCCGTTAAGCTGTTGCCGCCGCAGATGGATGGATGGATGGATGGATGGATGGATGGATGGATGGATGGATGGATGGATGGATGGATGGATGGATGGAT
>JAQQZR010000016.1:15582924-15602040 GCA_030068235.1 Notoglanidium macrostoma | reverse complement strand
ATGGATGGATGGATGGATGGATGGATGGATGGATGGATGGATGGATGGATGGATGGATGGATGGATGGATGGATGATCAGGTCTGTTGCAGTGCATTTCAAGTGAAGTTTAGAAATAGATATTGTGCTCCAGTTTCTGTTTTCAAATAACTGCAATAAGCATAAACAATCCTGTTTGTTTTTAATACAGCACAGAAAAATCCGACTTCCTTCCTTTCCGTCTTGTGACCAAATCTTCCGACAAGCATCCAAACAGAGTAAAGTCGTATTTACTTGTTTGCCATCTGGAATGTACAATCTTCTGATGAGCGCCTGAATACAGCACAAGACTCGCAGATTTGTTCAATATGGCACTGAAAAAGATTTCACCTGAAATTAGGTTTCCCAGGTTCTGCACTCGTTTAAGGCTCGGAGACCAAAACCAGTTGAGTCGCATCTTCATCTTCATCTTTTGTCCATTAGTGACTCGTGAGTCACTACTGTAAGGAAAAAGAAATCAATGCAAAGCTCATGAACAGCTTAAATTGAGTTTTGTATAACAGACCCATGAAAAGGTCATGCTTTACCGCAGGCGAATTATGAGATTAATCCAAATTAGAGATTAAAATAATACAAAAATAACCGTTTACACATTGGTAGTTGGATATCATAGAACAGGAGAGTATAAACTTCAAAACTCATATGGTTTTGTAGCACAAGGGCTCACCACAACCAACAACCGTGCCCAAACGGAGCCGCTTCCAGATGTCATTGTGGAACTTGATGGCTTGAATCAAAGTAAACAAATGGAATTAGTTCCAACATTTCCATTAGCCAGGACACTCGTGGCAAAATGCATACAAACATTTTGATGTTTGTGGTCAAACTGAGCAGCAGTCAGCGATTTTGCATTAACCCAAGTACAAGGTCAAAATCTGAACTACAAATGCGACCGTAGTTCTACAACTAATATAACTTTACGGCCTTTTTAAAGTTAGATTAGTTACAAGCGTCCACACTGCTAAACGGTTAATCAGTAGGACATAAGTGATGCGTTCAAAACTATTCGAAGTAACCGGAACACACTCTCTGATGATACAAGATCGGAAAAGTCTCGAATTCTCTTCGTCGGAGCCTGAGAAGCCTGGGCACTTTATCTGCTGCAACTATGAGGTCATGAGTTGACGACTCCGCTATTAGTCCTTGGCAAGGAAACGACCAAATGGGAAAACTCCACTAATTCCCAAGGAAACCGTGGCGGTCCGTGACTCGTGTTCGGATCTGAAATCGTGCTTCCTTTGTCCGACATGACGAAAGTCCTCAGCTTTATTCTGAGTGAGGAGTTTTTAAATGCTTTATTGAAAGCTTGGGTACTGCAGAGTGATCCAGAAATATATGAGGAGCACAATGTCCCTTTAGGAAGAATTCAAACAGCTGGCCTCGCGTTGCACCCGCTTTGTTGTGCTGTGGTCATCCAATCATTCCCAATTTGAGCCTAAGAATAACAAAATGACAGGGTGTGTAATTCAGGGACAGAAACCAGATCACAGTGCTTCAGGAGTGTATGTCTGAAGGGCAAATAGCACCTCTGGGTTAGAAGATTAGCGATCCTGTCTGACTCATTTGCATTTGGCACCAACATTAAAAGAGGGCGGTGTGCACTTAAAACTTGTACACTCAAAGCGCTGTCACATAGGCAGCGTTTAGTCTGTTTGAAATTGAACCCTGGAGTGTTTGTTTCTCGGTGTAATTTGTTTAGGCAGGTGGGAACACGGCAAACGCATTCGGGTGTCGACCAAAGCAGCTGAGAGCATCTAAGTGAGGTGGTCGAACCCAGGTGCAAGAATTGAACCAAACCTTGGGTGTAGCATTTTTTTTGGTAAAACCATGCAAGAAAGCATTTTACCTCGCTCGTTTGCTCTGGTCGGTATTAGAGAGTGACGAGGGAGATCATTAACATCCTATTGTCCTGTACCATGTCGCCTAAGGAGATCCCCTCAGCCCCTTTGAGAAGAACACGTAATAGGACAACATTTCCTTTCCTTTGGTCTTTTTATCAGTATCTGGAGCTTCCTTTGAGGTCAGGGCTTTTGCGTCCTCCTTTTTAGGAAGACAATTATCTCCCTCAGTTCAATTCAATTTTATTTGTAGAGTGCGTTTAGCAATCAACATGGTCACAAAGCGGTTCTACAGAAATCCGGATACGGATTTACATCATTAATAAGCAAATTGAAGCGGACGGTGATTATAAATCTTTCCTGTATGCAGGTGTAGAACAGGAGAGGCGGAAGTTCTTAACGCCAGCCAGCTTTACACGATGATTTTTGGCCTAATTTAGTGTTTGCAGATAAAGATCTGCCATCTCTGCATGATGGGTGTTGCTCACTGATTTAATGCCATTGAGACCAAAGCGAGTTAACAACAAAGATCTCTGAGCTCTGCTACAATGCTCCAATAGAAGGAGGCACAAATATGCCAAATCGAATGAAAAACAAAGCGTGTTGGATTTAAAAGAACACCAGTTTGTCGTTTTCTCCGAGCATAATGCTGCTTTTAGCGAAGGCTTGTACCTCGTTCCTTCTTTCTGCGCGAGCTCAGATTCTGCATAATTATTTTCCTTAATGGCTCATTAGTGTCTTCTTTGTACAACCATTCAGAACGCATATTATTCCACATTCTGTAAAAGAATTCTGCCAAGATTTTACTTGGTTCGTCTCGTCACAGTGTGACAAGTAATGATCTTTTAAGACCGTTGAAATCACACCGTCTAAAACGTCCTGGGAGGGGACCAGGCGAGTCTTTATGATTTCAGCAGCAGCAAATCTACAGTATCCAGATGAGACATCCACAACAGCCCACAAGGCTGACCCAAGCCCAGAAGAAAAACTGCTCGAACTTCAGCTTTGTATGCGATGGTGACCCATTTGTTCATTTGATAAATGACATGTTGATGTCACATTTAGGCAGAAACCAACATTTCTTGCAGCAGTATAAATGTATCCTGTATCCGTCTGTATTTGTCTTTAGTGGATGTTGAAAAGCTTGTGCAGATGGATGGCTGCAGGAAACCGCAGACGCAGAAGACATGTGAGGCAGCTTTCGGTATACAAACTACAAAGGAAGCGTGTGGTCTCATGAAAGAGACTAAAATAAAGGCTGAACTACACAAAGAGAGTCGGTAGAGATTCTGCTGCTGTCGGCTAGAAATCTGGGCTCTGGAGGACAGAAAGAGCATCTCAACAGAAATGGGAAATTTCACAGACACCAGACCGGTCATATAACGACGAGATTCATAGTGCTGCGTTTATAAAAAGAAACCACTTCCTAATGGTGGGCTGTTCTATAAGAAGCCAGCTGTGTAGCAGTTTATTTTCTGTCATTAAAGCATCATTACTTGATTGTGGAATTTTGCTCTTGATTCAGTTGCTGATAATTACCTTTTTAAATGTTTTCTTTCCTAAAGTATTTGATTAAATATATGCTCTTATGGTTTAGTTCTTGACAAACGGGGAGTTTCTGTACAAAACACCCAGGTGGGGATTGAACTTCCCCTGAACAGCTGAGTCACTGGCCATCTTCAAACGACCGGCTGTCTGAACCGAGACCGAAGACTTTTAATGGGCAGTAGTTTAATTAAAAAGCTGAATTGTTTGTCATGCTCTTAGGGGGGGAGAAAAAACGATTCCTCAAAGGGTTATGGATGGTTACCAGTTCCCCTTTTTATAAACAGTAAACCCTCTGAAGCAGGGTTTTACAAGGGTTCCCAGACCAAAGAAGAAATATTAGTCTAGATTAGTCAAGATCTTGATAATTATAAAAACTCCGATAAAATCTACTGTAATATATTCAGAGTCTCGGGATTTCATGGAACCCTCATTCGAGTACATCAACATTTTACTTGTAAAGACTTGTTTTGCAAATTCTTGACTTTCCCAGTGAATTAGAACTTGCGTAAAAATACTAGAAACTATTGCATCATCGTAATATCTCGCTGTCGCTCGCTGATATGAAGCAAATCAAGCTGCAAGAGAAATTTTCAGCAAAAATTGTCTTGGCGCTCATATTTCAAACCCATCAACGTGAATTAATTAAATTCACTGGTGTTGAAATCTTGCATGATCACTCAGAAATAAATGTGAGGTGAATGTTTATAAGTACAGCACAAGCTGTAGAGATCACTGGCTGCCCCAAACTGCCACTTTGCAATTCCACAAGATCTACCAAGGGTGTGAGCACCATTAGCTTACAATCCACTATATGACATAAACAGCTCCATATGGAGTGTAGTAACTGCGTATCTATAGCTTGCCTTCATTGCTCCTGCTCTGGCGACTGCTGATGCAACACAAATATCCTTTTTTGCCAAGTGGCCTTTCCCCAAACCTCTGGCTGCAGAGTTTCACACTAAGCCAACCTTTGACCCCTGGACCTGACTGACCCTGCTGCTTCTGAAAACTAGCGTTCACACAGACATTCCCGAAATAGCTCACACACTTGCCTGTAAATGCGCCTTATTTCAGCAAATGGGATCAGCCCTTTAAAAAAAAAAAAAAAGGTTCCACAAGGGTTCTTTAAATTTTAAAGGGTTATTTCCTTACTAAAGGGGTTCTAATTAGAATCATCCATTAATGAAATCTGTTATATGGTTCTTCATAGAACCTATAAGGAACATGCAGACAAACCTTTAAAAAGGTTCTAGAGTTAACCTTACATGTTTCTGTAGTTTACTATTTTATTTTGGATGCTAGTTTACATCCGACATACTTGGGCATAAACCTTGGCTTACAGATTTAAGATGGGAAAAAAAAAGGTCAATGTGGCACCTGAAGACTTGTTTGTTCCTCAGTGAGAACCCTTAAAGGCTCTCCTTTTTAGGAAGACAATTAACTCCTACGAATTCAATTTTGTTTGTAGAGTGCGTTTAACAATCAACATCGTCACAATGCAGGTTAACAGAAATCCAGAGAACCTTTTGTGCAACAGAGGGTTCCTTTTTCAGACACATCAACTAGAACACCTGTTACTTTAGTATTACTTTTAACATTGCTTCTGTAGTACTGCTTTCCCCCAAATAGCAAAATAATGCACTTTTGTTCAATCCCTTGGCCGAACCATGGGGAATTGTGGGTATACGGCTACAGGGATTTGGATGTTTCTTCCATTCCGCTATTCAGCAACAGAAATGTTCACAGCAGACAATCTGTGGCTATAATGTCAATGCCTTAGGGAGGTACAGAGAGAAAGAAAGCAAGCGGACAGAGTTTCTTCATTCACACAGCTGTAGTTTCAGCATCAATTCACCGTAGTCCTTCCATCTGCCAGCTGGACGGAGCAAGACATCTGCTCTTGCCTCATCAGCACAAAATCATTTATTAGAGGTATAAGAAATGCAATTTATTGAGCCTATAACATACAATCACAGAAAATATGAAATGGATTAGATTTGAGATATACAAGCGGCTCATATTTGTATTTCGTAAAGAAAACGTTTGTGGATCCAGACCCTATTTCAGGAAGGTCTTGGTCTTGAGGCAGGAATACACCCCGGGCGGGACACCAGTCCATCACAGGGCAGGTTTTACAGACCTAGTCCAAACTACTGGCAATTTAAAGTTGCTAAAGTATTTGGGAGGTGGAAAGAAACGGGAGAACCCACAGGACACCCACGCAAACACCGAGAGGACAAGAAAAAATCCATACAGGAAGTAAACGCACCTCAGGATCATACCGCTGACCCTGGAGCATTGAGTCATCAACCCGTGCCATCCAGCAATATATTATTGACAAGCTCACTCCAGAGAGTCAACTCCATTGTTCCTTTGCACCCAAATGGCAACCAAGCCAAAAACGTCCAATTTGACACCTTGATTTCATTAATATAAAACATTTAACAAGTTATTGCCAAAAGAACTTGATTCTACTAATGTACTCAGGCTGGTCGAGAAATATTTACAAAAAATAAAGCCATCATTTCTTCACGGTCATGCTGTTTTTCGCATTATATAAGGCACCGTGAAATAGAATAAAGCATGTCAGGATGGTGTTCATAATTGAAATACTGTGTACTGGCCACAGCTGAATTTTTGAGCTATGGTTTAGCAGCTTGGCCAAGACTCTCGGATCCCACTGAAGTCATATGATAGTCACTATGGGGATCGTGGGGTGCATTTTTTTTTTTTCTTTCTTTCTGGCTCACTGCTCGTCTCCCTCCATTTCACTGTTCCTTTCATAGGCTCCCTCTCGTCCTTTTCAACATAGAATATTCAGTTTTAAGAATTCACAAGACATCCCAAGATCTCAAGCTAATATTGGATCCAAGTGTTTGTCTGGTTAGGAGATAAGTTTTGCCCAATGTGGCAAGCCATCTGTCATTGGGAGTCTGGGAGAACATAATTGGCCTTGCTTTCTGAGTGGGAAGGATGGCTTGTCTCCTTTCCTTGTTGATCGAGAAACACTAGCCAGTAACGGGAGTATGTGACTTAGCTTGCGGGTGGGAATTGGCAAGTGGTAAAAAATTGGAAGGAAAGTTTTGGAATGCTCTTTATCTGACCTCTTCACTCAGATCTGTTCACCAAGGCTGGCCAATATGGGAGCATTAAGCTCCTGCTGGCATAGCCCTTAGGCCCACTGAGACATGGTCTCAATCAACTGAGGGATTTCAGAAAATGTTAAAAAGATTTCCAAGAACAAACTTCTATGAAAACTTACCAGACTAAAGGTCCAGATTAAAGGAGGGGGTAGCTAGCAGTAGTTGAATTTCTTAAAGGTTCACTATATAAAATGTAACAAAATTGCACCTGCTCTTTATGAGTCCTTCAAATTTCCATTAGATTCAGCAAATCTTCTCCCTCATTCACCCGTTCACTTATCTTTCCTTTTCTCTCCAAGCTCACTCTCTCATCCTTTCCTCCTCTGGGGTAAATCAGACTGCCGTGTCCTGGGTCAGCCTCTCCGACAGCCAAAGAATGGGATTCCTGCCCCAGAAGACTGAACTTGATATATTCTAGTGAATGAGGTCCGAACTCCGGCTGCAGCTGGAACAGGGTAGAAATTACCAATAAACTGCATCCTTTGCCAGTTGGATAAGGTCCGCATCATGATAGTGTTTTAACTGTCTTGCACTATGTGCACCGCAGAAAAGACGCATCTCAGGATATCACCACAGCATCTGTAAGGCTAAAAAAAAAAAGAGCTTCCTGACGATCACAAGACTGCCAAGAATAACAGAAGGATTCGTCCATGGGGAACACAAGTAAAACAAATAGAGTCTTCTACTGCAGTGCTGATGAAATTACAAAGAATCTACAAAGTTGTATATCCGTCATATCCCAGGTGTTCCCAAAGAAGGATCTTATTAAAGTGAAGTCATTAGGAGTCATGCTAAGGTTTTGAGAGAATGCAAAAGGTACTAAACCACATTGAACCTTGATCTTGCTTTCCTCATCAACCAAGAGTGATTTATTGGTTATCTTGTGATTAGTCTTTCCATATCAACATTCCATCAAGACTATCAATCATGGTTTCATCCTAATCAGAGATCTCTCTGTTCATTAAGGTCCCTAAGCATATCAGTCACGCCCCTAAACCTATTCCCCCCCAACCAAACCAGTCTCTCTTATTTTAAACCACACAACCTTAGAACCTGTCTAAGTGCAGAATGATTAGCTCTACACAGCCCTAGCCTAAAGTACACATAAATATTTTCATGGGATTCGTAGAAGGACCGACAGCTTCCATGAAGCCAGATGTGCAATAAGAAACATCCTGTGAAGAGGCAGTGCATATCTTGAGAAAGCAAGAATCTGAAGGTTATCATTTGAAACCTCACACTCATTTGCGAGTTAGGATGTCCTCACTCTAATCTTTGTGTATAAATCTTGACGGATCCCTGTTCGACTAACGATGCCGTTCCAGAGAGTGGGGGGGAAGAGCTGAAATGTGTCTGGCATTGGAAAAGACCCCAAACAGCTGTGTTGTATAGTTGTTGAAGGCCAGACTGGTGACCCAGAATCCAAGATCAGTGGTTGAGAAGAGATGAAACGTTGTGCGTCCAAACCACTGCAATTTATAATGCTATAATCTATGTAGAAGTTTCTTAAAAACATCCCGGCACAAAAGTGATAGAGAAAGTATAACTTTGGACCCCGAAGAAACAGTAACAATTTCAGAGCCAATGGTTTCAGTCTTCATTCATTAGCAAGATTTGGGCAGTTTTTCCATTTCATTTCATTTTACTTGTTTAATTACTTTATCTTGGTTTCCAAATGATTGTTAGCAGTGGCTCCTCTTTGATTGACATGACTACCTGCAGCCACACCAGCTCTAAGGGAAATACTAGAAGCCCCTATTCATTCTTTTTATTTCAGTGATTTATCCTTGTCAGGGTACAGGTAGATCCAGGTCCCATCCCTGGAAAGACAGGGTACAACGCAGGAATATGCCTGGGGCTCTCAGAGCACCAACATAGCATAACCATTCCACCTACCAACATTTTTTAGGGACGTGGGAGAAAACCAACACAGACACAGGCAGAACATTTGAAAGTCTGCACAGACCAAGAAACCGATCCACAGACCCTGAAGCTGATAGTTTTTGCCTGATGTGTTCACTGAAGGGTGACATTTTTGCTCAGACCTATTGGCTAATGCTGTTGCATGCCCCAGTTATTGCTAACTTTGTGTCAGCCTGGTTGCTTTAAAATGGGTCAGAGATCACTTGCAGGCTGAGTTATCAAACCAACAGGAACAAGATTAGGCTCCATCATGCCAATCTCACACTCACTGCTTCCCAAACCAACACACACCCATTCATCCTTTAGCCTTAGTATTGCCTAGGCCTTTCCATTCTATTCATTTGTCTTTATGAATTGATCCTAGAGGGAAAAAAAATGAGCCTTTTAACTGGTACTGTGTGACATAATGGCCAGGTTTCTGCCCACTTTAAGAGGGAGTGTAGCCCTGTAACTCAGCCACCAAATCTAACAATTGAAAAGTGTCCATACTGTCTAGTGTGGGTTTAAGAATAGTGTGTTTAAATGAAGTTATACTGCCAATCCATTGCGCATTAAATCAAGTAAAGCCATCAACATAAACACAATTATCCCCTTTCCTCAGTGTTAACTACAACCAGCCCTTCTCTGACGCACAGAACCCCATTTCAAAAATCACGATTACGTGACGAGGGCTTAGTCTTTATGAGAGCTCGCAGGGTGACTCTGAGGAAAGCCGTAGGGCATCGGCGCTTTAAAAGCCTGGCAAATTGCCGCTCTGCGCTTTGAAAATATGGGCCAACTTGCAGAGTCCCGTTCAAGCTTTCTGCTCCTTATCTGCCATCATCAGACTTGAGGGGAAGTGAAGTTTACACAGACGTGAGGTCACTCGGGATACATGATCAGAACCAGAGTCAAGCCTTTAAGAGTCACCAACCACCCCCCGCCACATACCCTCCACCCCTCCCGCTTTGGGATTGCTCATTCAGCAAACTGCAGATGCAAAGGCAATCTACACTCAGCAGAACAACATGCTGTATTCATGGTACAGTGATCAATATAAATGTGTACCATATAAATTTCACGTCCCTCCTTTAGGCCTATTTCAGAGATGAGCAGGTCTTACTCTTATCATGCAAAAGTTTAACATTTTCCAAAAAACAGCACATGCAAATGTTTTATCCCTCCAGTACTACTAATAAAACAAAAAATTACCTTGTCCAGTAACTAAGAAATCGGAAAGTGCAAAGTTGTCTGTCCTACGGACATTTACAGAGCGCTGCTACTGGAAACTCCTTCCATAAATGCTAACTAAACACCTCCAGAAACCTACATATCAACAATTGCACACTTTTCATTATGTTTTATTCCTTTTATACCACAGTATTTATACGTATAAGAAAGGTCGATGTCAATTTTTACCCATGTAATGTTGTGGAATGTCTTTAGTAAAATGTGCTCTTGTTATAAATTCTGTTACACATTATTCCTAGTTAAAGTGCATTTATTATTAGCTGTAGACTGAGCACGTTGTCACTATAGGAACGAGAACATTAGAATGAGTGTGAATTGCAGCTAGAACTCCTGTAGATTTAATCAACACCTACTGACCAATCAGAATCGAGAATTCGACAGGGCCGTGGTTTAGAGACATTTAAAGAAATCAAACTTCCTGAGGGGGAAATATTTCTTCTGGAACAGCACAAAAATGGTGTGCATACAGATCTAGAAAAGAAGAGCGTAACCAAAAGGTTGGACGGTACCGAACTAGTTCCCAAGTGTACTGTACTGACTCATGTCGCCTGTGCTAAGCTTTAAAGAGTGTCAAAGCCTCCCAAAGCTCCCTCATTCTACACGTACAACGAATACATACTGAGAACCAGAACCCATTAAACAGATGATGGGAAAGCAGTGGAACGCCGCCTGAGTGCACAAAGACAATACATGAATTTAATACACTTAACTGCGCTTAGAGTATCCTTTCCAAGAATTCTTTATTTTTCTAAAGGAATTTATAGTCATTAGTCATTTCACAGTTAACTAGTTTTGATCACAGACTCCATTCCTGTTGCAAGAAGACTTCTCTTTCCTCCTGTCTTACAGCGTTTCTGATTTTCCCAACTATACAGCTGTTAAAGTAAACCTCTTTGATGTAAGCCTATCGTTTGAGTGCATCATACATTACCCAGCAGATAATGAGGGTGAAGAGGCAGCTCTGGGGACTTTTATGGCGGTGTGTGTGTGTAGTGTGTGCAGTGTCTTATATGCCAGAGATACTGCTGATATCAAAGTGTGTTCTCGGGGCAAAAGTATGTCCATGATGCGATTGTTCTTAGTTGCACACCTGCGCAGAACCGCACCGGGGTTCTGTAAACGAGTGCATGTGTTCATATAGAAGACAATTAGCGATGGCTTTCACATGTGAAAACATTTTGCCGCTTTACGTGGCTGAGGGACAAATGACATAAAGCACACGTGTGTTTTTTAACGTGCTTTCTCAGCTTGTTTTGTGTTGCGTATCCCCCATAATTACCTATACACCAGACATGCCTTTTTTAAGTCACTAGTTAAAATTGTAGGTTATCCTCAATTAGGCCTACATTCTTTCATACTACATAAAATCTTTGCTTGCTACGTAAGGAATAAAAGTTGCTTAGAGGAAAATAATCAGTCCAATGTTGACTTTTTATACATTAAAGGTCCTCTATGTTGGTTTTAGGTGGATCTATTAGCAAAAAATAAATACGTGTTTTCATTAGTGTATAATTATCCGTAGCGATGAATCATTGTGTTTTCGTATGCTTAGAATGAGCCCTTTATATCTACATAGGGAGCGGGTCCACCTCAACAGAGCCGCCATGTTGCGCCGCTACAGTAGCCTCAAGAGAGCGCCTTCCTAGAGAGCGACAAGGAAGAGGAATCAGTGTTTGAGGGTGCTGGATAACAAGTTTGAGAACCCAAAGTTTGAAAAATGGACGATCATACTTATTATTTTGCACAGAAAAAGCATGGGAGTGTGAATGTAAGTACTTGGAAGTACGCTACGGGCACCTGACGGCCACCGTACGCTCTAATACACGCCTGGAGTAAGGTGGTTGCAATCAACTGAATCCTACATGGAGGACCTTTAATATCAACCTGAACTTGAAAATTAATGCCAAAGCTGCGATTATAGAAAATTACATCAACACCTTCTGATGAACCAGAATTGAGATTATAACAGCAACATGGTATTGTAAGTGCAAATGGTGGAATGGTTTTTAGATTCACAAAAGTAAAAGCATTCAACACTTTCAGCTATTGGTTAACAGCAGAGAAGATGATGTAGATGTGAAACATTGTGACTCACCAGCCTGACCTAACAAAGCAAAGCAGAAACACAAGAACAGCTGCTAAACAAGTCATTAAAACCCTCTGCACTATTTTGGTTCAGAACTATAAAAGTCATTGGTTACTTACGCGTTTGATGACATTTTAATGCTCTTTCCATTCACAACATGGTTACATTTAAATCCACTGTAACAAATACAGAGCAATAGGTCATAAACACAACTGTTCTCTAACTAATTATCAGGTTCATTGGACTTAGCTAAGATTTTAGTACTTTACTAAACTAGTTATGAGTTTACCACTTACCAGCCAAAGTTCGTTTGGAGCTTTTCCTTGTCCAGGTTTTCTTCTTCTTGTTTCTTTTCCTTTTTCCTCGCTCGTGTTTCCCTTCTGACCTGCACTTTTATGTTTACAGACGAAAGCCATTCTTTTAACCACAACACCGTTAGAAACAAACAACTTCAATTAAGCCCAGCACTGTAAATGGACCTAATTAGCGACTTCTCAATCACGTGATCAAATTAGACGCCTCCTATTGGCTGTTATTCCATTTCCTAGCCTTTCCATCTGGAAAGCCCAAGCGTTTACCTTTTACATGAACGCAAAACAAAATACGCTATAAAATATTTTAAAAAGCAAAAGTCGTAGCTATTTATAAAGCTGTAGTGCGTTAGGTGTAATAGACATCTTAACAACTCTTTATAACTCTTAGGAACAACTAGGCCGGCTATTATTCCTAAACATGGGCTCTTAAGTTTGTGCCCACCCTTTTATCTCCCCCTATTCCACCACTCAGTGGTATCATCCGTAGTTCGGGCATACATACAGGGTCTGAGGGTAAACCTGGAGTAAAAGTTGCCTTTCCCACTGAAAGTTTTACTTAACGTGTAATAACAGTAGCAAAGTTTGCATGCACATGATCAGTCTACTTAAGATCTTTTCCTATAACAAAATGTTGGTTTTGCACACGTTTGTTCAATGAAATCGATTTTATGTAGGCTATTAAAGCCTACAAAACGATGGACATATCATTTACAATTACGAGATAAAAAAAATAGATGATGCATTGATGGCATTTTCTTTATTCACAGTGGGGGAAAAAACATGCAAGGGAAAATAAGGAAAAAATAAAGCTAAGATTTAAAAATGCGCATTTATATAAAAAAAATTTTATTGCAAAGATCTTTCATACTAGGTCTGTGCTCATTTAATAGCCAATGAAATCAATTAAGAGTCATTTTACACAGAAAGCTCAGATATAAAGCTCTAAGATGTTGCAATCAACAGGTAACTTGGGTTGCCTTGTAAATGAAAATGGTAAACTCGGTAAAATTATGCTGTCTAACGGCAAGTTTGTGGAGAGAAGAATGCAAGGGAAATTTCTATTTGTATGCATTGATGTAGTGCACATTTCTGTGGCATAGCCATGTGTGAACGTTTTAATCCTGACATGTAAATTGAGGTGTGGTGCTATTATGATCCGTCATGCTCGGAGGTCTGTGAGTCCATGGAAAAGCCCAAGCTCCGCCTGTGCACGAAAATCTTCTTCCTCACACACCTTGGGCTCGTCTTTGCCCCAACCCCGCCCCCTGATCTTTCACAGTAGTAGTGAACCGGGGCACCGGAGCCCACCGCCACCGCGGCCACCGTGACTCGACTCCCATCCACACCCTCCTCCATCCTCCCTCCTCCTCCTCCATCCTCTCCCTCCCTCCCTCCTTCCTCTCCCACCCTTTAATAGGCTACGTTATTCAAGTTCGCCAAGAACTCAGACAGAGCTCGCGGACCCCGGCGCACGCTCGCGACCATGTAATCCGCCCCTGAGCGCAGCAGCAGCACACGCGAGGAGAACCGCGCGCGCGCCGGAAAAAAAAAACCCGGCCAAAACTCCTCCAGAATATCAGTGGATTTGCGCGCGCTGCCTGCGAACTTCATTTTGCGGATTAATCATGCACGCTTTTTTCTGGGGTCTGGGCTTGTTTATCCTACTCCCCGACTTTGTGAATGTAGCAGCTTGGACCCGGGCATCTCCGGCACGCTCGAGAAAAGGTAAGGAAAACTTTTTTTCCTCCCTTTATGTTGTCATGTCATTCATTTTCGGCTTCCCGTTGTATCGCGCGCTCCTGGTAGATACAGAATGAATGACTTTCCACCCGTGCACATGAACGGGGAAAGTTTGGCTTGGCAGTGACGTGTGATGCCCTTGCTCTGTCTCAAACAGGAATTTTGTGACGCTTAATAAACTATTAGGCGCAGAATGATGATGATCACGGTATTCACGGTATCATGTACTCATATGAGAACATCAGGATACACGGAACATCTGGATACATGAAACGTTTAGCTATCACTGCGCTCCCCTGCACAGGTTATATCAGTATCGCAATGGCAAATATCGCGATATCGATTACCTACATGACAATTTTACTGCACTGCATGTTATAAAGTATTCTTTAATAATAAGCTTTAGTTACATTACATGCACGTTTCTATGTGATACATACTAAGTGTACATACACCCCAGAGGCAAGGAAAGGTACAGTTTAGTACCCTTTTTCTGAGAGTTAGGGGGTGTGAAAAGTTTCAATCAGAGTCCAGTGATCTGAAAGTTATTGTGCTGTGTCGTGCGGTACTATAAAGATTGGTGTAAGATCCCAACTTATCCCAGTGACCTGAAAGATATCTCGTGCTCTTACAAAGTGGAAGTCAGTGAAGTATGATTCTGATCTCATCACACTCTCATCCACAGCCAGATCACTGGAGCACACCGGAGCGTCCGAGATCGTGACGCCCATCAGAGTGACCGAGGCCGGGGACGCGCTGCCCGTGAGCGCGCACTTCAAACGCAGGAAGCGGAGCGCCGAACAGGACACGGAGCCGAGACACTGGGAATCCGAGCACGTGCATTACAGACTCTCAGCCTTCGGTCGGGACTATCACCTGAACCTGACGATCGAGGCGGGTTTTATTGCGCCGCTTTATACCGTAACCGTTATTGGCGCGAGGAACCGAACTCACGCGGAAGAGGAAGAGAATGAGGACGAAACGGTGTATCGGCACTGTTTTTACAAAGGACACGTGAACGGAGAAACGGAGCACGCCGCCGTCATCAGCCTCTGTTCCGGCCTGGTGAGTGGCAAAAAAAACCTTTTTCCTCTTTGAAAAAAAAATGAAATTTGCGCGCGCGCAAAAAAGGTGTTAAAAGCCACTGAAGGACGCAGTGTGATCATTTGCATATGAAAGTGTGTTGCAGTTTGAGAAGAAACTAACTGAAAACAATTAATTAATTAACTTATTCATTCATTCGTTCGTTCATCTTCAGTAAGTGCTTTATGCTGGTTAAGATCTGGAGCCTATCCCGGGAACACTGGGCGTAAGCTGGGAACACACCCTGGATGGGACACCAGTCCGTCCAGGCTACCCTGCACACATTAACACCTAGGGACTATTTAGAGTCACAAATCCTCCTGCTTGCATGGTTTTGGGAGGTGGGAAGAAACCAGAGAACACAAAGGAAGCCCACACAGACATAAGGAGAACATGGGAAAATCAAAAACAGACACCTGAGCTCAGGATCAACCTGGGAAACATGGAGCTCCGAGGCGGAAACGCTACCTGTAGCTCAAGCTGTTTTCCATTTCAGGAGCAGCTGTACAATCATCTTCAACCAGGGGTGCTGTGAAGAGTGGAAAGGTCCCAAGGGGACACTAGGGAACTAAAATTGCCTATCACCCTGACAGGGGTTAGTCACTGTCATCATATACAGCTTATTATAACCTGAACTTTACCCTGGGACGTTCTTCAGCATCATCAGGCATCATCGCTTGTACCTTTGAGTAAACATATGTTTACTCTTAAACCATGAACCTAATAAACACACCTATCTGTTTAGCAGTTCTATCAAATAGCATGCAAATTACTTAACATAACATTTATGCTTATTTATTTGGTGAACACTTTGTTCAGTGCCAATTGCACTTTACACAGGCTGTAATCCACACATCTGAAAGTCAAGGGCATTGCTCAAGGGCCCAGTGTACCCAGATAGCACACACGCATCAGTACAATAGGTGCAATTTACATCTCACTGACAGGAAAATGACCTCGCTTTGTCCCATATGGAAAGGTATCAGGACATCTAAATATCTAAACTCTCACCGTGTTACACGAGCATTCACATAACTTCCCTTCTGTTAATTGAATTAATCAACTTTCTTGGTGTGCTTTTTAGCCCGTAACATCCCACCGACTACATCCGGGAACTGAATAAATATTCTATCATGCTATAAAAAGCAGTCTAGTAATAAGATGCATTGAAAACAACATAGTTGAGATGTACTCGCAATTTATGCAAATTGTGCCCACGTTGGCTAGTTCTGCAGGTTAGCGCAGTGTTCCCGAGGGTAGCCTCTTTCTCTGCCACGACCCTGACCAGGATAACACTCAGAATGAATGAATGATGAATAGGTGTGTATTTCTCTCTTGGGTTTCTTACACATTTGAAACAGATTATAACGTATTCATAAGGGATTACACACATTGTTCTAATTATTCATGACACATTGTAGCTTGCATATATATTATGGCTTTTTAATCAGTAGTATTGGTAACACGATATATTACCAATAGCCAACAAAGTCAACCCCATTTAATAAAAGTGTATTATATCTCACCTTTCTTGCAATTCACTGTATGAGGTGTTACAAGTAGGTTATGATGTCACATGGCTGAACTAATGTACACTAATAAATGAAATGTACATGGATAAATTTACTTGTTAAAAAATCTTTGAGGGTGTGCAGCATAATGACCTTTACATATGGCCTTCATTCAAGTGTTACCCATGTTCTTTTCAGTGAGACCCACCAAGGAGAGTTTTCCAAAGAATGGAAAAATCCATTATAATGTATTTCAAGTGTATAATTGTGGTTCTCCAAGGTGAAGTTAAGATAAGTTACCACACTTATTTAACCAGTGATCACTCTGATTACTTAAAGACCAATAGAGCTGGCAAATGGGGAAGTGGACTGGGATCATGGCCATATTTGCTGAGTAAGAAACACAGAAGTGTGTTTTGATGAGGGATTTAGCACTCCCCAGAGCGCTGTTATTGTTGGAACGTTCCTCACAGCTTCCTGTACTTTTGCTCAGGTTCTTAGAAAGACCAGTGCTGTTGGATGTTCTTTACACATGCACTTAGGGAAGCGAGGGCGATTAAATTGAAAGGACTTCAGTGTCATTCATTTCCAATTCATGACAATGAATTGCTTTTGCATAAGACTGGCTTGATACTATTGTTAGTGACGGCGTGGGAGGATGTGGGATCTTTTGTGGAGAGCCTTAAACCATTATATAACAAAGATAGTAATTAAGATCTTCCTCACAATATCTGTTGGTTGGTTCAAGGTCACTATTAAAGTTTAACGGTGAGGGCTTTTGAGTGGTGCAACAGAGACGTGTTCATCTTATCATTGGGGTATCATGAGTTGAAGTCTTGACAATGCTTTATCCAGCCATGGCAGAGGGTGCAGGTTAACACTAGCCTTTTGAGGGCATCTGTGAGCTCAGGAATGCAGAAGAGGGTAAATAGCCATTTCTTCTGAGTATTTAGCTATGATGTAGCATGAGACTTGAAAAGATTTAGTGGATTGACATGTCTCAGAGGAAGTACATTGTTGCTAGCTAGCTAGCTGGTTGGTTGGAGGGAATTGGCAAATGACACTGGTGTTTTATCAGGGTCATTAGGTGATAGTCTGACACTTTTGTTCTATTTTTTTTTCAGTTTTATGTTATTTGTATGGCTGTTTTATGTGCTATTTAATAGATTTTTTTCTCATGCTATTTTATTGCTAATGCCATATTATTTGATGTATTGCACTATTGTAAATGTGCATTGTTTTAAATATTCTCCTTTAATCAATTGTACATTCTAGTCATCACCAAATTTGACAAGAATTTAATTGAATTTGCATTCACACTCATATGCATTTGAGGTGAGGTATTATTATTATTCAAAACATGTTCAATTATTACTTTCTTGGTTGCACTCTTGCTCTCTTCATGGTGCAAAAAACCACACTTCTTATAAAGGAATGCTGGCCTCCAGCATCTCCAGCGTCAGCACTTTTCCCCCCATCAGCTTTCACAACTTAAAAATCACACTACACCATAATTGCCTGATAATCATCGCTCACATTTGCTTTCCTCTGGAGGCTAGTTTGCCTATATGCATGAAACATATGTACCCCTTTTGTAATTGCTACATCATTTATGCAGGACATAAAGATTGTTGGTGGGGGGTAACAGACAAGGGCAATTAACAACAACCTGTGGAATGTTTGTACACACCTCTGTGGGCATGCTTCATTTGAAGTGGTGGTGTTTTTTCCAGCTTGGCACTTTCAGGTCATCAGAAGGGGAATATTTTGTGGAGCCTCTTCACAGCTACGATGGTGAACATTATGAAGAAGAACACATTAAACCTCATATCGTGTACAGAAAAGATGGACACAAGGTGGCCAAAGAGGACGCGCCGTCATGTGATACTGCAGGTAAGAAAGTTACATGTAAATTGTCTCCGTTTCTCTTTTTCTGAGAATGCATTGTCTTTCTTAAGAAAGCACATATTGGGTTTCATCATAAATGCTAGACATCTTGCAAGAGTCTTGCTCAAGTTTCTCAAATGAACTTTGCCAATTTTACCAACATGTCTCTAATGGGAATGTGGGTACAGCTGCAATAACAAGCATTGCTTCTTGTTTCTTAAATGAACTTAAAAGGAAAACTCCATCTTGAAGCACTTTAAATATGTATATATTTAAATATGTGTGATGTGCTAGCCCAATTACAATTACAGTGGCATTCAATGGTCTTTATTACCTTATTTTTCTAAGTTGGTGCCTTTATTATGTATACTTACTCAGGGAGCACCATTGCCTTCATTACCTCAGCTCGCTTAATTAACTTTAATCTATATTACCTCGGCTCGCTCAGTTAACGTTAATCTATATTACTTCGGCTCGCTCAATTAGCGTTAATCTATATTACCTCAGCTCACTTAGTTAGCGTTGATCTATATTACCTCAGCTCACTCAGTTAACATTAATTTATATTACCTCGGCTCACTCAGTTAACATTAATCTATATTACCTCGGCTCACTCAGTTAACATTAATCTATATTACCTCGGCTCACTCAGTTAGCGTTGATCTATATTACCTCGGCTCACTCAGTTAACATTAATTTATATTACCTCAGCTCACTCAGTTAACATTAATCTATATTACCTCGGCTCACTCAGTTAACATTAATCTATATTACC
>JAQQZR010000016.1:15565093-15582824 GCA_030068235.1 Notoglanidium macrostoma | reverse complement strand
GCTCACTCAATTAACATTAATCTATATTACCTCGGCTCACTCAGTTAACGTTAATCTATATTACCTCAGCTCACTCAGTTAACATTAATCTATATTACCTCAGTTCGCTCAATTAACATTAATCTATATTACCTCAGCTCGCTCAGTTAACATTAATCTATATTACCTCAGCTCACTCAGTTAGCGTTGATCTATATTACCTCGGCTCACTCAGTTAGCGTTGATCTATATTACCTCGGCTCACTCAGTTAGCGTTGATCTATATTACCTCAGCTCACTCAGTTAGCGTTGATCTATATTACCTCAGCTCACTCAATTAACATTAATCTATATTACCTCGGCTCACTCAGTTAACGTTAATCTATATTACCTCAGCTCGCTCAGTTAACATTAATCTATATTACCTCGGCTCGCTCAGTTAACATTAATCTATATTACCTCAGCTCGCTCAGTTAACATTAATCTATATTACCTCAGCTCGCTCAGTTAGCGTTGATCTATATTTCCTCAAATGATACATTTAGTTTTAGTCTTCATTACTACAGATCACCTAGTTAGTGTTAGTATTCATTACTCAGCTTGCCAATTTAGCACTTTCATTAGTTTATTTTTGCAAAAGCATAAAAAATGGATCAAGTCAAAATCCCAAATTCCTAAGTTAGTGTCATAGCCTTCATTAGCTCTGTCCATTCAATTAATGTAAGTCTTTGTTGCCTCAGCTTGCTTGATTAGCATTAATCTTCATTAGCTTATTGTGCTACATTAGCAACTTCATAAACTCTATGCGCTCAGTTAGCACCACAGTCTTTTTTACGTCAGCTCAGCTAGCATTAGTCTTCCTTACCTTAGTCTTCCATTAAATCCGCTTACTAAGTTAGCATCTTCTTTTAGCAAAAAAATATCCCCAAGAAAACATAGAAATATTCAGAGCACGGATATTGTTATAGCTCTAGTTAGCCTAGTACACTAAGTTAAGCACCGTGGCCATGATTAGCTCTACTCACAGTTTAGCATAAATTTTCAATACTTCGGCTGACTCATTTAGTGCTGAAGTGTCATCCTTGTTACCTTAGCTTTCCAAGCTAGCACCTTCATTAGCTTGGGTTTGATATAGCCTTTGTTAAATGAATGGGTTTTTTTTACAGTTAAAATGGGTAAAAATCTGCAAACCCTGTAGAAAACCAAAAACAAACAAACAAAAAATAACTAATAATAGCTAGGTAATAGAAATAGCTAGAAAAATCAAGCTGGGTTTTAGCTTGTGCTAAAATGGTAGAAACACATTCGGTCTTCGCTATTATCTGACATCACATAACGGTTATTTATGCTTCATGTGTAATAGCGTCTTTCCTCCTTGCAGAACTGTAATGTTTGTAGATACTGGCATCTAAAGAATTCTGGTCCTATTTATGGCTTATTTCATTTCTATTTTCAAAAGAATGCCTTAGTATGTAGCTGGAAAAGCCTTTTTTGAATAGTGCAGCAGGAAAGAATCATTCCAAATGTTTGTGGTATCGCCTTCCATCTCAGTTTATTGCCATAGAATCCTGTTGACTCTTGCACTTCCTGTGGCCTACAGATAAGGGAACCTGATAGGCACAATACCACCCGTACCATGGCAAGCGGCTGTGAGGCAAAGTGCTGAACAGTCCAAAGTATTTGCAAATGTATCACTATGAAAATACATTTTAAATGTGTGTAATGTAGTGCAGGAGGACAACACGCTGCTGTTTATTCATAATCCTGAACAGGGCCTTTTGTGTTGCCAGCTTTTTCCCTGAGATATTTTGATATGTAAAGGAAATCTATTTGCCCAAACTTCCCAAAATGCACTGGGGCACAAAGTGTGCTCAAGATAACTGGAAGGTTTATGAAAGGCCTATTGTGGCTTCCGTTCTTGTTTTTTGTTTTTTTCAGGAGGGTAAGTTTCATTGTCTTCAATCACAGAGAGCCAAAAAAAAAAAAAGTTTGGGGTTATTGGTGTGATGTTATAAGAATTTGGTATTTGGTTCCCTTGGTTTGTGAAAAGGAAAACTGGTTCTTGTCTGCAGTCATTCTTAGGACGTACCTTGTACTTATACCTAAGTATGAAACTGTTGTCGTGTCTCAGCCTGCAATGGTCTAAAGATGGCAAGGATTTTAGGCGAGATGCCAACTTCACCTAGCATGAACCTGACTTCATCCTTAGCCTCGTAGCAGATGAAACCCAAAGCGTAGCCACAAAACATTTTTCTTCTCATTCCTATAACAATGATAAACATTTCTGATGCCTGTTGTTTGTGTCTTCTGTCTTTCAACTGCTTTCACGCAGTTGAGGGTTCATCCGATGCAAGGCCCCGGGATTAGACTGTTTGGTTAAACAACAGAGCTCATAACAATGTCTAAATGTTAGCTTGTTTTGGTGTGTGTTCTTCAAGCCCAGAAGAATTCTACTCCACCCTGAAACTCATTAAATACGTTTATATTGAAATATTTCTGATATGTTTAGTGACTGTGATGCTAATTGTTTCGTTGGGTTTTTGTAAGCACAGTTCCAATGACATTTTATAGGATGAAAAAAGTTCTACGATCTCAAACGTGAGTGATAACGGTTAGGTTTCGATGTTAGCTCCTAAAGACAAAGGAGCAAGAAGTTCTTTTCTCACTCACCATTTTCTACTGACATCCAATGCCAAATTAAGTAAGGAGTAATCCAACTTGCAAACAATGCAATGAAGCTATGCAATGCAGTCGCACTGAGTTACGACACAGACTCAGCTCGGCTAGTTAGCAAGCTATGACTGCGTCATTATATTTCGGTAGAGATGAAGCAAGGGCTAAGTCCCTCCGCAGTCAGCTGGTAGTCGAAAAGCATTGTGGGTGATGTAGGAAGCCGTTAACCGACGTGAGAACCAAGTCAATAAAACTTTAAACACAAATTTCAAGTTGGAATTGAATCATAAGATAAATCTTTCGCACAACAAAATACTGATATTCAAGTCTTTCGGGATGGATTTTCCTTTATGAGTCTAAGATTTTTCCATGTTCCTCAAGGATTCTTCGGATGTTTAATGGTTCTAGCTTTGAGCAAATCATGGATGAGTGAAATGATGGAGAAATCCCAGTGTTCAGAGCATTTTTTGAAAGGCGAACCATCTCTCGTAGCATTCTATGTAGAACCTTCAGGGGATTTCCCACAGAGACAAATTTAAGAAGCTTTTAGGATGAAAGGATAATTTTTGCTAGGAGTATAGAGCATGTTGTTTTATATACATGCTACTCATATATTATGTTATATTCATATACTTATATAATCCTGCTCAATTCTTTCAGCACAAAAATTTACTTTTCGTAATGTGTACGAAATGTTGGTTTATAATGTGGTCTTGTTTGTGTTTACACGCCAGGTCATAAAACGGCCGCCGAGGAAAACATGGTGTCTGGGAGCTTGTTGTCTGACCTGGAGAGTCTCAGCGCAGGGCTTCTCTCGGGCTCTTTACCACCAACAGAAGACAAGCAGCCATCCGTTAACGACAGCAGCAGTGACTCAGGACCTCACCGGAGAGCAAAGCGCTTCCTCTCCTACCCACGCTTTGTGGAAGTCATGGTCGTTGCTGACTACAAGATGGTGGAACATCACAGGAGCAACCTCCAGCACTACATTCTAACACTAATGTCTATTGTAAGTTCTGTCTGACTCAATTTTCCGGCATGCCGTTGCTTTACGCATAGATCAACACTTAGCCCAAGAACGAACTCCAATTCTACAACACAAGCTCTTCTGACAGATATGAAGAATGTGAAAAGGGGAGGAATAAAATCGGGAACGGTCACATAAAATGCATGCTTGAGATGCTTTTTGGCATGGCTGCCAGGAAGGTGAAGTTGACCTACTTCTGTCTTGGCATAGGCTGCACTCTCTGCAGGTTTCTGGGAGCACAATCGACTTTCTCAACAGCCGAGAAATATTTCCACAGCAGCTGACCAACTGTATTATAAATAGAACTGCTGTGTGAGCCCTTCTTGAGAATCTTAGCTTCACACAGCTGCATTTATTAGAGTTATTCGGGGACAAAAAGGCTTTCAGACAGAACTATCAATCATGGAGCTCAATGTCATGCATTTTATCCTTATTTTTTATTTGCCTACATTGTAATATGAAATGCTGGCAAATAATGTTTGAAATGTGTGTACAGATCAGGACGGTGCCCAGATTTTTTTCTCACGGCTACACATAATGATTTAATAATGCGTTTCTTAGGGGATAATTTTTAAACCCTAACCCTAGGTGATAAAGTTTCTCTGTTCATGACCCCTTTGCAAACATCAAGACCAAATCTATCCTAACCACAAGAATGCACACACACTGACCAAGATGGCATTTCTCACCAACATGAGCGTGTTTTGCTTTGTCTTTGTCCAGGTTTCCTCAATCTATAAGGATCCCAGCATTGGCAACCTGATCAACATTATCATTGTGAAGCTAGTCGTAATAAACAATGAGCTGGTAAGATAACGGTCTCTCAGTGTTCAGCTATTCTTTTCATCACATTTTTTTATAATTAAAGCCAAACTAAAGCTTCTTCCAGCTTACTGAGCACTAGCTTGCAGTCCGGATAGTGATATGTACATTTCTTTATATCTATCTCTTCACAGGAGGGTCCAGTTATCTCCTTCAATGCACAAGCCACTTTAAAGAACTTCTGTGTCTGGCAGCTGGATCAGAACAACCTCGACGACGAACACCATGACCACTACGACACGGCTATCCTCATCACCAGGTCCCACAGCTCTTACTTACTCTTAGAAGGAAAGGTTAGCCAAAATACTTACATGGCTAACTATGGTATACAAGCCAACAGTTAGCATAAGTCTACATAGCAAACTTAAAGTTGAATAGGTGCCATACTCAAGGGTACCATTGCAGGACTGGGGGGTTTAAGTCGGAATCCCAGTTTCCAATTGTTATTTATATAGACTTGTAGCTCAGGTGTGTGTATGAGTGTAAGTGTAACCCATATATTTCTACAGGCAGGACATCTGTCGAGCAAAAGACAAGTGTGACACTTTAGGTAATTGTTTTTTTTTTTTTTTTAAATATATAATTATATTAAATTATTAATATAATGGGCACAATGGTGATTATTTCTTAATAACAGCATTATTCCTATAAATTACAGTTATGACTTCACCAATATCAGTTGTTCTTTGCTTTGGCAGGTCTTGCAGAGTTAGGCACAGTGTGTGATCCATACAGAAGCTGCAGCATCAGCGAAGATAGTGGCCTCAGTACCGCTTTCACCATTGCTCATGAGCTCGGCCATGTGTAAGCGACCACTTCCACTTCCTACTACTACTTATGCTCATCGCAAATGTTTTTTGTTGATGGGTGATTGGTTAGTTACTTGGAACCTTGTCTGGGAGGGAAAAACAGGTTGTTGGCTTTCCTTGGAGGGACAATCTGAAGGACTCCAATTCCAATTTTACCCTTAAGTGTTGTAGACCTACATTTACCTACTAATCTCCAGCCTTTCTCCTTCCCCCCAATCATCTTCACAGGTCAAGAGTCTCTTCTTTTGTTGTTAGTTTTCTTTACTGGTTCCTCCTCATGTTCTCTGGTCCATTTGTTTTCCACTGGTCCCCAGTTTTCTTAACCTTCTTCCCTGGTCTTCATTCTTTTTCACAGGTCTTTGGTCTTTGACCTTTGACCTTAAGGATTTAGATTGACTGGATTTAATAAGTCTTCTTCCTTGGCCCAGAATTGTCCACGCTGATCTAGAGCCTTTTCCTGTTCCTCCTTATCCTCCCTGATTCAAGTCTTTCCCACTGATCCTTAGTCTTTCCTGGTCTTTAACCATTTACCCTGATCTTCAGTCTTTTTGACTGGTCTTTAGTCTTCTCCATTAATCCAGAATCTTTGTTCCCTGTTATTTTTACTTGTTGCTCCTTTTATTTTCAGGTCCCAAATGTTCTCTACTGGTCCAAAATCTTCTCCCTTTTTCTCCAGCCGTATACAGTTCTTCAAAATGACCTCAAATTTCCATTTTCACCAGTTTTTGGTCTCTACTGACTCACAATCTTTAACCTGTAGATTTACCTAGATGTACAGTACTTACTAGTCTCTGGTCTTTTTCCAAAGTTCTACCACTTTGAAGCACCAAAATGAAACAATTTTGGTATGATGTAAGTGATATCAGGAACTAACCTTTTTTTTTTTTGCTCAAGCATTTTATTCCTTACATAGATTTTTTAATCATTTTTAAACACCCACAGAGATTATAGAAGTACAGCCTTTTGCACGGTAATCATTCGTTTATTTCCACTGCGTGCACAAAGTGGGATTTTGGAATTCCTTCCTTATCCGGTGGAGGACTGTGGCCTCACCGCTGTAGGCTGAGCAGGGGCTTGAGCTCCTGGCGCTATGAGGTGCAAAGCTGTACACATCACACCTCGCTCCTGCCGTCTCCATTCCCTGCATGACCTCCTTTCAAACAGCTTTACAAACAGCATCGATACTGTTCAGGCCACTGGGTCAAATGTTCTACAGCATGGAAATATTCTACACCTACAGATCTATTGAAAGAGTCACTGATGTCCGTATGCATGTATACACTGTGTTCTGCAGGTTTAACATGCCCCATGATGACAGTAACAAGTGTAAAGAGGACGGTGTTAAGGTTCAGCAGCACGTGATGGCCCCCACACTCAACTACTACACCAACCCCTGGATGTGGTCCAAATGCAGCAGAAAATACATCACCGAGTTCCTCGAGTACGTACTGTTTATTGTATACGCAACAGTAGCTTCCCGTGACGTCCACGCAGTCGTAAGCTCATAATTTCTGAGAAAGTGCTGAGATGTTCAAGGATGCGCATTTTTAAATGAACAAGCTACATTTTTTCACCAAATTAGTTCAGTCAGCTCCAGTTCTCCAAACCTTTGAGCTAAACTAGACATTCAGTCCCATGAACACACACTCAAGGCGTGTTTCTTGTGTCTTGTTTTTCTCTTGTTTGTTTTGTTTTCTTCTCGAAGTCATTTTTTTTCCATCATTTATAATTAGCACGGGGTATGGAGAGTGTTTGCTCGACGAGCCCGTGTCCAGGCCGTACCCCCTGCCTCAGCAGCTTCCCGGCCGTATATACAGCGTCAATCAACAATGCGAACTCATATTTGGATCTGGGACAGAGGTCTGCCCATATATGGTAAGTAAACAAAGGTATTGTGCTGATTATGTTCAGATTTGGGGCTTTAAAACTCTTGATATGCCACTCTGGATATATTGTATGATTATTGGTGTTTTTCAGAGGAATTTGTGAAATTGTCTTTTGGACTCGAGAAGTAAAAAGAACACTTTTGAATGAACTAAAAACATTAAAACATTATCACAAAGAAATCCAGACGTAAGCTTACACCGATGAAAGATCGCTAAAAATAATGTTTCTCTTTATTCAGTTAGAACATTGCATGGCTATGCAAAGGCATAATGACAGTGAAAGCTGCATGGAACTGTTGGAATATCAACGTTTCTCTTAGTTACGCTGGTAAATTAGTAAGAAAAGGCCAAACTGAAGTTCATTCTTTTGACTCGGGAAAGCAAATTCACTATAAGATTAAGTTCTGACCACACTGTGTGCTCATAACCACAAGTTGTGTTGATAAATTGGTAAGAAAAGGCTCCGTACAAGTAAAATTACACTGTAATTACAGCTCGCATCAACCGCAACCTGAACGTCCATACTGTTAAACACCACAGCAGTAGTGTGCCACATGATGGATTTGTTTAATCATGGCATCCCGCCCATTCTAGCAAGGCATTAGAACGAAATGTGGATTAAACGTATTTATGGCGCTGTAATCTTCACTGTCTTGAGTTCTGCTCTCTACATGGACATGTACAAACAGAGGAATGGAGGGGAGCTATTTTAGGTTCCAGTTCTAAGTAGTAGTTACATAACATTGTTAAACAGCACAGTGTAGTACATTTAGTCAGTGGCATTTAAAGTGTTTGTTTAAAGGGTAAGCCCTATGAGAGGGGGATAGTTACCCAGAGTGTGTGTGTGTGTGTGTGTGTGTGTGTGTGTAAGTTGTGCATGTTTCTGAGGGGGTGGTTCTGAGGGCTAACAGTATGTATGTGTGTGTGTGTTTTCCAGGTACAGTGTCGACGGCTTTGGTGCACGAGTCCTGAAGGAGCTCAGCGTGGCTGTCGAACCCAGCACATGCCCTGGGCAGACGGCACTGAGTGTGACCATGGAAGGGCAAGTTAATAGTATTAAACATGCACATTGCATACACACACATACACACAGAAACAAAAACAAACTGTCAACCACAGTTTCTACATAATGCTGTGATGGCTTTAGAGTTAAGCTAAAAATCTTCAGATTATGAATCCGAGCCCGTAATATAGATGTTCTGTCATTCTCTTAGATCCTTATAGGAGTTAAGCTCCAGTAATTACTTATCCTGACATGTTAGGGGCTACCCGGGATAGTTTACACACCGTATATATGTGCACAGAGCCCCCCGTAACTCAGAGCAGAGTTAAAGAGAAAACACTTTCAGCTGTAACTCTGAGAAACAACTTAATACGATTAGAGCTTTTTTCTGACCTCAGCTTCTCTCTCTCTTTTAGCAGCACTGTAAGCATGGTGTGTGCATCCCGAAGGAGCATGACTTGGAGCCGGTGGATGGAGAGTGGGGCGTGTGGAGTCCCTTCGGCTCCTGCTCACGCACATGCGGAGGGGGAATCAAGATCGCCACCCGGGACTGCAACAGACCCGCGTAAGCACTGCAAACTGTTGGTTTCACCTCGTCCAGTGTAGATTAAAGGTGCGGTCATTCGTCGTTAGTGTCGCTGCCTTGGCAATGCCGGTCCGTGAATTTGGTGGGCGGAGCTTCTGAAGGAGCTCCAAAGGGAGGTGCGTATTTATTTGGCTGTTGAATTCAAATATCAAAAGTCTTTCTCCAGAATCAGTGACTCCGTCTTTCATGCTTCATTTTGGTTGTCTTGGTAACTATAGTATAAACCACGAGAAGTTATTCAGCAATATTTGCATAACCACTGATTTGGGATTTTTAATGGATTTTATTTTGCCATTTTTGCCTGTTCAAACAATAATTAATTTGCCATAAAATACAATAAGCCCACAGTGGAATGAAAAACATAATAAAGGTGCAGTGTGTAAAATTTAAAAGTCTTTCTAAACCTGAAATACTCAAATAATTTCAAACATATCATACAAAATCTTTAATTCCCAATATCTCCATAGTTCTTTTGTTATAGTATATTGGTCTATTGTTTTCTGGCCTTCTGTTTTAGGACTTCTTCATAAGTTTAAATATGAAGACGAAATGATCGCTTATGATTTTATTCACTGTTTATGGTGTGTGTATGACTTTCTTCAGACCTAGGAACGCGGGACAGTACTGCGTGGGGCGCAGGATGAAGTTTCGCTCCTGCAACTCTGAGCCATGTTCGAAACAGAGAAGAGACTTCAGAGAGGAGCAGTGCGCTGCTTTCGATGGCCGCCATTTCAACATCAACGGTCTACCTCCAAACGTGCGCTGGGTGCCCAAGTATAGCGGAAGTAAGACCTTTATCTTGTTACCGTTTTCCAGTAGCAGGAAGTCATCGTAGGTAGCTGTTCCCTTTCGTTGTGATGATCGGACACTGATTTAACGGATTTGCAGTCAGTCGGGTTTGTTTTAGAACGAACTTTACTAATACTAACGTTTCCGAACACTTAAGGACGGACTTGTCCTGGAAATTTGTCTCCGCTTTTTTTCCTTATTTTTTTGCTTAATGTCGAGTTCTTATTCAAAAGAGATTCCTGTATCTCAAGAGCAAACGCACTAAGTACCTAGAGCAAAATAAAGAAAGAATCAGGTTGTTTTGGTCTATCAAAAGGAAGAAAAGACTTATATTCAAGCCGTCTTGATTTCTGAGAATAATGCTCTCTTTGGTTCTCAATCTGATGTTCCTTCATTTTATTATCTATATGAAGTTCTAATGAAGGACCGCTGCAAGCTCTTCTGCAGAGTGGCAGGAAACACAGCCTACTATCAGCTCAAGGATCGAGTGATCGACGGCACGCCGTGTGGCCCCGACACCAACGACATCTGTGTGCAAGGCCTGTGCAGGGTGAGTGTGTGTTTTTAAGACGTTGACAAGTGGTGCTCAGAACTAACCATATTTACTCTTATACCACAGGAATCAATCTCCATTCTTATTGTTTTGTTGAATATAGTGTTACATAGCATCTCGCTTGAGTTTATGTCTCTGAAGTTCCATCACAGGCCATAATTCATTATGCTTTGGACCTGAGTTCTCTTCCATATTTGCACTGTGTTTCTGCAGCAAGCAGGTTGTGACCATATTTTAAACTCCAAGGCCAGGAGAGATAAATGTGGCGTGTGTGGGGGAGACAACTCATCCTGTAAGACCGTGGCAGGGACCTTAAATACCGTTAACTACGGTAGGCTTCATTACAACCCAGGAAAAAAAATCAAGTTCATGGTTTGGTTCTGATCCGTTCTGTCATACACAGTGCAGTTAATTCATTACAACTCACTCAGTAACCAGCTCACTCAGTCACTCACCCTCTCTCTCATTCACCCAAGCATTCACTCATTCATACACTCACTTAGTCATTCACTTGCTCACTCATTCTCTCACACTATCACTCACTTACACATTCTCTCACTCATTCATTCATTTCCTCATTAAATCACTCATTAAAGCAGCCACTCACCCTCTCAGTCATTCCCTCATTCATACACTCAGTCATTCACTCACATAATCATTAAATCACTCACTCAATAAATTCCTCCCTCACTCTCTCACTCATTCATTCACTTTCTCATGAAATCACTCACTCACTCATTAAACAAGTCACCCACTCACCCTCTCAGTCATCCACTCATTCATACACTCACTTAGTCATACACTTGCTCACTCATTCCCTCACTTATTCACTCACTTACTCACTCAATCATTAACTCACCCGCTCATTAAATTACTCAGTCACTTACCCTCTCACTCATTCTCTCATTCAATCGCTCACTCGTTCACTCTCTTACTCATTAAAACAATCATTCTCTCACGCATTCACACTCTGAATCACACACTTATTCACTGACTCATTCGCTCACTTGCTCACTCTCTCTTTACTCACTCACTCTCTTTTGTGCTCACTCAATGTCATTAATTCATTCACTTTCATTCACTCACTCATTAATTCACCTGCTCACCCTTTGTCTCACTTACTGAGTCTTATTCACTCACTCACGCATTCACACTTTCTTTCACTCACCCACTCATTCGCTCTCACTCACTCATTCTCACTTTCTTTCACTCACTCACTCATTTGTTCGTTCACTCACTCATTCACTCACTCACCCATTCACTCACTCATTCACACTTTCTTTCGCTCACTCATTCATTCACTCATTCACACTTTCTTTCACTCACTCATTCACTCACTCACTCATTCGCTCATTCACAAACTCTTTCTCACTTTCATTCACTCACTCACTCATTTGTTCATTCACTCACTCATTCACTCATTCATTCATCCATACACTCACTCATTCACACTTTCTTTCACTCACTCACTCATTTGCTCATTCACTTGCTCACTCACTCACTCATTCACTCTTTCTTTCATTCACTCACTATCTTCACTCTCGTTCATTTAAACATTCATTTACTCAAGCACTCACTCGCTCATTCACTCCTTCCTGCAGTTATTCACTCACTCACTCACACTCTTACTCACTCTTTCTTTCACTCACTTCTTCACCCATTCACTCTCCTACTTACTCATGCATTCACTCACTCTTTCAGTCATTCACTCACTCAGACGCTGACTCTGAGATGTTATTTACTTATTTATGCCCTTATGTCTTTTATAGGTTACAACCTCGTCGTGCGAATCCCCAGCGGTGCTACAAACATAGATGTGCGGCAGCACAGTTACTCAGAAAAACCAGAGGATGATAACTACCTCGGTGAGTCGAGCTCAGAGAAATGCACACCTTTACTCAGTTTATGTTTAGACTTGTAGAAGTTCCCACAAAAGGAACGCATGTAAAACTATAACAGGCATGCATACAGTTTCTAGACTAATAAACGTCTTTATATGGAAGCCCACTGGATTTCCTTTGTAATTGTCTAGAGTGGGTGTCACCAAACGATACAGTCCTCTTCCTCAAAGGCTACAATGACATATCCTTTATCACCCCCACTCCAAACAGAAGCACAGCTGAAGGAAACCTGACTTTCCTCCACAGTACTGGGATAGCACACGACGTAGAGACTTCCGGGTTCAGAGGAAAAAAGGAGACGAGCAGTCGAGTGGCTGGAACTAAATTAGACTACTAGGACGTAGCGTAGATGATCTTAACTACGTGTGTATATGTTTTCTTGAAGGGGTACTACAGCCAAAATGATACAAGGTGAATCACTGATGAAAAGGAAAAGCAAGTGGAAATGAGTTAGCATCATTTTGCATTTACTTTAAAATTAGCCTTGGGTGTGTTTTGATAATTGTATAGCCCAAAACACATATTTGCCAAATATTAAATGGCATATCTCAGTATGTAATGAAGTTTTCTGGCTTTTTACAGAAAATGACATGTCTGTACAGACCTACATTTAATAGTTCTTATCCTCCTAAATGTGAAAACCTAGGGTTCTCTACTCATAGTCCCACAATTCATCAGAAATGGTACAGTCTCTGGAGTTTCTTAAGGTTACTTCGGGTTACTTGGATACTCCAACTTGCAGCTCTGTTCAATAAAGGAACCATGCTCTGTATAGAACCTAGAAGAAGGACAAACCAAAGACCCATCATTTGTTCTAGAGTACAAAGATATTTAATGAAACCCTAGTTTTATATGCTGTTCTATACAGTCTTGAACAGAAACATTAAATCTGGGAGCCTAAGTGGTTTCCTTCTCAAAGAGGGTTCCAAGTTGTCCAAAGGAACTCTTTTTTTTTTTTTAAGTATACTTTTTTGTTCCTTGAATGGTTAATGATTTTTTTTTTTTAATTTGGAACCTGTTGAAGAACCTTAAGGAACTCTTTTTTTCCACTAAAAGTGTACCTTTTACGTTTGAACCGGAAGCGTTGAACTTTGGATGGATGGTTCTGGTTTCTACTAACTGAGCGCTTTTGGGTGCTAGATAGAACTTCTTTTTAATATAAAATGAAATATAAAGAAACTCGAAAAACCTTTGATCGGTTGCGTAATCTAGAAGCATGTTATTTCAGGATTTGGTTTGGTTTGGAAACAAATAAAGAGTCATTTCCCATCTGCTACATTATGACTTCTATAATTACTTGTAATTTGTAGGAAAACTCCTTTTTCCCATCTGTCGCGTGATTACTAACTTTCCAACAAGAAAGATGAAAAAGAAATATTCCCGAACATAATGAGCTTCCAAAAACAGCCGGGAAGTATGTTTGCATCTGTTTTCCAATTATTTTTTTATGTTGAAAACAATCCTGATTCTTGCTGTCACTAGTGCCGTGGTCAGACCAGGGTCCAGTGTTATTGTTTTAGTAGACTAGTGCGTGACTGTCTATTTTTCCAGAAGTAAAAATTCCTCATGGTCGGCGCGATAGTCCGGCTTGTCATCGCGCGGCACGAGACGTTCCATGAGTCAGCTGAGGGTTCTTGTTCAGAGAGTTTTAATTTTAAGGAAGTTGGCTTCCAACCAGCTGTCTCGTGCGCAAATCGTGTGCTGAGCACATGTTCACACTTTAATGGGCCGGAACTTTCTGTGAGCCTCTGGAGGGAAAAAAATCCTGTCCTCAGCTTGTAGCATGAGTAGGTCATTGTGCCCTGGAGATGATAAGGATGTGAGTGTGTGTGTGTATGTGAGATTTGCGGGTTGCGGGAAGGCTCTGGGATCTGTGATGTGTGAAATGGTGAGGAAAGTAATGCAGGAAATAAGCGACATAATCGCATTAGTGGATGTGAATGTGTGCATTAAAGGAACAGCCGGCTCCTCCGAGGAATGCCAAACTACTTTAGCCCAATTAGCTTCATCGTACTTCAGCGTTCTGTGCACGTTTTCTGCTCAGCATTTCGGTTTGACCACGCCGAACCGTAGCTAAGTGATGCGGCAAGACTTTTTCGAACATATGTATAAAGTATGTGAGGCTTAAAACGACAGGGGTGTGCTGTTATATTTTATCCATTTATCTTTTTTTTCACAAAAGTAACCTCCGTGTCTGCAGCCAAAAGCATACAAGGTACCTTTAAACTGGAGACTCCTTCCATAAATGCTAAGTAAACTGAAGTCCCTGTGTATGATTTTCCTATAGAAGCAGTAACATATTAAAAGGAGCGCATTAATATATACATGCGATTGCAAAAAGGCTCAGAAGCATTTTCTCTCGTCCCGATTCCATGAGCATACGCGTTGAAAATCTCACATGCTCCTCCCCTTTTCTTATTTGCATATTGGAACAAGATTGGCTCTTATACCTTATGACACAATAACACGTTTTTGACACATGTTCAGTACTGTCAAAACTGTAGTGGAAATCTCCTGGAGCAACATTTTTTTGTGCTCTGACGTTCGACACCATAAAAACTTTATGAAGTGACGCCTTTCTGAAGAAACGTCATCTTTAGATAGATGGAAGGATAGCTAAAGCAAATACTAATAAACGTGAAATAATGGAACACTCACACCTCACCAGGTGAGTATTAAACCGGCCTATAAAGTATATAAACCCACTATATGACCTTTTTTTTTTTTCTTCTTCTTTTTTGTTCCCAAGCCGTGGCCAACAGTCGTGGAGAATATTTACTCAATGGAGACTTCGTGGTCAGCATGTTTAAAAGGGAAGTTAAAGTGGGGAGAGCCGTGCTCGAGTACAGCGGCTCCGATCACGTCGTCGAGAGACTGAACTGCACTGACCGCATCGAGGAGGAGATCAGCATACAGGTATACGCTGAGCCGGTTCCAGCATTCTAATGAGAATTACAGTTATTGATTATAGGCAGGTTTATAGTATGAAGTTTCTGAGTGGTTTACATTTCTGTTTCACATTTTGTTTTGACACCACTGAACTGAAAATTAGCTAGACGATATTAAATCTGGAAAAATCTGATACGCAATAAAACACTTGGGCTGAGCTGTAATAAGAAAATAATCAACAATGGGGTGGTGTTATATGGGGTTACTGTTAACACCATAAAATTAATTATTGTTTGTAAAACATCACGCGCCCTCTGATACCACAGCAGCTTGTCAACAATTACAATTTTCTATTGATTTACGAAAGCAAATATTTTTGGTTTTGAATATTGATTTAAGAAAGCATTTTTTTTTTTAATGTAAGCTTATCATGTTACCATAACGCATGATCACTTCTGTCCAGAAGATTTTTCAGGAAGCTTTAATCTCTGACGGTTACAAGGCTGTTAATAAACACCAGCAATCAAAAACGATCTAATTTTGTGCACCGTCCATCCTACGAGTCCCCGTGTAACTACTATAGAAACTACAAGACTTTCCTAGAAATGATTATGAGTATTCAGAGTACCTCTACTTTGTTATTTCAAATTAAAATGTATTCCAGTATCGTAATTTGTTTGTCTTACTTTTCTCACAGGTTCTGTCTGTAGGTAACCTGTTCAATCCGGACGTCAGGTATTCCTATAACGTTCCCATCGAAGACACGACTCAGCAGTTTATCTGGGACGCGTACGGCCCGTGGCAGGAGTGCAGCCGCCCGTGCCAAGGTGAGGAATTTTTGTAATATTCTTTGTTGCTAAAAGCATAATCGGCTGAATCATTTGCTGCTATGGAACTGTTATGCTTAAGATAAAGAACGGAGCTTGACAGTACTACATTTGGAATGAGGGAGATAAGTATGTTTATATCAGGATTCTACAGCATGTCCGCTATTACGGTCTTTTCAGCATCTCCTGTGAGAGAGGTTTATTGGTGAGGTCAATGAGGCCATTGCAAACAGTAAGGCACTGAGATCACACACAGTCCAAACATCTGGGCTCCGGGTTTGCGTTCAGATTTCCGTCCCCGCCTTCGCACAATCTTAGAACCGAGTGCTGGAAACCTAATGGTCCCGACATTGCAAATCTGTCATGTAGGAGCTGATCTTTGGATACCCTGAAAAGCAATATTTGCTTTGCTTTTGCGAGAAAAAAGGAACTTGCTTCGGAGATAAGACGGCAAAGCTGTTCCAACACGAGAAAAGTCTTCAAGACGGAAGAGTTGATGCTTTTTTTCCAGTGACTTTTATAGTCATATATTGTATTGTGTAATATACATTATATTGATTGTGTGTACTACTGTATATGTTTATATCTTAATGTGTATGAAATACCAAAGTGCTTCTGTTGCATCACTCAGGGGAGCGTAAGAGGAAAATCCTGTGCAATCGTGAGTCGGACCACATGGTGGTTTCGGATCAAAGGTGCCATCGGTCACCTCGCCCGGCAGCCATCGCAGAACCCTGCAACACAGAGTGTGAGCTCAGGTATCCAGCTAGTTAACCAGGTTTTGGAGTTAAACTCATGGAGCAGTGGTAGCTCGATGGATAAACTTCTGTCCTAGTAACTGAAAGTGTGTTGGTTCAAATCCTCTGAATAAATACTCTGGAAAAGTGTATTAGTTTATTACTGCTTAGATATTTGTTATTATCTGTTATAGTTATGAATTGTTAATGGATTCAATATTTCTCAAGTTCTTTACATCTTTGATCTTCATTTCCCAGGTGGCACGTGACTCGTAAGAGTGAGTGCACGGCTACATGTGGCCTGGGTTACCGCACGCTCGAAATCTACTGCGCTAAATACAATCGAAATGATGGCAAAACCCAGAGAGTCGATGACCGGAACTGCAGCCACCAGCTCAAACCTGACAATAAGGAGGTTTGCCGTGGTGACTGTAACCCCGGCGTGTGGGAGTACTCGCCCTGGTCGGAGGTGAGGAAGAACTCCAGTTAACATCATGCTTCTGCTCATTAGTGATAATATAACTATCGTATTAAAAATTAGTACATTAAAACATCGGTTTGCCTGCTCTGGGTAGTGCTCGAAAAGTTGCGGAGGGGGAACACGCCGTCGGAACGCCATCTGTAAGTCGCCTGATAACGACGAGGCCAAATGCAACTCGAAGGACAAACTGGTAGTCCAGCCGTGCAATGAGTTCCAGTGTCCAACATGGAGGACTGGCGAGTGGTCAGAGGTACAGATTTTAAACCCTGATTTAATTAACAAGCTTTAAATACAGATGATTTTCAGATGGTATGTCACACTAATAACCTATTTGGATTGAAAAATGGATGAAATGCCATCTAGGGTGCCCCTACAAATGAGAAAACATGATGAAGTGCACTCTAGGGTGCCCCTATATATAAGAAAACATGATGAAGTACCCTCTAGGGTGCCCCTATATATAAGAAAACATGATGATGTGCCCTCTAGGGTGCCCCTATATATAAGAAAACATGATGAAGTGCCCTCTAGGGTGCCCCTATATATAAGAAAATATGATGAAGTGCCCTCTAGGGTGCCCCTATATATAAGAAAACATGATGAAGTGCCCTCTAGGGTGCCCCTATATAATATGAAAACATGATGAAGTGCCCTCTAGGGTGCCCCTATACATAAGAAAACATGATGATGTGCCCTCTAGGGTGCCCCTATATATAAGAAAACATGATGATGTGCCCTCTAGGGTGCCCCTATATATAAGAAAACATGA
>JAQQZR010000016.1:15534253-15556958 GCA_030068235.1 Notoglanidium macrostoma | reverse complement strand
TATCTATCTATCTATCTATCTATCTATCTATCTATCTATCTATCTATCTATCTATCTATCTATCTATCTATCTGTGCATCCTCCATCCATCTATCTACTTGTCTGAGCTGGTATCTACTTATCTGTCGATACATCCATCAGTCCTATCCATGGGTCCATCTAAGCTATAGTGTATTTCTTCATCCAGCCATCCTTCCATCCATTAATCAGTTCATCCAACTATATGTCCATCTGTCCATCCATCTATCTATGTTTTTTGGTGGATCGTTACAGAACTTGGACGTTCTACTCTGTTATTCAGCAAAACCTGAACAGCCTCACAACTTCTTCCAAGAGCTTTCACATTCCATCAGTCTGTAAATCAGTGTATCTGTCAGGGAGAGCCGAGAACTCCTTCACCCCGTGCTCGTGTTCTGGCGTGACCCCAGCTGTAGTCTGGTGCTTATTAATGTAGAGACTGAACACACACACACACACTCACACACACACACACACAGGCGAACCCAGGCTGAGCTCGAGCGGGGGAGAGCAGACCTTTCTCCTGAACACCGTGTTTATTTCTTCAGGAATGTCTTTCATTATTAGAGATATATTTATTTCATGCTGCAAAATGCATTTTGTTGCACTGGAACGACTTTTCACTATTCATTCTACGGTTACGCAAATGACACCCATGTACACATTCTGCTATTTTATTAATCGTTTTAGTGCTCTTACACCCTTTGTAAATATCAATACAACCTCACTGTAGGGAAATAACAGCTGTATTAATTAACAGTAATAAATAGTTGAAGCAGATCCAGAGCTACGCGCTATGACGACCCATGCTTTTAATAAACCTTATGTAATAATTCAATATGTAAGGGGTGGGTTGCTATAGAAAATAATCAACAATGGAGTGTTGTTCTGTGAAGCAAAGGTACTGTTACCATGCCAACGTTGATTATCTTCCTATAACAGCCTGCCCTAAAATGCTTTATTCCTCTTAAACCACAGCTATTTACCAACAATGATGATTAAAGAATGACAAGTCTTATTTTTTATCCCATTATAGTTGCCATTTAATGTTGCGGAACGTCCATGAAACAAGTTAGTTCCCTTTATCACTTGCGTTATAGCAGCAATAAACAGCGGTTTTCTCACCAGCCTGTCTTTTCTTTCTCTCTTGAACGTAATAAGACAAAAAAGCAGCTTATGTCACCGAGAAAACGCAACATCCTCCGTCTTGAAACCTTACAGAGTCCTGACACTGGAGACTCCTTCCAAAAATCTTCTCCTTCCAGAATACTTAATTACGTAATTAAATACATATTATGCATATTAAATGTTATATGTTTTTCTTTGTTAACTAATAATATGTTTTGAATCTGTTTATTAATTAGAAGGAGCATTGTTACTATAGAAACAGTGACATAGTAGAGCGAGGACATTAATATCATTTTCAGGTGCACTTCTGCCAGAGATGCTGTTAGTGAAAATGAATCAACACCTTCTGACCAATCAGATTCAAGAACTCAAGTATATACATACAACTCTTAGTTAGACGCTTAGCCGGAGGAATCCAGGTTTGTACGATTACGCCGAGCCTTTTTATTGTGAGTTTTCTAAAGAGCCTTAAACAAAAGGCTCAAGCTGAAGCGTTTCACATCGAATGATTTCTCATCTCATCTTGTGATTTATAGCTCCAGTCAGAGGAACGGTGAATGAATACCGGGATATGAGATTGCACAGCTGTAGTGCTACAGAAATATCTGTAATTTGTGCATTACAGACTTTCCACAATATTATAAAAAATTATGATGTGGTAAGAAAATGTCGTTTTCTAAATCATTCGGGAATTACCGAAGCAGGTGCGGGATTAGCCATCGTGTCCAGAATTCACAGTTCAGTACAAAGCGTCTTAGAAGCTGATTGCTAATTAGCATTTTGAACAGCTGTCTAGAGGATCTCTCACTTCATGGAGAAGCTAGCTCACGTTTGCTTTTTTGCTTCGTTCTGTTCTCTGTAACTGTGTTAGCATCATGTGAACAAACGTCTGCTAGAAGACTGATATCATGACTAAAGAAATGACAGGATTTCTGATAACCAAGTAAAAGCATTTCATTCGTTCCACAGTGTCTCTACATGCATTCGTCAAAAGAATTACAATATGACAGCAGTTCTGAATTCCGCATTCCAAGTATTAACTTAAACTTAATTCTTCTTGGTAATTTTGTCATCGTGACCGTTTATATTGCACTCTGTCATTTTAGATTTTCCGAACGGTAGCAATAAAAGGTGCTAATAACTTACCCCGTCTGAGTCCGGAGAGTTTGGCCTCTTGTAGGATCACGGTGCAGCACAGAGAGGATTTCACAAGAGAGAGAGAGAGTGAGAGAGAGAGAACTCTCTGGACGGAGGGAACAGGAGATTGTGCTCTGATGAAAATCATATGCCTTTGTGGTTTTCTTTTCCCCTCCAAATGGAAGTGCTCGAGACTAAAAGGGAAACCGTGAGCGCTCATAAGCTGCCGACTTAAATAAATAGCTCCGACGGATAAAAAACAACTCCAGCTTTCTACGAAAATCAAATAAGAACAACTGATTAGAGGTGTAATATGAGCGCTGTGGAATTCCCGATTCTGATTGGTCAATAGCTGATTAATTATCTAAGTATTATTATTTTCATGCGGGCGTAATCTACTAATAAACATGCAAACGTGGTGTTATTTCATAAACCTGATGTTAACGTGGTGAGGTTTTCTGTAAGGAGATGTTTATTTACCAGTTATGGAAGGAGTCTCCAGTGTCAGTCTCATTTTTCCCGCCGTAGAAAAGCCTCCGGGACCTTTCTTTTCTTCAAGTCACTAATAAAGAGAAGCTGGTAAGGAAGCCAAAGTAACGTAAAGGATAACAGGAACTGTATTGTTTAAGGCTAATTATTATCTCAGTGGGACAGATTCTGCGTATAATATGGCGTATTTCTCGGAGCGAAGAAGCTGACGATCAGACGCTTTCAGATCTAGGTCAACTAGCAGTGTGAAATCAGAACCCATAGGAGAAAAGGCTAATTAGCGGAGAGCAGCATTGCTTTAGGAAACATGTCTCCTGCTGGCTCGGCATCGAGGACGAGGAACAGCTGGAGGTCATTAGAGCAGAAAAACAAAGCATTTTTACTTGGAACATGTGATAGGATACCTAGCTGCAGGTATTTTTCCCACAGATCTCGCAACACTTAAAAAAAAAAAAACATTAAATGGCACCTTTAAGAAAAAAAACACTATTCTGAGAGCGTGTACTGGTTAAAACATTTGTACATTAGCATATCAGTCCCCCAGGTTTCCTCTGAGGTTTTACTTCATAGATCGTAGTTTCCATGAGACATTAGTAGCTTCTTTTGTCAGGTGCTCTGTGCCAGGATTTTAAACCTGAAAAGGTTTTGTACTTTTACTTTTTTGACTTAAGTATGGAAGTCAGATGTACTATAAACAATAAATATATTCAGTTCCTATACTAATCAGAAGTCTGAGATTCGTATGTGTCATCAGCTATCTGCCCTCTTGCATGAGCCCGCAGGCGCCCGTGATTGGCTAGTGGCCGTGTGTACGTTTGCCCCTCCCACCTGGAGCGCACGGTCAGTTTCGCCTCCTTGGCTCTCAATCACAGGGCGAAAGCTTTTGTTGCGCAACTCAGGGGCACGAAAATAGTAAGGCTGTATTATAAACGAAATAAAACTCTGACGTTATATACAGTGCTCTTATAAGAGAATTATTAGTGTGGTAACTCTTTCCCATGGACTTTATTCTGCCTGTGGACCAACATGACGGTTGCCAAGATGACACATTTCTGATGAAATATCTGAATAGGGCACAGGACTTTTTGTTATCTTATTTGATTTATTTGATTTGATCATAACTTGCAAGATCTTTGATCGTAGGAGTTTTTGTAAGGATCTGCACACATACCTGGTGTGAATTTGTGTCGATAGCCTCGCCGGTGCAGTAGCCATTCCCGTCTCGATGCACCAGAGGCTCCTGGAGGTGATGAGAAGTTGGAGAAAGAGCAGATGTTGTGTTTGTGTTCGTCAGAGCTGAAGTGTTTTACGGTGTGTGTGACGCGTGAGAGCGGGCATCATCCCATAAAGCCAGCTAGAATAATCAGCCCAGCTCCGGGGCATCAATCACACACACACACACACACACACACACACACACATAAAACTAGTGTGTAAGGTCATTTCTTGTTGTTTTCTTCATCTTTCTCCGTGCATGAATCTTACACACACGTAAACATTTAGGTGGATGGCTCCTAAACACTCACGATTTTGCTTCACTGAAGTGTATTTTGCTTCATTTTGAGTGTAATTGTACAAGACAAGTTGACGTGTGTTTATGTGCTCTACTCAGAGATGACCTTTTAAATGTCCTTTGCAATGTTCAGTACTCAAAAGGTCACAATATGCAGATTAGCCTCATTACCAATCACTATAATCCTTTTTTGTTTTGTTAAGCGGGATGATCCAGACATTTGCTAATAGTTCATTATGAGCCTTTTTATTTGCCTTGTGGTTACAGTGTAGTGAGATGTGTGGATCCGGCCAGAGGAGGCGCGCTGTAGCGTGTGTCGATCACAGCGGGGACGAGCTCCACGACTCGCACTGTTCAGCACAGAAGAGACCAGACCACAGCGAGCCGTGTGACACTCAACCCTGCGAGCTCGTCTGGATCACAGGGGACTGGGAGGAGGTAAAACACAAGGAGTCATTATAGTTGCCTATGCTTTCCTGAAGGTTTCGTCATATCCATGTATGTTCAGGCGAACACTGAGGCGCAAATTCTCCCATCTGAAAGTGCTGTGTGAATTCAAATCACCTTTTTGCAAAACATGATTTGAGCCTTATGTGCTCTGATGTGCCTGATTTTATTAAAGGACGAGGTAGAACGATCTATTATCTATTAAAGCGCTCATGTTGTGTTTTCTGGTTTCTGTGTTTTGTCTATTTTCGTCCTCAGTGCTCCGTCACCTGTGGTCAGGGCTACCAGAGGAGGCGGGTCTTCTGTAGCGAAGTGCATTCTGGGAATGAGAATTATGAATACAGCCACCAGGGGTCACCCAACTGCCCGGGGACGCCTCCTGAGCGCTACCAAGTGTGCAGACTACCTCCGTGCCCTTCCAGCCGTGTGTACAGCTGGAGAGTGGGAGTCTGGGGACCTGTGAGTGCTTTTACTGTGTAATAATATCTGGTAATTAATAACCAGATGCAATCCTGCACTAGGTGATGCATATTACTGAAGAAAAAAATCTGAATTTGATCAAGGAATGCTTAATAGCTATTATTTATTGGCTTTGGTGTGTGTGTGTGTGTGTGTGTGTGTGTGTGTGTGTGTGTGTGTGTGTGTGTGTGTGTGTGTGTGCAGTGTTCAGTGAGCTGTGCTGAAGGCTGGATGGAGCGCATGGTGCAGTGTTATTCAGAGGAAGGGGAACTCAGTGATGAGTGCGACTCCAGCTCGAAGCCAGAGAGTCGGAGGTCCTGCACTAACCCAGACTGTACGTATGAAACACACCCACGCTGTATAGATCTATTTGTTTTGTTTCGCTTTTTTTGTAAGGTCAGGACTGGCTCGGTTTAAAGTCATCTGTTTTATAAACCACATTAAAGGGGCCGGCTCAAACTACCCAGAATCCTCTGTGCCAAGTCTCGAGTCGCCATTTTCGATGTCATGGATATTCCAAAAGCAATCCGGTCTTAAATTGTAACCTGAAACTGAAGCTATTTAGCCATAGTATCTATATTTTAAAGTCTTCTGACTGATCATTTCCGTTTTCATATGGTTATTCCATATGTAATGGACCCGAACCGCATTGGATTCTGGGCAGGGTGAGCCAGCTAACTTTACATCAATTTAAAAAAATACTATGTAAGTACAGTACTGCCCAAGCATCCATCTCTCTCTCTCTCTGTCTCTCTCTCTCTCTCTCTCTCTCTCTCTCTCAGGTGTATTACCGTTTAGCTGCAGGGCTGTACAGATACAGAACGGTGTTATATCTGATGGAGAGCAGCTTCTCAGTGTACAGGGCAAAGCACGTAATGTAAGACTTGTTCACCACACACTCGCCTCACACTCATCCTGTGTACATCACACCCACACTGTATATCCCGGTTCAATCCTCCTCTCTCTCTATTCCGTGTTCTTTCTTTAGATCTACTGTTCAGAGATGCACACGGAAAGTCCGAAAGAGTACATCACTCTCACGACCGGAGAGGGCGAGAACTTCTCCGAGGTTTTTGCATACAGGTAAAAACAGGGTGGTTGAATTTCCGACAAAAAAATATAATCCATTGAAACACAACACATAAAGAAGAAACCTTAGTATTTTCTGTTGGCTGCTATTGATGTGTTAACAACATATTAAGCATATATAGTTAGGGTTTAAGCAGTTTTATTGCTGTTGTAATGGATACAGTTAATGATTTAACCTGGATTTCACTGTTGTTTATGTCTAATTTGTTGTCCAGACTGATGGATCCTACGCAGTGTCCCTCTAATCTGGTCCACAGAGAGGAGTGCCAGTGTCGGAGAGACTACACGGCCGCTGGCCTGTCCGCTTTCACCCGGGTCCGTCTGGACCTGAGCAAGATGACCATCATCAGTGAGTCAAACGCTCCTACACACACACACACACACACACACACTGCAGTAGCTTAAACAATGGTTCAGCAAAAGAAATCTAATGTACACTCATGCCTCAGGTCTAATCAGTCGGGCAAGACGGGCTTTAACGGAGGGAAACGGAGGCTAAAATATAGCTAACAGATACCTTTGTGATGTCACTGAGACTTACTCGTGTGCTAACGACACATAGCAATGTGCCAGCAATTACACTGTTTATTAATTAACGAATAACACATCAAACTTTTTGTCTGTTTATAGTTACATTTAAAATTGTCCAAGACCAAGTTAGTTGGTTCCTGTTATCACTCCATTAAACACAGTCATGGAAGGGATCTCCAGTGTCAGTGACTCCTCTTAGCATTGGGCCCCATCACACCACCCTGTCATTGATTATCTTTCTATTATAGCACACCCCAAAGTGTTTAATTCCCAACTTACAGTATCAGCACACACGTTCCAGTCCTGTTGTTCAATCTTAGCATTATTACTGCAGTCTTATAGCTCTGGATTATGTCCTGTAGGTTCATGTCTCCCTCAGTATGAGCTCTGAGAATAAGTGCAGTATTATTCTCCAACAGCTGTATCTGCTTTCGTCCAACACTGACAGATCGCGCACACACAGCTGTTCTGGAAAGCCGAGCACCACAGTCCACATCTGGACCAAGGCGCACTTCTGAACTTCTCTACCCTACAAAAAACGTGAAACCTCTCGCTGTGCCTCTATCCAGCGGCTGGCTAGATGACTGTTGTGTCTTTTAAAGCAGTTTAGCAGTTTTAAAGCAGAAATATGACAGAAGCCTGTTGGAGTCATTCTAACGGACCCACGTAATAGCTCCTTCGTCAACACAACATTAACATGCCGGAACATTTAGAACGAGTATTTCAGTTTCTGCGATGCACGTGACATCGGCGTACGTCTTATAAGCACTGGTGCTAATCCAAAACATCTCCCTGAGGGACAGCCATGGCGGAAGTTCCTTTTCGCACGTGCGTCATGGTCTTAGTGGACCCTCTTGTCAGTCCATGTGGGATCGGATGGCTGAGAGAAGGACGTGCTACGAAAGCAAAACATATGGATCGTGTTCCACGAAAGGAGCAGGAAATAACAGAGATTATAGAAAGGCTGTGTGGAGTGGCAGCGCCACTAGCCTCAAACATAGCTGCTATTTTATAGACAAACACATGCTATAGGAAAACATTAAGCATGCCAGACCATAAATCGTCACATTGAGTTACTTGTACTAGAAATTATTATAAAACTAATTGACAATACCGAATATAAAAGGTTAGTTTATACTGGGCAGTGTTGAAGTTCTGTGATAAGAAACGCAGGTTTTTTTGGAAACTGATATGATTATAGTACCATGGCTTATTGCACAGTACCATAGTTTTATTATGGATGAACAATGGCCTCTTGAACACAACCAAGATTGTAGAACCATGGCCTTGTGGACACTACCCAGATAGTAGTACTATAGAATCTTTTTGGACAATACAGTGATAGTAGAACCGTGGCCTTTTGGAAATAACCATGATGATAGAACCATGGTCTTTTGGATAGTACCATGATAATGTTAACGTGAATTCTTGGACACGGTCATGATGTTAGTACCAAGGTAGAACCATGGCCTTTTGGAGATAATCATGATTTTAGTACCCTGATGTTTTGCACTCTACCATGATTGTAGTACCATGGTCTATTGGGCATAACCATAATGATAGAACCATGGCCTTTTGCACACAACCATGATCGTTGAACATACGTGGACATACATGGACATGCAACCTTTTGGACATAACCATGATGATAGAACCATGACCTCCATGATGGTGTTACAGTGAATTCTTGGACACTACCATAATGTTAGTACCAAGGTAGAACCATGGCCTTTTAGAGATAACCATGATGGTAGTTCCATGATATTTTGCACATAATCATGATGGTGTTACAGTGAATTCTTGGACACTGTCATGACGGTAGGACCATAATGTTTTTTAACACCACCATGATGAATTACCCTTTTTTTGGACTCAATCAAGGGGGTAGTAACATGGTACAGACATGACATTTTGGTAAGTACCATGATAGTTTTACTGTATGATGGAACCTTGGCCTTCTGGGCATAACCATGATAACAGTACCAAGGTAGAACCATGGACTTTTAGAGACAACTGTGATGTTGGTAGCATGGTCTTTTGGTCCTGGACATTACCATGATGGTGGTACCATGACTTCTTTCACACAACCATGATGGTGTTAGAGTGAATAGAGTGATGGTGGTAGAGCCATCATCTTTTAACACTACCATGATGAAGTACCATGTTTTTTGGACACAACCCAGGTGGTAGTATCATTATAGTTTCACTCTATTGCCTTTTGGAAATAACCCTGATTGTTAGTACCAAAGTAGAACCATGGCCTTTTGAACAATACATTGATGGTAATGCCATGGCCACTACAATGATGGTCTTAGCATGTTTTTTTTAGACAATACCATGATAGAATCAGTGGTTTTGGACAATATCATGATGTGTTTACTATGGCAGACCCATGATGTTATACCATGATTATAGAAGATGGTAGAATGGTTGTTTCTGGACACTACCATAATGGTAGCTCTGATAGTTTTTGTGCACTATGATGTTGGAAGGTTGATGGTACGAGTACATTTTTCTAGATATTACTATAAAGGTATAGTCCTGATTTTTTGGAAATGTAGGTTTAAAAATATTCTACCTTCAATGATATAACTAGGAGAGCTCTTTTGTTTTCACCAAAGTACTATTCAGGGGATAATAGAAGAGTTTTAGGAGAATAATAAAAACCTGAAGCTAAAACGAGCCTAGTGTTCGAGTGTACGTATTCCCACCGTGTGACCAATTTAGGTCAGAGAATGCTAGAATGGCATCTGGTGAGGTTAATGACACTAATCTTCTCCTCAGTGGAGGACTTGTTTGGAAAGTGGGGTCATGAGCAAATCCAGAATAAACATTGTGGTTAATTACAGCTCTGTCTAATGTCAGTGAGCCGGCAGACGTAGCGCCCTAAGACTAGCATTAAAACATACGTAGCGTGCCCTGCTGCGCTAACCTTTGCCTGCACTTGCCCAGGATTCAATTAAGTCCAAGCATGAAGGAGTTAATGGTTTCAAGATCACTGTTTGCGCTTGCTAAAAAGCTCAAGATTACAAGGCAAGGACTTGATTGGTTCAAATTGCGCTTGTATTATGTTTCACTTATATATCACTTATCCTTATTATGCCATAGGTGGCAACCTCTGGGAGGAACAGTGGTCAGATTTGGAACTGTTTAGAATCCAAGTGCTCAAAAATAACTGTACTATAAACTTAACTAACTGTTATAAATACAGCGTATACAGCAACTAAGCCACACAGTGTCTAATTCTAGCAATTCTTCCTCTGTTTCTGTTTTTGTTTTAGCCACAGACTGGAAGTACTCGTACACTCGAGAAGGTCATAAGGTTCCTTTCGCCACAGCAGGAGACTGCTACAGCGCCGCCCGCTGCCCACAGGTGGGAACGACTTCTCTGGATAATTAGGCATCCTGGGAATGTAATAGAAGTTACTAGAGTCCTGATCAAGGCTTTGTTGGCATGCAGTGAATAAAACACATGTGAGTGATATTGGCTGGTACAGAAATAGGCCAGAAACAGGGATGATTAAAGAAGTTAGTAGGATACGAGAAATGTATAGTGTGTAAGACGAATATGTGCGTAAGTGTGTGTGTGTGTGTGTGTGTGTGTGTGTGTGCGCTTTTTTCCATGTCCTGCCCGATCAAATTTAAAACCAGCGATCTATCTGACATCTGGCGCTCATTTCTCAGCTCTTCACTCTTTCATCCATCCTATATTTTGATATTCGTGTTCACTCTAGCTCTCTACAACACTCACTCTCTTTTTCTCTTCTTGATCATGTTCCTACATCGCTAAGCTCCCAAGATGAGAGAAAACATTCAGAAACAGACTTCCTTTCATCCTCTTTTCCTTTACCCGAGTCACTGGAGAGGGGACCTAGCTCGGCTTGTGACCGCGTCCCATTCAGACAGTACAAATGTATTTCTGTGAATTAAAATTCTTTTAGTTTTTAGTTGCTTCGAGCTATCGATGCTCAGCGAATATGTTATAAAATAATAAAAAATTTTATGTATTAATTCTTAATGATTTTTTGTGGGTACTACCAGAGCTCTTAGGACTCATCAGCCACCAGGGGGCACCATAAAATATAGGATACATAAAAAGAATTGAGGTGTTTTTTGGTCGATTGCATAAGTATTCACCCCCTGGGTCAGTGCTCAATTACAGCTAAGATATGCCTCCAATTAGAGTTGCACATCTGGATCCTGATGTTTTTGCCCATTTTTCTGGATAAAATTGCACAAAAAGCTGTCAGGTTCAAAGGAGACCATTGCAGAACAGCTATTGTCAAGTCATCGATTTTCCCTCACAGGTTGTGTACTTAGTTGGGTACTATAGTTATGTCCTTTATACTTCCTAATACCTTCGCTATTAAAAATATTTTTCCGTATGAGAGACACCTCTACCGTAGATCACGTTTGAGGTTGCACTTGCTGAGTGTATTTCTGTTTTGGATCTTCAGGGCCGGTTCAGACTCAACCTCTCAGGAACAGGATTCAAGGTGGCTGAGAATACCCAGTGGATTTCCCAAGGGAACTACGCCGTTGCGGACATCCACAAGTCCCAGGTACCTCGCTCATAATGGTGAAAAAATGCCAAGCAAACATGCTAATGACCCATTAATCTGATCTTTTTCCTGCTCTTGTCCGGAATCATTTGCATATGTCGAATCCTTAAATCCTGATTCCTCAACCTTTCTCATCTTCAGTATTTTAACATCCCTCCACACATATTAAGCCCTCCCTTCCCTGAACAAACTTCTTCTCTCCTCATTGCCTCCCCCCCTTCTGGAGCCTCAAGTGCACAGCCAGGGAGCACTATTGAGCAGTTGCCACAAGAAGACCTCCATTTCTGTGCTCGTAATTGAAATCAGTCAGGGGTGCCTTTTTTGGCATGGACTGAAAAGCTTTGAAATGAAAAGCGCTCCACATGGAGAGGAAAGTGGACAGAAAATCAGCTGTAGTAAGTCAAGAGCTGCAGAGAACCCTGCGGATCGGATCATTATGCCGATGAGAGCCTGCTTTCTTCTCATGTGATGCTATTTCCTGGACTTAATGTCTCTCGTTGTTATTTGTTCGTGTTACACGGCTCTCGGTGATGCCAAGCAGAGTTATTATTTCCACCCAAGAGTTATTATTACTAAACAAACATTTTAAATAATTTCATAAGATTACAGATACATAAAATGCATAAGCTCGAAGATTATATAGAGTTCACGTGTCAGTTCGTACTATAGAAATAAGAACGCATTAACATAAAATCATTTGAATCACAACCAGAACTGCTGTTATAAAAAATTACCTTCTAATCAAACAGACATGAGAATTGAAGAACAGTGCTGTGGTGTAAGCTTTAATATTCCATATTTAATATACATTGTAAACGTAGCTGTTGCAAAGTACGGCCTGTGACGTGCAGTTCCTTTCTTGTTCCACAGGATGGCAGTAGAGTGACAGGAATGTGTGGTGGCTACTGTGGCAAATGCACTCCATCCTCAAGTTCAGGCCTTCTCGTCCAAATAACATGAGCTCCAGCCTTCTTACAGGTCCAGACTTACGTTCTTCATTCTTATACCTACACACATCTGGGTGACAAATTAAAGGAAAAAACAAACATTATGTGTCTTAGCGAGACGTGTACGCTGGAACCGCTTGGACACGTCTCTGGAATTGAACCGTCAAGACTGTTCCTTCAGTTGAAGTCCTGATGAAGCGTCTAACACGGCGCTCCAAAGTCATATTTGGGATCAGATGAGTTGATCTGGGTTAGACTGAAGGCCATGTAACAGAGCCACCTTTTTTAGAACTATAGAATTAAAAGGTGTGGAACAAGTGATATCAGCCTTGAAGGTAAACCATATGTCTGTGTATGTAAGCTTTTGCCACAAATATATACCCTCCTGAGCATTTTTTCACCCTCATCCTATTTACATGGCTGATTTCCCTTCGGCACGTTCTCTTCTCCTGGGGTTCTTCTCTCTATGTGGTGCTAAAAGCCATAAAGACAACGAAGAACGTCCCTCGTCCATCCCCTGACTTCCTGCTGTCCGTGTGTAAATATCAGCTGGTCTACGTAATGTACAGAATGTGTTGAATTATTTATTCTAATCCACGTTTATTTTTATACAATTATTTAAAATGTATGAAAAACAAAGCCATTTGTGAACTTCACATCTTGTACAGTCATTACAAAAGACCGTCATGTTTTCATTTCCATCTTCGCATGTCCTTCGTCAGTGTGTGCATTATAGTTTCGTGTAATGAAAAATGTCCTGAGGTAGGGTGGGTAGGACATTAAGAAACCAGCAGCTAAAAATAGCACATGGGAAAAGTATTTACAACCTACGTTTTCATCTTGGTGTCATACACACGACCTGTGGATGTTTAAGAGGACTTTGTGGACCCTGTAGACAGGAAGTCAGATGAGCTTAGCTCTGTTTAAGCCAGCTTTACACCGTCTCAGGCAAAAATCACATAAGAGATGAAACCGCAGCTCGTTAGCCGAACCCATAATGTGGTGTGTTCACAGAAGGCTGTTTTAGTGCCACCGCCACCAAAGACAGCCCATGACAACGTTCTGGAGGGGTCAGAACCCGATCTCGCTCATGGATGGCGTAAGCAGAATGTAGCTTTCTTTAATCACGGGTCTGTCGTTAGAGGATCTTCTTCATATTTTATGACTTGAAGTTATAGAATTCAGGCAAAAAAGGTTTACTGGATCGTCTCATAGCATCTGTGACAAATAATAATCTTAGCGCACTCAAGACAATAGTTGGCTCTTCTATAATAATGCAAGTCTGAAACCGCAACCACTTGGATATATTTCCATTGGAGTCATCATATTTCTACATTGGCTATGATTTGTTACCATTGAACTTTACCGCCATCTACTGGATTTTCAGATGTATGGCACTGTTGAGCGCAGGCTTCTGCCCAGCCAAAATGCCAGCTCTTGCAACGTCAGCGAAAGTGAAAGTAATTTCGTGGAGGTGTACCGTGACTCGGATCCGCTTCAACATTTAATGGGCTCTTTCTTGGCCAGTGCTACACCCTGCCACCAAGTTTCATGGAATTTGGTTTGGTAAGGTTTGCACAATCCTGCTTAGAGTCAAACAAGCAAACAAACAGACGGAGACCTCCTTGGAAGAGGTAAAGACAGCCGAAATCGCACAGTGTACGACAGGCTTAAGTTAGTGGAGGCGAAATGCAAACTCAGGGTGATTTTAGAGAATGAAGCAGGTAGGGGACGTTTTGATTGGCTCTGGTAATGTAACCTTCATCAGCAGGTGGACATGTAACTAACATTCAGATAGAATAGGCAATCAGTGGACAAACAAGGCTTAGAATGTCACAGCTATAAAGTTTCATGTAACGTTCTGGATTCTCACAAGAATAACAGAATAAAAACGTGGCTGTGATTTCTGGGTGGGATGGACGGTGTTACGCTCTACTGTCAATCAGAGTGACACTAACCAGTAGTGGGCGTCTGTGAGTTCGTGCACGTGCAATAGTGTAGACAGTGAAGTGAAGGTATTTTAAAGGAATACTCCGGTGTGTCTCATTCTCATCTCTGCTGACCACATCTGTTGTGAAAGTGTTAATACTACAAATGAAAAGTGTATTTGAAAACCTTTTTACTTGAAACGTTCATACTTATTATAGAAGTCTAAGGGCAGATGTTCCTTCCATTATAAGTCAGTTTAAAGCAAATATCTTTTCTCAATATGTGCGGAAATCCGTGTTAGTGGTGATCAAGGATCGAACAGATACAGTGGATTGACACGAGGTTGAAAACACTGGAATATTTCTTTAACGGAGTTTGATTACGAAACGCCATTTTTTCGGATAGTGTGAAAGTGAGACTGTATAAAGGATTCTTCAGCAAGTCGTCTAGAGATTATTAACTCTACTGGGATTTTATAAAGCCGGAAGTTCTGCTACATGGCAGGAAGATTTTTTCTGAATTTAGTTTTTTTTTATTATTTTTTATGATCCATGAAAGTTTTCTCTTTTGACAAGGAGAGGAAATATAATATTTGGTGCTTTTAGTTGTTTCAGCCTGATTTCAGGAAATGTTTACTTCAGGAAAAGATGATGCTTAGTATTAGCCATAACCAAAATTTGGGGAGTTTTGAAAATAAAGCCAACGGGATGGCTGGAGCCAGGTCTTTCTACCCTTCCCAGAAGCCCCTGCGCTTCGTAGCGAGTCTCCATTTGTCGATATTTCACCGTGTTACGTTTGAAAAACAATCCGCAGCCATGCGACGACATCCAGGCCCTAGATCCAAAATCGTAACATGAAAATGAAGACATTTTGTCAAAGTAGTTATAGTTTAAATCCTTCCGACTAATCCGTTCTGTTTTGGCTTTTCTGTGTGTAAACAAAAACAACAAATTGGTTTCTGTGAACAGGTCAGCTGGCCGAATAAAGAATTATTAAGCAAGTAAAAAAAAGCACAGTTACAGAAAAAAAATGAAATCTGAAGTTTGTTTGTTTTTTCTTTGTTTTCGAAATACCTCACATTTTGTTCGTATTTTTTATATACGTATTTTTGTGATTTGAATTGTGTTTGTCTTTACACACAAAATGACTGTTATCGGTGGATTTTTATTTTTATTGTTCATCATTTTCAGGGTACGTCTCATTTCCTAATATCTTTCTAACCTTCATTCATTTTTTTATGTCCAATTTTATTTCTTATGCTCCCAGAGCATTCTCAGGCACGTATTGGTTGCTCCATGATGTTAAATTTCAGATTTTCTATCAATTTTAGAGCCACTCTGATCGTCCATATTGTTAGGAGAATAAGCCATATGTGCCTTAACCTAACAGATGGTGCTATTTACATTATAGTTTATTCAAATTATTAGATTATCTTTGTGGATCTGGACTCTGAGGTCTTTCCACATGTTAGGTAAATCTTCTTACTAAAAGAGTTTCATGTTTCATAGCAGTCCATGGTTTATAAAAGGGCGTCGGAATTCAGATTGTATGCACCTGAGTTTGTGCCTGCGTTTCTGTATTTATTATATTTACAGATGTAAATTGATTTTGTTCGTTTGAAATATATATAAACATACTGTACGTCTCGGATTGCTATGGATTGCGATTCTTGTACAGCTCATATAAAGGGAATGCAATAAAAACACCCTTGATTTAAAAAAAAAGTTCTGTCTGATTTGATCCAAAAGTTAGTCACTTTATTCTGCATGTGCTTTTATTTAAAAGATCATTTCAATCCCTGATCCAGAATCCCTAAATCCTTTGCATTTTCATTTTTTTTCTTTTTTTTTGTTGTGGATAACAAGCTCAGTAATCTGATCTCCCACCACATCTAGCCTCTTTATGTCATTCTCAATATGTGTATAGACAGAGTTGGTCTCCTTAATACCACTAACACACACTGTCGATCTATGTCTCCGGTGAGTGTGTGTGTGTGTGTGTGTGTTCCGTCTCAGCTCACTCCAGGTTCGAGCTCATGCTGTTATCTTCCAGTCAGAGTCGATTCCTGAAAAAAAGCATGATGAAAAAATAATGCTAATGGTCCGAGTGTAAGTCACAATGAGTATGTATTGAAGCTAGCAGCATGCTGTGCTAACTATAAAACGCTATACGTGGTTTGTATAAATTGTCCCCACTTCCGGAACTGATGTTATATAACCTTTAACTGAGATCGATTTAATTGGAATTTTATGTCAGGAATCTAAACAAGACAAAACTTAATGCTGAGACGGGAGGAAAAGTCTGCATATCTTTCTTTTGCAGAATTAATAGCAAAGTGTCAAAAAAGTGTCACATGACCTCAATATAAACACAACTCTTCCTGAAGTTTGCTGACCTGAATAAGCAGCATTATTAAGAACAAGGAATTAGCAAAGCAAGACCGAGGTCTGGAAATGTATCAGTTAGGATTTGGATATTTATATATATATACCAAATGCATTATTTAGAAGAAGAAGAAGAAGAAGAAGAGGAGGAAGACGAGGCTGTCCACCAAATCTCAGTGAGGGGGTAAGGAGGAGATGCGTCAGTGAAGCAAGATCTTACCTACACTGTAAAAATGAAAATATTGAGAAAGCGTAAACGATCAAGGCAACATGATGCAAGAAATTTGGGGTTTTCTCAACTTTTGACTATGACTTTACTAAGGTTTATACGTTTCAGCATCCCTGTAGACACGCACGTTGCAGTCGTCTACTGTGTTTCCAGCCAGGAAAATACGTCTGCTGTAATTTCAACTCAAAACTCCTTTTCGTACTGTTCTGAACGTACTTGTTAAGCCAACAATAGAGAGAGGTTTGCTGGACAGGCTTACAAAAAGTTTTTTTTTGTTGCAAATCAAGAATCCACACTGCCCTTCTCATGCATCTGCAGCGAGCTTTTCATGCTACACAATCCAAGCGCCATAGCTATCCGTGTTCATCTGAATATGGATTAGCCACCGGAGATGAACGTCTCAGTGAAATGTTTCAGTATGCTAGCTGGAGTAAGCGAAGATTGGAGAAAAAAATAAACAATGCATCTGCTCAGGTCTAATTTGAAAAAGCACATTGAGGTAAATTCATCTAATGTGCTATATTTAACTACGTCAGCCTGTTTGCTTTGCTAATGGCAGGTTAGCCTAGCATTAGCGGCTCACATAAACAGCTAGGCAGCAATTCAAATTCTAGCTAATGGTAAATATTGGTTATTTACATGATATTTTATTTCGGATTAATTCATTAACAGCATTAGTCACTCATATTAGAACGTTTTCGGGCAAAACCGGATAGTTGCTTTAAAACGAAAATCATCTTCTGATAGTTACGTATAAATGTTCTTCATCAGTTAAAAAAATAACATATTAAATACATTCAAAAGTTCATTTTAGATTTATGGGCCGAATACTTCCACTTAATAGAGTCTTAGTTATTTATACTAAGTCACTATATGGTTCCTCAGTACTTTTTCCACTCACTTTAAAATTCAGTTTAATTCATTAGCTGTAATAATCCATTATTTTTCCTAAAGCATGGCTTTTTTTTATTTATGTAAAAATTCCAATCAGGCTAATGCCAGCATGTCGATGTGGACACTCGAAGCGAGTGGCTGCTGATCCTTCCTTTATCTAGGCATGAGAATGGGACTTCTAGTGTACGGTACATCATTGTGTATGCATCACATCAGGTATTGAAGGATCGAATAACAGATCGACATTAGCTCAGTCCTGCTCCGAGTGAAGGGTTCGACCATTCAGAATCCGAAGGCCCTTGAGATCTGAAGTCCACTAGACTGATCAAGCCTTCTTTAGTCACCCTACTAAAGCCTTTTCTTCTCTGATATAATAGCAAGTGCTTGTTGAGCAGCCAGTGCTGTGTTACTTAACAGGAAATTTAATTACGGATTCCCCTGATGCTGCAGCAGAGTTAGCAGTGTGATTCATGAGCAAACCTGCAAAGTGTGCACTTTGTAGATGCAGTATATTTTCACTATAGTGTGACGGAAAAATGTTAGAAAACTTTATTATATGTTCTTTCAATAATGTTAAAAGAGACTTTACGTTTTAAGTTTAGATCAAATTGATGCTTCTTTACCAGAACACCTTCCAAAAACATTGTCATGTGCCATCACGTTACCTTGAACTCACGTCAACAAAGACATTCGAGCAAACAACTGGAAAGACAACAATTGTAAAGAAGGAGAGTAAAAAACACCTATTACTAAACTAAAATGACTTGTCATTTTCAATATTAACAGGCAGAAGCTTAACGTTTTATACTTTACAATAATTCATGTGGTGTTATCGGAAAATAAACAAAGACTGCACGGTTTGATGAAGTGGAGTTACTTTTACCATCTCGAAGCACACCGCAAAAGGTTTTATTCCTTTTATACCAAAAGATTACAATCCTTAAGTTATTAATGAATGAAACCTTTTGTTGTGGAGCATCCAGGAAACTTATATTATACTATATTATTATTATTATTATTATTATTATTATTATTATAGTATGCTACTATACTATAACGTTATAGTAGCTATAAACAGTCGTTACCTCACCACCCTTATTTCTCTCTCTCTCCAAATTAATAAGAGAAACCAGAAACTCTTCTGTTCTGCAGACTTTACATTTTTGTTTGTTTGTCACAAAGCACGAACACTGGAGACTCCTTCCATTAGAGGTAAATAAACATCTTGCATGTATTTATTATTTTTTTTATTATAATTTATTGTTAGCCATGGACTATGTGAAGAGACAAAATGAATTAGCTGTTCTTTCTTCTTCTTCTTCTTTTTTTTTTTTACTACTGTTACTATAGAAGGATAAAATTTAATTTTTAAAAAACCTGATCAACACCTTCTAACCAATCAAAATAAATAATGAAATCCCCAAAGTTATGGTGAAAAACACTTGCATTTAGATCTGAAGCTCAATGAGGATCTCACGAGGTTAAAAGTATTTGCTTCTCCTTGGCCAAGATGAGCTCAGGTGGTCGGAGGAATCCGGAAGCGTATGGGTATGCAGTCACCTCTCTCTCTTTCTCACACGCGCACGAACACACGCTGCAGGATGGCCAGGGTTTCGCGCACACACGCGCGCGCGCACAGAGACAGGGGCGCGCAGGGACTCCTCCGAGTCTCCTCTTTCATTCCCAGCTCGAATTCAGCTCCCTGAACCTGCCATGTTTAGCAGCAGCTCTAAGAGGAGAAGCTCCACCCGATCGGTGAGTAAAGCGCAGTTTTATTTCTCCACCTGTGCGTCTTTACGCACTAAAGTTTCGAGCGCAATATCGCGTGCGCAATTGCGTACTTTCTAAACAGTGTGCCAAAAAATATTGCACCTCAAGTGATGCACTTTCTGGACATACTGGAGATACTCAATATGCTGTTGAAATGAAGGGTTTGGGACTTATCCTGTGTTGTTTTTGCTCGTGTAAACTGCGTGTTTATATCCTGCGAATAATGTTTACCATAAACTACATGTCGCGTGCCTTGAGTATCAGCACTGCATCGAACTTTGTGTACATCAATTATTCATTAAAAGTGCATGAATAATGAATAGCACGAGGAGTCACGCGCTGACAGGCTCTCGCGGGACACACTGGAGAATGTGGGGATCAGTTATGAATATATACCTATTCCATGTGTGGTGGAGGCTGAGAGAGAGTCTCTTCTGGGATGGCTGTAGGGGATAACGTGAAACTGAACCACACACACAGAAAAAAAAACAGTATCTTTCCTTGTCACTTGTGTGTATTTCATCAGGAAACGTGACTATAATGTAGCTGTAAATGATAAAAGATACTAATGATACCAAGTACAGTTTATTTCCCCACTTAGAGCGTCATTTTTGTTCCCATTGGAATGATATAGAGTAAATGCACCTTTGAAGTACTCTTTTATAATGTTCCATTATGTAAAAACAAATAGCACATTAAATATGTTTATACTGAAATATTTAGTTAGCAGTTATGTGTTGGAGCACTGTTATTGCCAGTGCAGGAAACCTCAATGAGAAATCCAACATAGAAGTAGTGAAGACATTGATGTAAACGTTGGACTCCGAGTCGCGGAACAGAATGCAGCTACACGAGATGATGTACAAGATGATGAGCGTGATTGTGTTGACGGTGGTCTTAGCGTGAATGTTTGAGCAGAGCGTACAGATGAGAAGTTGAGAGAGCGGGAACGCATTAAAGCGCCGCTGCATCACTCTGTTCAGATAGAGATGAAACAAGGCTAAATCCCAAGGTAGTCAAATGGAATTGTGGGTAACACAGGAGTCCAAAGTGAAGCCAGGCCAACATGTCATTGAATTGAGAATGTCATTCTAAAATAATTATTGAACGCTGTAGATCACATGTTCGTTATGTTATATTATAGGATTTTTTTTTCCTTTAAGGAAAGCATTTGTTAGAAATCTATTGTTTGAAGGTTTTTCTTCTCTTCTCTCCTGATTTAGCTTACCGCACTGGACGATCTGGGAAGAGGCCAGCCCTGTAATGTGTGTGGTGAGCAGTGTCCTGGCTTCATCATGCACAAATGGAGGTAAAAGACAACAAGCACACAAACACACACACCTCCTGCTCCTACAGCAAACGCGCATTTCCTTATCTCACCTATCATCCGTGCATCATGTAGAGCAAACGGAGCATCAGATTCACTCTGGAGGTGCTGAGGAGAGTCTTACAGGTTGCAAGAAAAACAAACTTTATCCATCATTAGCTAGGATTTCTAAACATTAGAGTACCACATGCTCATTTGGCCCGTCTCATATTTCTGCAGTCTTCACGGATCAATGTCCTGCTAAGCTCTGAATCTGTCTAGAGGCTTATATTTGTTCAGCTGAGGGTAAGAACTGAAGGTTAAAATGGGCCTTAGTAGGCCATACTAGTGTTCTTGTAGTGAATGGACTTGGCAGTGTGTGTGTTGAGCAAAGCTTAGCCCTCCCAAAGATAACTGTTTACACTGAGCCGGCTATTCACGCTATTCTGGAGCTTCGAGCCAGATTCCTGCTTGGGCAACTCCAAGGCCTTCGACATTGAAATGTAGAGTCAGTGGTGTGGAATAGAAATGTGAAGGGTGGAGCGGTTCAGCTGGACTGTAACTCAGGGTTAAAACGCAATCATTCTTGCTTTTGTTAGCAGAATGTAAATATGACCTCAGTTTCAGTGGATTTTGCTGCTGGTTTTTCATGTAGCAGAAACGTGGGCCAAAAATCTCTACAGTACTTTGATATGCAAATTCGCATTGCTGACCAACAGCACAACCATTCATTGACCTCAGTAGATCCACAAAAGAAGCCAAATCATGCTGGGAAAAATAAACAAGTACCAGCATTTTTATGACTCAGGAAATTAAATTGAACAGTATTGTGCTACTTCAAGTCGTCATGGCTAAACCTTGCTGAAATGGTTTCACAAATGAGACACGAACTGCAAATTTCATCCATGACCGAAGATTTAGTTCTGGAAGCAAAATCCATGAGGTTCTTGGGGTTTGGTTCATGTGAATGTATTTCCTGCGATCATGATCTGAGCAAATGACCCTTTGCAAACACTGCGATTCACAAAGCTAGAAACATAGTTATTGTCCTGCATTGGGCTTGCCTTGTTAATGAGAACTCAGAGCTCGGAATTATGTAATTTTCGACTCGCATGCATTCCAGCAACAAAGTGGGAGAAAACCACAGACACCTCTGAGATGCTAAGAGTAGCTGGATTGATTTGATGCCCCTTGGTGAACTTGGAGTTGAGGAGACCATCCCATGATCCCAAGTAGGATTTCCAAGTTGAGGCGGCGTTTTTCTTGTCAGTGGTCAGACGTTGTCAAGGCACCAATGTGCTGGAAATCCTGAAAGAGACGTGTTACTGACGTTCACTCTGACTAAAATCAAGACATCTTGTTAAAGTCTGGCAAAAATGTGTATTTTTCACATCTTTTAAATGTCTTGCTGCTTACCGAGATATGTGTAGAACTTGGAAGAAAGCTGTATATTTCATGCAGCTTGCAGCCCTTAAAATGGTTCGCTGAGCCACACAGATTTCCACATTTTGCCCAGAAAGCTAATTTAATTCAGTACCCTGTTTATAGAAACTCCTCCTGGCTGTGAAAGCAGATATTGGTTCCTGCACTGCAGTCTTTAGCGTGGAAGGCGGGCCAGTTGCTTGCTCCATTGCTGTAAACTATTACAGGGCAACAGTCAGCTCAGGAATGCAGCCTTAATTACCCGACTTTTGCAGCGCTACAATAAAATCAGAGTCTCTTCCCGGCAAAGTGACTGCAGACATTTCTTACTGAGTTCCGGAGCCTATTGTCTGTCTGGGTCTGTCTGTGTCTGACAGTGTGTGTTTGTGTGTGTGTGTGTGTGTGTGTGTGTGTGTGTGTGTGTGTGTGTGTGTGTGTGTGTGTGTGTGTG
>JAQQZR010000016.1:15481046-15519212 GCA_030068235.1 Notoglanidium macrostoma | reverse complement strand
AAAGAGAAACAACAGTCCATCATTATCCAGTCTCTTTTAAAGTCATAAAAATAAAGAAATAATTGAATTAGAAGGCGACCCCAAACTTTTGACCGGTAGTGTGTGTGTAATAAAAATATAAATACATTTGATAACATTTCAGTGTAGCTATGTAGGAAATGTATAGTGTTTGTAAATTTTACACTTTACAATTTTATAGTAAACCCCCTTTGTGTGCCTTTAAGACTTGCAAACTGTTCAGATTACCTTTTTTTAAACTGTGGTATCAAATAGTTCAGATTAAAGGGATTATTTCCGTTTTTCTTTGGCTTGGGTGGGCACACCTTCTGTAATGAGTGAGTCTCCAGCTCATTTCCCCCACCTCTGGTAGTTAATGGTCTCTGACTTGGTCCCTGAGAGCTGCTGCTTTAAACCATACTCATCACACACACACACACACACACACACACACACACACACACACACTAATTGAGGGTGTGTGTGTGCGCTGAAAGAGTAACTCATACTCATTTCATGGTGAAGATCAAAAGCCTCTTTGCACTCATCAAGCCAGGTTTTTTTTCTCTGTGTGCACGCTTTGTTCCTCGTTTAATTCTGACAAAGTTCGGATTTGCGTTTGCTTGTTTGTTTGTGCCATTTTTTTGTTTGTTTACGCCCATCCGCTTTCATGTGGATTAACCTCTTTTATCCTCTTAATGCCTTTTCCGCATTACGTTACCCAGCGTGCCCTGCCTTGAATTAGAAGATAATGGTTTTAGGAGGGGTAGCTAATCAGGTGGGTTACGTTCGACAAGCACGCATCACATCCCCAGGCAAAAAACTGCTGACTTGCTGACTTGGATGTGTATGTTTACCGAAACCTTTTTATTTAAATTTGTATTTTTTGTCTGATCGCTGAAATGGAGTGTGGATTAAAAAAGAGGCCACTGTGTAAGTGATGCCATGTCATGTCGGAGGCGATGACTTCATCTCAGAGTGGTTTTATAGTTCGCAACCAGTTTTATGAAGCTGATTAAAGCTGTCGCAGCATCTGCGTCCAATCAGGGCCGAGCGCTGTTTGTTTGCCTAATAATGTGTTTTTTTTCTTCTGAGATTATCGCACGGGTCTGTGGGTTTGCGAAGAATTTTTCCCTGGGTATGACGTCTCCTGCATGGGAATGAGGCTTTATTACAAGCTGTGGGTTCTAGTAGTGATATATATGGATATATGGTTTCTTTGGCTTTGATCGTGTAATTAAAGTAACCCTAAACTACATAAAACATTATTTATGATTAAAGGATTTTGGCAAGAGTTCGTTTAGATGTGGAAATTGTCACTGCAGTGGTTTTGCCAGAGCTGGAGATCTCATTAGAGTAGCTGTTATAGGTTTAGGCCCTGTTTACACTTGGTTTTAAAACCAGGCATTCGGATCACAAGGGAACAGCCGAGACACATCGCCGTGTTCAGACTTCCGCTAGAAGGTTAAAGGTCCCCACGCAGTTATTACTCCAGTTCTGTCGCCAGACAAGCGGCAGATTTGTTTAGTATGGGCTAGCTAAGAAAACAAAATGTTTCCAGAACTAATATGAATGTACAGGCTATTTTAATTGACTCCAGTTTTTCAAGCGTTGATGTGCTATCACCAATACCGCCACCATGTCCTGCATTGATGACGATGCTGTCACATCCTTGTTGGGGACACATCAGTAAACATTAGCGTTTACACTACAACACATATGTGGTCAAATGCGTGGCGTGAGTGAATGCGTCTCGGTGGTCGTTTACACTTGTATACGTCGCTGTCCACTTGTGACTCGATTACCGAAGATGCACTTTAATGCCAAGTGTAAACGGGGTCTCAAAGTCAAGTGTTATTACATCACTAAATATTAGAACCAGTGTGGTTTAACATAGGAAAAAGGGTGTGTCCACTTTGCATATTGATAGAATATGGATTTCTTGATGAGGACTATAGGAGAGGTGTTTTTCACACCCATGTCAAGTTGTTGTTGTTTTAAATATTAGTCTCCTTTTATTAGCCAGCCTGAAACTTTTTTTTATGAAATTATTACTGGCAGTAAATTCAAATATTTCTTGGTTGAGATCTTTGCATATTTACTACCAAAAGGCTTTTATTTTAATGTTTGAAACCATGTTGACAGGCACTTTAATAATAATAATAAAATACTAATACATTTTCAGCAGAAAAGCAAAAAGCTTTTTGGTTTCACCACATAATATTAGAGATCTTTACCAGCATGTCAGTTTAGTTGGGATGTTATTTCTACTGGTTCTTTTATAGTACTTAAAAGAAAGCATAATCTTCCTGAAATGATGAAATTGGATCCTAGATAGGAATGTGCGATGTGACCAAAATCTCAAATCTCGATAGAGCATAAATATGAATAGATGTTTTCTATCGTCACATGATATATATTTATATATATATATATATATATGTATATATATACATATCGTCATATCTCACAGCCATAATCCCAGAGATACGTCAGTAATTATTACATTACTAATGATGTCCCAATAGGGCTGAAGATACTATCAGTAAAATCCTCACACACACCACATACCGTATATACAAACAGACATACAAAAGCACCCCAGTGCAGTTTAGGAGAAAAAAAAGCTCTGAGTTAGGTAGATTATAAGCTTGAGAAGACAAATGAGCTTTGAAATTGGGAAGTGTGTGGGAAGTGTGAGGGACGAGCTGTTAGAACGAGGCACTTCCAGAGAAGAGGCGCCGTTCTGGAGACTCATCAGTCTCTTTAAAGCCGTTCCCTCATCTCTAGCACTTTTAGTTTCTGGGTGAGAGCAATGCCGGCGTCCTGCTGTCTGACTGCTGTGTCTACTCGTGTCCTATCTGTAATTAAACCAAATAAATTATTGTATCCAGGCAACATGGAGCGCCTCATGTGTGTTCGAACGTGTAGCTGGTGGTGTTATCTACGTTGGAGATAAGATTAGAGATAGAGTTACAGTACATGACAGAACTCCACGGGTCGTTTTTAGGGATAACGTACAAAACATTTCGCCCTCTAGAACTCGTCATAACTCCATCTGTCTCAGCTCTCACCACATATGGATTATGGTACTGTGTGAAGGTATACGTGTGTGAAAAAGAGAGAGAGAGCGAGAACAAATATAGAGCAGGTGCTTTATGATCACACTTCATCTCAAGGCGGAGAAAGATGAGGCAAATACATGTGCTGTGTGTGTTTGTTCGTGTTTGAGCCTATGAATCTGTTCACCACATGTATTGAGAACATCTGAAAAGTGCGACACTCCAGTCAACAGTGTGAGCAAGCGTGATTGCCGTGTAGTCATGTCACACATTTTTATCAGCCAGTGTCTGAAGTTTACTACTTTAGTTTTGCACCAAAGCTACAAGGCTAATTTTGCTAACAAGTAACAGAAGCTTAGCTAACTATCATTATGCCTATATAATGATGATTTGTATGTACAAATTGCATTACTAAGGTAAACATAGTCTTTTAAGCTGATTGATGACTTAGACATGGGTTTCGGGTGATGATTATTAGGACACTATTAGCTTCCACTACTTGCTAGCTAATTTAGCATCATAGCTCCAGAAAACTAAGCATCAAAATGGCTGCTTGAGTACATTTTGGGTATATGTTTCTGTCCAACTTGCATTTTTAAGGGTAAAGACTGTCTTTTATGTGAGTGATGATTTAGACATGGGTTTTGTGTAATGATTATCAGGACGCTATAAGCTTCTGCTACTTGCTAGTTAATTTAGCATCATAGCTCCAGGAAAGAAAGCGTCAAAATGGCTGGCTTGGGGTAGGATTTGGGGTAGGTTTTGAGTAATGACAAATATGTACATTTGATTTTTATTATGTGTTGAGATCTCTAACATTATCATGCAGTTGTTATTGAAGTTAGCAAGACAAAATCCCGGCTTGTTACATGGAAATCAGAAAATGCGATGGTGTAAGAGTTTTGGCTGATGACATGATAGTGAAGATATCTTTTCTTAGAAAAGAAGAAAATGTGCCGTGGAAGAAAAGAAAAATATTAGTAACGCATGTCTGTTTTCAGAAAAATACACACATCTTGTATGATCTATTGATAACCATTCAGAATGCAAAAGTTAATCAGAAGTCCTGCGTTATGAGTGGAATTTCTAAGATATCAGATATTTGCGGAGCTCACAAACAAATTTCTGTTAACGAGAAGTATTTCTGAACTAAAACATAGTCTCCAATTTAGAATATATGATTTCGTGAGGAGAAAAACAATATATTATATCTTAATCAACGCGCAAAAAGCACTCTAATGTATTATTACTGAAACTTGTATATTAACTTATATTAATATTTCTGTCAGTATTGGTTTTATGAATATGAATGTAAGCAAGCCTTAGGATTGATACAAACAAATAAATAAATAAATACATAAAGTAAATAAATAAAAGCCTAGATTACAGACCCCATATGATATTGTATACAATATGCCTATTGTCTGAAAGTGTCATTGATTTGTGGTGACGAGGTAATAAGTAACTTCAGCTTAGCTAATGATCAAAACCCAGGATTGTCAGAGACAGGGTTATAGAGTGTTATAGGAAAACAGATAAATAATTTGGTAGAATGGTGACTTTTCAGCGCCAGCATGAGCTAAGCAGCCCGGTTTAAGGCTCCATTCGGTTTCGATCTGCGTTCGAGGTTTGTGGTTGGCACACATCGTGAGAAACGCTCCGAGTTGTGCCGTAGCTTATTGAGTTAGCTTCGGGGAGCTAATGCACGCTTTGGCCTGCGGGTGATCAGCTGTCCGGCTTGATTAATGACGAGAGGCTTGAGAGTGTAGAACAGAAAACACTTCTGTGCACCCGCTCACACGAACACATATACACATACACACATTCCCGGACACTTGAACACTTCCCGGGTGAAAATAAAACTAATTCGGCCTTGTCAGCAAATTTCCACTTTGCTTGAGATGTCACGGTTTGTCCAAAATATTTGGTATCTCCATGACGCTGCAGATCTCGGAGTGTGTGTGTGTATCCTTTTACATCCCATGAGCAGTAGAGAGCAGTGTGACTACACACATATTGCACTGAAATATGTCACATCGTCAGTAATTAACAAAATGATTAGCTGTATGAATTTTGTAAAGCAGTAAATTAGGTGAGTTTTAGTTGCATACGACAAACCAAACACTCCAGGTTTAAAAGGTTTCAGTAACACTGATATTCTTTGTATTCTTTCTGTTATGTAAATGTGTAATCGTGTAAATGCCATTCAGGTGTAAATTACTACGCACATACGGCACAGCTGATTTACATTTAGTGTAAAATTTTCATAAAAGCCAAAGCTCACAGTGAGCTGAACACAACAAAATGGCAACTGAACGGAGAAAGAGCATCTCCTAAGCTTCCAGTAATGCAGCTCAGCCACTGCAGCGCGTCAGCTACCGTACACACACACACAAACTCCTGCAACTCTTATTAAGCACCATTTTATTTGTCTTAATTAAATGACTATACTTATTTGTCTTTTGACTTCTTTGACTCATTTGCGATTTGAAACGAACAAGTTTCTTCAAATGTTCATTACATTTGTGTGTGTAATTGACATAAACAAGTGAGTTTGTATGGAAGATTGCAGGACAATTACATAATTTGACTTGTCAAATTTCACAGGCTGAGGAGTGACCATAAGACAAGGACATTTTCATAAATGCCGCATTCATTTCGATAATGCTCCTGCAAACGATATATGAATGTAATAGGGCTGAACAATTTACACTAACATATTCTGACCGATCAGAATTGAGAATTTACTTTTTTTTTGGATGACGTGACAGAAATACTGCTCAAAACAATCATGATCCTAACCTTTTATTATTATGCAGGTCTGAGTACTATGTAATTTAGAGGGTTTTTTGTATTTGGATAAGTTCCTGTATAGTTAAAAAGCCAAATGTGTAAAGCGTATAAAGCGTGAGTGCTTTGCTCCACAGTGACAGACTTCAGAATAATCCTTAATGACCATCTGTTACGTGATTTACTACTGTGCCAACCAAAACCACATAAACACACCCACACGCGCACACACACACACTCACACAGACGTACTTACTTTCCTAGCACTTAGTCAGTGGTTCTGTACAAGTGAAGATCGTGATGGACTCTTGAGCAGGAACCAGCAGAGGATCGTGATCAGAGATTTTGGTGGGGCAGAACAACTTTAATAACGTCCAGAGGCTCTCACACTTGACTTAGGCTGTAGCCTACTACCTACTTTTTTTTTTAATAATATTAATTATTTGTAATTTTTTACTAATATTAACAAGAGTTGCCAAGTTTCAGCAAAAATTCCCACCACCAACTGCATCTCAAAAACCACCTGACCTGAAACTGGGAACAAGGTCACTGTGGTGCACACGCATTTCTGATATACAGACATTATCTACGCCATAAACCCCTTTTCCTTCTGCCTATCTCTGCATATTTACTATATCTTACAATAGAAATCATCGTGCGCATCATAGACACACGGTTTGCACTTACAGTGTGATTGTGCAATGTTATTTCCAACTCAAATCCAATTATTTACAATAAAACAACATCTTCATCACCAGTAAAATGGGATGAATCCTATTTAAACCTTTACTCTGCCTCACGGTATGTATTTCAGTCAGGAGCTTAATACTGTAATAGATACCGATGCCGCTCGCCCTCCACGCCCACCTTTTTCCCATAAAAGTATTTAATACGACTTATAACTGTTACTTCTGAAAGAAACGGACATGTGTGTGTGGTCTTTCTGTCCAACGTTTTTTGTCTTCTCTATGGATTCTCTGGGAAGCAAAGCAAATCTGACATCTGGCTTTTTCGTTGTATTTTATGCTCAAAATGCTACTCAGCAACTCTCTGGCATTGCTGTTATTTATTCATTCTCATTTATTTCTCATTTGGCACCTACATGTCTTTTACCCCTTTGTTTTCTCTCAAAAGCAGACCAGGTCTTGATGGGCTGCCAAATAATTATTAAATGGCACTTCATGGCACTTGAAACTCTAGGTAATAAACACACACACACAGTCACTCTCTCAACCTCATCAAACTACACATATAAACAGACAGGCAGAGTAGATACTCGCAAGCATATGCTTGTTTATAGGTGTCACTCACGTTTCTCCGTCCAGGCCGAGCATCATTACTAGGACTCGGATAAAGGATGTGCTGTGGGTTAATAAGGTCAAGCAGGAGCCAGAGGTCTGCATATGGAAGGGATTTTTTTTTGCACGGGGGGTCCTGACCGTGCGCCGAGAGGGCATCAGTCATGATTCTGTTTCTGTTCTGTTTTTTTTTTTTTTCCCAACATTGCTTTTCCCATTACACAATTCAAAAGTGCACAATAATTGCACCTTGACTCCTAATGCGTACATCATTCCATTTCCATTCGCTCTCTTATATAACTCACTTTATGAATGAGTCATAGACATTGAAAACTTCTGTTATATTTTATACCGGGTATTTGAAATGAAATAAAAAACGAGCCAGCCAGAGAGAGTCAAACCGAAATCCCAGGGCTCTAATTCAGAGAGCAGCCTCATGAATGAATGGCTTTAATGGCTGCTGATTACACTTCCTATTCATTTCAGCCAGCCTTGCTTTTTTTTTTTCCCTGAGCTTTTCTTATTCATCAGAGCCCTCCTAACCCCACAGATATGACTCACATCTGACCTTTACTGAATGCTTTCAAGCAGGGAAGCCAAAACCTTTCCCTCTAATGTAATGCTGCTTTTCATTGTACTTGTATGTGGCATATTTCCTGTGTGCTGCAGAGTTTCTACTTGAAAATTAAATTTGAATATCGAATTTGACAATAGCCATTAAAGCATCTATATTAATAATTACAGAGCCGTAAGTCAAGATAAACAGTGCATACGACAGAACAACTTTCTTTTTTATGGTTTAACCCTCGGCTGATATACATGAATTGTCAAACCGGTTATTAGTCAATAGTGTATGGTTCTGAACCACATCTAATAGCATTAATGTTGTGTTTTATTGTACTTGCATATCATGAATAAGACAACCCTGACCCTAAACTGGTGGAAAACATTCTGACAGTTGACACCGGATACTCCTTCCATAAATAGTAAATAAACTCTGTACGGAAAACTTCACCATATCAGCAATAACATGCTTTTCCTACATGTGACATAACATTTTAAATCACTTCACTGGTAGGCTTAGCTTACATGACGCATCCTTCATAAAAGTTCCTGTGAATATGCCGTTACTATAGAAACTACATATTAACACATGCACATTGATATGAACCAGTGCTTTGACCGATCAGAATTGAGAATTCAACTGCACTGTGGGATCAATCACAGATTAAGAAAATTCAGTCATTTCACTGTAATAGACTTCTATATATAATGATACAGAATATGTATTCTTATGAACTTTGTCCCATTGAAAATGTATTGCATTTGTCCCACTTTTGACCATGCCATTTCACATTCCTGAGTCTGTGCTTGTCTATTCCTGAGTTCCGAGTACAATGGAACGCAGCATTATAGAAGAAAAATATTCAGTCTTGTTTTGCTAAGTTCTCTGTCAACACCAAGGATGATAAATGAGAGGCAAAGTTTGCCTGAAGTTCACAACTTTTATTTAACATTTCTGTACTCTTTGCATCAGAATAACTCTTTTTGGATTTTGACATCAGGTCAGTGTTGAAAAAGAAAAACACCATTAAAAACGATTTTTCTTCCATGAAATAAATGGCATGGGGGATCAAATTTTAATTATTCACTGTTCATTTGCATCGATTATATTCTGGTCATGTAGAAAAGATGTAGTGGTTTATTCAATTTTACTTAAAAATCTAAAAAAATGTTATTTTATTTGCTCACATGACCTTCATTCCTTATTTACACTCACACCGCCTAGAGAAATCAAAGATGACAGGGTTTTTATATATTTCTGTGAATATTATTAACACTGCTGATCATTGAGATGAACACGGGATATATTGGGTGTTTTGAAACATTTGTAATGAACTAAAGAGATGACCAAGTTTCCCGAAAGCATTGTAAAGTTAAAATAATCTCAATTGCTAAAGAGAGAGACAAAGAGAGAGTTCACTGTCAGTCTTGCTCGACCTTTTAACAGCACTTTTGGGAAACTCGGCCCAGATCACAAAGCTAAAAACGTTCTGCGTGGACTCGGAGCGAAAAAGTGTGGCTTGTTTTAATAACATCGTTTCAGCAGATATCCCATAAGAGCGTTTAAGAGCACAACTCTGGCATAAAAAGAGCTGCAAGCCAACTCACTTTGTCTTGGCAGGGTTTCCTCCTCCTGTGTGAAGTCCAAGTTGCACATAGGAACCGTAATGAATAGAAAAACCAACCACTCTGTTGCTAATATGTTTAGAAAATGGAATTAGAGTGAGGGGCAGAACCCCAGTGGGGCACCAGAGGGCTCTTACTTTACCCTCAGTGTGGTTAAACCCCCAATCTGAGGAGTATCCAAGGTCAGAGAGTGGCGCACTGGAGCGTTGTGTGATTTGTGTCGATGCTAATGCTTCTCCCATATGGTGCCGATCCAGACGGCCAGAAAGCTGCTTGCAGCATGGGGGACGTACATATTCGTCGTGTCTATAGAAGCATTTTGTTTTTAATGGAAATGAAAATAGTTTGTTCTGCATGTGACATGAGGAGATGACTTATAACTCTGTAGATTTACATCTTTTCAGATGGAAGCTTTGGCTAGCACTATCAGGAGAAAGCAGTCATGACAGCTTTCTAACTGATATCCAGACCTGTTTCCTCTAGGAGAGCAATCGCAACTCTTTTTCTCACTTTTTACAACACTGTACACTCTTTTCCATGTATAGGTTGTACTTTCGGGGACCTTCATGCATATCAGTGGCCACACAAGTATGTTACTTTTTGTCCCATTGCAATTTTTTGGTTATGACATTTGGTTCAGGGGTAAACTCCTCCTCCCAGATTTTCCTCAGACGATATTGTGATGAAAATCATGACGAATTTGACTAAAACAAGCACCGAGACCGTATCTCAAGAATGCTGCTATCGTAGGCAACACAAATACAACAACAATATTTGTAAGCACGTATTATTTAAGGAATAAATCCCTCCGGAATGTGCTGGAATATAATCCATGATGGTGATACATTTCCTGAATTTGATTAATTTTCTATAATATTAGGTAATAAAGGTAAAGAAGAAGTGCTTGATTTACTGTTTAATGTATGATGTTGATATGATGTCATGTGCTGAACTTGGGGTTAAAAAATTGGAAAGTCCAATTTGACGGGGCATTTTCTTCCTAATCGAAAATGTAAAAAAAATCCCAAGTTACACTCAAGTCAAACGCTGTGTTACTTCCCTATTTGGACGGCAGCCTGCTTTTTGAGCATTGAGGGAGTTAAGAGGTTAGACAGCCTGTTGTCTTCGTGAAGCCTGTAATTGTTTGCTCTGTGGCCCAGAGTGCAGATGGTATCAGACCCTTGGCTCTGAGTTTTATTCCAAGCGGATTGGAGTCGCTTTATTAAACGTCACATCTAATTAGACCACCTCTGCGGCATTCTGCTCGCTCCGGAGCGTGTTAGTGGGCAGGGCTTTGAAGTGCTGTGAGCGCCGGCCTCCTGATGAGCGCAGAACGGTACATCATGTCCTATATGTTTGGAAGGCCGGTGGTCTGGAAATTTCAACACCTCAACAGTAGCAACTTTTCTCGAGCACATGATTATATCTGTGTGTATGTGTGTGTGTGGATGAACAATTACTCTAAGTGTGTGTCAGAAATGTTAATATTGGGGATGTGAATGTGTGTGCGCCTGAGCCCCAGTTACAAGTGGTGTGAATTAGCTGGATAATTGGTGCCGTTGAGGCCAAGAGAGCCTGGGGAGAGGGATTCCAGGGCTGACCTGTTGCACATACACACACCTCCGTATACGAACGCATTACTTTGAAGTCTTGGCTTTTGTTTATTGCTCCTCATGATTTTATTTGCATCTACGAGATTTTAACCTTTGTAGTGCAAAGCATAATCTAGTCCTGCTCCATCTTAACAAGCAGCGATCTCACGTAGTACATATGTCTGTTGAGTTTAGAAAGCACCTCTCGGCTACAATTAGCCATGCATGGGAACTGATTTTATAGTCTTTTATAGTCTTGCTCTCCTTTGATCCCGTGCTCTAGGAGAAACGCTGCACCTAGTTAGGACTGAGTTCTGTTTTTGCCTGAGGTGGCGCAGCAATAAATATCTTCAAGTGTCATTATATTTTCAGTGGGCGCATTTTAGCGTTTTTCATTTACGTTTTCATAACTGGACAGACTGCTTTTTAAGTAGAGTCGTTATCACTCCTGAGTACTACATTTCCTAAAATCGACTTCTTTCTTGTTAACTGATGTCCGTTTCAGCTCCTTAAACAGCATTATGCTTCAAATTTGTTCTTCTGTAATGGATAAAGGGTCAAAGGCAAGGTCCTGGCACAAAAATATTTTTGGAAAAATATGGAATTTAGAGGCACTCACATACAGACATGAGAAAAGTATTAACTCTCAGTACACACACACACACACACACACACACACACACACATATATATATATATATATAGCCACAGAGGACACAGTAGCTAGCTGAGGCTAGCACATAGCTGTAGTCTTTTATTCAGACTTTGTAAAGACATTACGGCAGTAAAAATGAGACAGAATTGTCAGGAAAATCAATATTTCTCTCAGATGTGATGGAAATTCAGTAAGAAAAGACTTCATTTAGCTAAAAATACACGTACAGCTGCTAACATCTCGTGTGAATTCTGACACAGAGAACACAGTAGCTAGCTAAGAACTGAGGCTAGCACATAGCTGTAGTCTTTTATTCAGACTTTGTAAAGACTTTACGGCAGTAAAATGAGACCGAACTGTGAGGAATATCAATATTTCTCTCAGATGTGATGGTAATTCAGTGAGAAAAGACTTAATCTGGCTAAAAATACACTTAGCATAATTATAGCCGCTAACACTTCTTTCTCTTTATTCCTTAATTTATTGTGAGAACACTCTTTATATACAACTGAGAATTATGGACACAGAGTGGTAGCTAGTTAGCTAGCACACAGATGTAGTCTTTTATTCTGATTTTTTAAAGACATAAAAGACAGGACTGTAGGGAATATCACCATTTCTCTGAGAAGTCTTGGTAAATGACTAAGAAAAAACTTAATTTGGGTAAAATTACACTTAGCATATTTACAGGGGCTAACTGAACCTCTATGGATTCCGTCATACTGAGATTTGACAAATAAATGGCTGGAATATGTGCGTTATTTGGGTTAGGATGTGGATCTAGGGGGGAAAAGTGCAGAGAGAAAGAGAGATTTGACCTTGTGCTTATAATCCAGTGAGGTGACTGAAGGTGAAACCAGTAGCTGTGATCCCTCATCCATATTCACTCCCTCCCTCCAGGATGAATCTGGTCAGCCCCAGATAAGCTCGGCGATAGAAATTAGGCATCTTGCGGACAAATTGAATTCTCCGTCAGCAAATATCTCCCTGCATATTTTTAATTCTTTGACCATTTCGGTATGATTATAGCATGCCTAAATCCATAAAAACCTATCGGGTAAGGAAGCTGGCTTTTGACCCCTCTCTATAACCCTTGACCTTGAAGTTCTCATTAGTTCCGCCCCATGTTGTCTCATTATTTATGTCTTATACTCACTATAAAGGTATAGGTCTAAGTGCTGATCTGATAGCTCAATTCTCAGCACTGTCCCAGATGATACACCAGCTCACCATGTGTTGGTAACGTTTATAAATGTGCTGTGTTGATTTGTTCTTTAAGTTGCTGAAGCAATAAGGTAAAATATTGCTTTCCTCTCCATATATCTTTTCTCTTCTCACTCTCTCTGTCTTTCTCCCTGTCAGCCCTTTTTTTTTTTCTCTCCCCCCTCCTTTGGAGGCACATCTGGTTTGCACATTTCAGACAGAACCCATGTAAAGTGCACACTCTTTCCCTTCTCCAAATGACTTCATCTGTCCGGGTGACCCGGGGGAGCACGGTGCGTTCCTCCTCTGAGGGTCTGAGGGTCTTTTAGTGCTTTAAAGATAACGCTTGTATTACTTTCCTCCTTGGCCTCCGGTCATATAAAATAATACAAAAGCAACAATAAATAAAAAACATCAACCAGCACTAGTATTGTCTGAATCTATCCCAATGTGCACCGAAGCTGTTCTGGTGTCTTATAGCTTGACACTTACTAAGTGTCACTCAGGTGTCACTTACTAAGACACTTTATGGTTTCTTTTCACTTTAATTTGTCACTCAACTATATATTTTGTGTAATATCTGACTTAAAGATTTTAATGCTTACATTATCTAACAATAGAAATCACAATTATTATATTGTTATAAGTATTTTTAGTATTGGGACCTTTTTAAAACTATATATTTATGCATATTTGACATTGTCTAATTAAATACAGCTAATTAAATACATCCAATTTTTTTCTTTGGATCGTGTTAGAATTAAAATATAAAAGGTGTTACCAAAAAGTGAAGACTTTTGGAAAAAATAAAAAATAAAAATAAATGAATTGGAGAAATATATATATATATATATTTTTTTATTTAAACAAGAAAATTAGCATGGAAAACACTTTTTTCCTTTATAAAATAACATCTAAATCAAGAAATAAGCATCATTGTGGGAAATGTCTTTGTAATATGCTTCTAATGAAAGACAGGGATGAGTGTTTAACGTTTCCTGAATGCAGGTCATCTAGAAACAGAGACTTTAGCATGACTTATTAAACATTACATTTTAATTGTAATGGAGATTATTATTGTTATACCGAACGACCAGTGTGCACTAGAACCTAATTTTCCCATAAAACCGAATATGCATTATATGATCCATGATCCTTTTTTCCCCCTTTTAATCACCTTTCTTAGATGACAGACAAATAAAGTAATGGCATCATATAATGTTCATGCATTATTTATTAACTATTCTTTTATTTTTGTCAAATAAACTACCTTCTGGATGTTCTGCTGCTGATAAAAAAAAAATGACTTGCGGTCAGCAAGTGGAGAAGAATGCAAAAGGAAAAGGGAAAGCAAGGCACAATGAACAGGAAGTGGAAAATACTGTTTTGAAATTCAAATATGAAAATTGTTTCCTTGCCTCTCCCTGGATAAATTTAGAAATCAATCTCTTTTTCCTAATGGCTTTCCTGAGAGCAGAAGAGCTTCTATGTCTTCACATGCACACAAAACAGTCATGGTGATATGGTGGATAATAAAATGGTTTGTTTTTGTTTTTGTTTTGTTTTGTTTTGTCCAACTCTGTTTTATCCTCTGACTGGAGAGCTGGCCTGGATGGTGATGAGATTTTTAATCTAGTGCTCTTTTTTCCACAAGGGAAGCAATGGCATTTTTTTTTTTTAAACTGAGGCTTCCTGATACAGTCACACAGCGAGAATTGAATTTAGGGAAAGGTGACACAGAGCTACTTCCATCCATTGGGAGCACAAGAGTCTCTGAATTGGCCTTTAACCCTGAATCACCCGCTTAATCACTCTCTGAGGACGGGACAGAGGGGGAGACAAGAGAACAATAGACTAGAGGAGAGAAAGGAGAAGAGAGTAGACAGATAGCAAATGAGCGATGTGCCGACCCACACTTATCACTGTCATCTGCCCGCATAGCGCTATGGAATGACGCCGATGAACTCATCCGAATCCGGTCTCCAGAACACAGCCACAACTCACCCTTGATGAGACCATATCTCAGACATGATATGGACCGGAACTTGCAATCGGCCCGAGATTAAAATGCAGCACAAACATTAGATGTGGTTGGTTGCATTTGGGACATTTCTGGCCTAGATTCCAAATGTTAAGGAATCCGTAAATGCTTGGAGTTGAGACGCTTTCGGCACACAATACACTTGATATTGCTAAAATCGGCTCACAACTGACCCAGAACTGTCTGACACCTGGAATATGTAAAGTGATAAGAAATAAGAAAGAGCGGAGAGGTGATGAAACTGAACTTGGAACTTTTATTTCAACTGGAATGAGATATAGGAATGTGTTTGGATTTTGTAACCTTAAATGAAGCCATTGTGTCTATTCATAATACTTAAGTATTATGCAAATTATTTTGGATTTCCAGCGGATAGTGTTGCCACCTCACAGCTCCAGGGTTTTTGGCTTGATTCCGAGGTCACCTAACAGTTTATGCAGAGTTCTGCATGTTTTCCCATGTGGAGTTCCTCCAAGTTCCCCCAAGTTTCCACCAACCTCCCAAAGACGTGCTAGTAGGTGGCTTGAATACACTGACTCGCCCCAGGTGTGAATGCATGTGTGTATGAGTGATGCCATCTGATAGACTAGAGTCCCATCCAGGGTGTATTCCCACCGCACATCCAGTGTTCCTGAGATTGGCTCTGGATCCACAATGATCCTGAACAGGATAAAGCTCTTACTGAAGATGAAGGAATGAAGTGTGAGACCATATTTGATAGGATTTAACGCATAATTTTTTTTGCTTGCATGTTTTAATGATATTTGACTTGAAGCAAATGAATGGTTTCTCATTCGGGAAACACTTATTGATTTCTTTTCGGTAATGGACTCTTCGTTAGCATCTGTCACTGTGAGACAAACCTGGTACGGTAACTTGCTCCTGGAGTTCCTGGTCCATTTCTACGAGCGATCCGAATTCCAGAGATACCTCAGTAGCCTGTGATTTGAAATAGTGCCATAAAGTGGATCTTGATAGATTATTATTATTATTTTTTTTTGCATAAACTGGAAGGTTATAAAAATTCCAAACTGCGCCTTTAAAAGAAGACTAAATCCTTCCTTTTTGCCCAGAAACCCTAAAATCTAAAAGATTTGTGTTTTGATTAAAAAGTCCAGGAATGTTTTGGGCTTTTCAGAACAGTACACAGTTCTCAGTTACTTATACACTGTCCATCAACCAAGGTGGGCAGGAATTAGTAATAAGTTAAACAGGAAGTAGCAATAATGGGCAAACAGGAAGAAGTCATAGTAATAGTGCAAAAGATTCCTTCAGATGTCACAACTGGCAAATCGCTGGAAAGTTAGCACATTCAATTTCTGCTGTTTTCTGCTGAGGCTTTTCCAAAGCGTCCCTCCACTTCTCCTTTGATGTGTTTTTCCCAAACAGCCTTAAAATGCAAGCAGGGAATACTTTACCTTTCTGAATCAGCTCCATTTTTTAATGTAGCGTTTTGGGTTTCAGCGTTTCAAATCCGGTGTCCTACACATCACATATCATTACTAGAGCTGTGGTTTGATGCTTTGGCGATGGACGCACTACAGTGGAAATACACCAGGAACTGAATTCCAGACTAAAGTTCCAGGAGTTAATTTCCTGGGCTGAATTTCTTCGGAAAAAAGATTATTATCTGGTATCATGATTATCTGTTACTTTGACTGGATCTTCAGAACTTCTCAGGCTTATTTTTCCCTTTAAAGGTTCCAAAGAGAGAAGGTTTTGCGAATTCTGTGTCCTGCTGCCAAAACTAATAATTCTATTCCCTAATTCTGAGCCAAGAGCATCACCCTGATAGAGCAGTTACTAAATACTGTGGTAGCACAAAGAGAATGGTGGATAGCCTTTTAATAAAGAAAAGACTGCATTAGCTGCTAATTGCCTTTGCTATTGTTTGGCCTGGACCGGGAAGAGCGTGGGGGCTTCTGAGACACGAGTCATTCTGGAGAAGCTGTGAAAAGGAGACCAGGATTGTGTTACAGCATTACGCTTTCTTTCTACCTCTTCCTGCTGCTGTTTATGATTTAATTATTAAACCAAGCTCCATCATGCAGATACACACATGTTCACGTGCGAGACACGTGGGACGAGATGCAGCACACACTTCAGCAAAACAAAAGGGACTGAAGTCTGTTTTCCAGACCAGAGAGCTGATTATGCTTTGTTCTCTTCTCTTCTCAGATGCAACTCCCTTTCTCTTTCACTCTTTTTGTCATATACTCATTCTCTTTTCCTTGCTCTCTCCCTAATATATATGACATCTGCTCGAGTGGATTGGATTCCAGGAAGTCCCTTGTGGCCGCCGCTTTATTCATCTCCCGACATGGAGACTGGACGAGAGAATACCAGAAGCAGGGAAAAATAGAGGGGAGAACAAGTGATGGAGGAAAGGAGGAGGATTCCTTCCTTCCTCTTGTCTCCTGGAGGAATAAAAGTCAGCGATGCGGAGCTAGCGGACAAGCCGACACCAGCCTCGTGAAGTTTGCACGGTGCTGTCAGAGAGAGCATTGCCTCTTTCCTCTCAGCAGTTAGACTTCATAAAAGAGTTGCCAGTTCTCTGGAGTGCAGTTAACGTCTGTTTCCTTTCTGCTTAGGTTCTGCTCTTTCTTTTTTTCTAACTTTCTCTCTTCCTCCTCCTCCTTTTACCCATGATAAAGGATGTGACTAATGCTGCTTTCATGCATGTTCAGAATTACTACGAGTATGAGTTTCTGAGCTGAAAGTTGCACATGAACTTCCTTTATTTCGTAATTGTCGTAGTGGTGGTCTTGGATGCACTTTCGGTGCCTGAGTTTGTTTGCTCTTTATATTTAACTGAGTTTTAATTTTACTGAAGTAAAAGACTGTTTCAGTAGCCAGTGGTTGGAGATTCATTATTTCACTATATACTTCAACCGGTTAGATTACAGACACAGTTATTCTGGTTGGATTATGTGCAGTTTTATGAATGGAAGAAATATTAACCTCTTAGAAAAAAAGGATAAATTAAGTACTATTGGGGGTTTTTTGGTTAGTCCCTCAGGGAGAACCCTACACCCCATAGCAGAAGGTTTGTCTGTCATACCTGGTGCAGCCCTTTAGAAAGACAGAACCATTAAACACCCAAAGAACCCTTGAAGAATCCCTTTGTTTAAAGAGATGGAACAAATGGAGCAAAAATGGACCACACTAGCTACTGTAACTAGCTAACTTTAGGGAACTTCTAGATGATGAACCTGACTTATTAGTTTTGGACCGAAGTGAACTTTTTGAAATTGTCTGAAATTATCAGCAGATTTTTCTCTGATAAATATAATGAGCTTGATATTTGTGATTATAGCTCTCGCAGGCGGAAATGGGACCATTTGATGAGCACGTTAATGTAGGTTAGTAGAAACATCCTGATTCAAGATCAGAATTAATATTCAAGCCTAGTTTATGAAACCGAAAATTAGTTCTGCTGTCTGATCTGAGATCAGAATTTTGTCTGTGGTGGCACCAATAAGAATTCTGGGCCTCCTGACGGGTTAATTTCCAGGGTCATGCACCCCTGACCACTTTTTATTATCCAGGACAATTTATTTCCCAGGGCTACTTTGTTCCTTGCAATGAGTACAAGTTCTGCTTTATTGTGTTTGCACTCTCTCCACTTTCCTGCATAAATATACAGTTTGTGATAATAAATCATAAGCTTGAATCTTGAATTTAATTGAAATTGAAATGGGGAAATGCTAGTTATGGTTCCTGATCGCATCTTTGTGGTGGGAATCAATACATGTGTGGACTATCAGAGCTCAGCTGGGTCCCGTCAATAAAGGGTAATAACGGTTGATTGATTGTGCCACAGTATCACACAGAGAGATCTCCCAGAGCAGGCGCTAGTTTCTACGTGGGGGAGAAAGACTCAGCGTGAGACTCACTGAGTAGGATGACCATCCTGCAGATCCTTCCCCATCCTGCTCCATTTTATGGCAAGATCTAATTGACTCTTCCATTGTTCTGGCCTCTTTAAAGGCTCTTAATGGAACCATGTGTTTCTCATCATTGGGCCTGGAGAGGCTTCAGAGCTGATGAGCGGAATGAGCATTGTTGTATGTTTACACCCCAAAAACCCACAAAGTGCTTGAGCAAGAAGAGAAGAATTCTTCTCGTCTGCTGAGGCAACACGTCCAGCCTGCAAACTATCAGTCCTCTTGTTGCCCATATTTACCCGAGGACAGGCGGGATCACTGTAACTGTTCTGGTTCATTTAGAATGGAAGTTGAGGTTGTGTATAAAGGTTTTTTTTTTTTTTTTTTTTTTGTCCTTTCCAGTAACATATTAGAGAAGTAGGGCAAGAATTTCTGAAGTCTGTTATCATTTAGGGCGCAGTTCCTCTCTAATGGTGAATCAACACTGTGGACTTTGCTGTCCAGACAGGATTTCTCGCACAGAGATTTCTAAAAGATTCTCGGAGTCATCATCATAACCTTTGGCTTTAATTTGAGCTGTAACTTTAAAACTAAGCTGGAGGGATTCGAGCATTTCATGCATTTCCCCAGAAATCCCTGATCCATATGTGGTCTAAACTGAATGCGATGCTTTCAAGAGACATAAGAAAGAGAAAGCTGCGTTCAATTTGAAATATGGAAAGAGAAGAGAAGGAAGCGAAGCGAGAAGGAGAGAGAAATGGAGAGAAAGACTCCAAGCTTCTTGAGAAACCGGGTCGTGACCTTTTTGTTTTGTTTTTTGTTTTTTAAGCACTATTTCCCTTCTAAATCCAAAGCTTCTCAGCTAATAAGCTCTCCATCCATAGGTTAAGCCTGACATCCATTTTAGCCTGAGTGGCAGCTCAAGTGAGAGTTTTGTTCTCTGTGTTGCCTGATTGGCCTGTTGGGACCTAGAGGGAGGTTCATCAAGGCTTTATTAATGACAGATTGAAGATGGGATCGGCCCTGCGCTCCCAAGGGATATTCTGATTAAAAGGCTTGGATAGATTCAGAAGAAAAGTAACTGGACCAGTCCTGGACATGTTAAAAGATATTAAAGCTTGTATAATTTTTCCCAATGTGTCATGTATGTGGTGTACTAGCCAAGGTTGTGTTTATTAGTCCATTAGGGCTGTGTTTTGGTAACAAGCAAAGAGCCTAGAGTTTTCTGCCGAGTGGCATCTTCATCACGAGGGTAAACAGATCGGAAACATCTGTCGGAAAGTGGGTCCGTAATGTTTTTCCTTGATCTCCTTTTTATCATCCAGTTTTCTTTTTTTCCCCCCATTTCCCTTTATTTCCCTGTGCTGTGATCAGAAGCATCATCATCGCCAATGTCATCAACATGGCCGCAAGTCGTTCCCATCACGTGGAGCATTTGACAAATGAGTGTTTACTTTGGTTTCGTATTGGGAAAGCATTTCCCTTCCATCTCCAGACTGTTTGTTCTTTCCTTTGTCTCTCTTTTCTGCCTTCTTGTTTCCCCTATTCCTCTCTCTGAAATCTTGGCAATGAGCAATCAACAATACAAACTGGCACTACACAAACTACACACCGTTCCCCATCCAGAAATCCTTCCTTCTTACACCACAGTAATTCGCCGATGCTAACGATTGTTTATTTATTAAGGAACAACACATCGTATCCTTTTATAATTTCATCTGCTTATGATTACATAAGCAGATGAATTACATACTGATTATGAAGTTTTGGAACATCTGTGAGCAAAATTCCTGTTATCACTTGCGTTATGACCGAAATAAAATAAAAATGAAATTTAAATGAATCAACACCTTCCGTCTAATCAGAATTGAGAACTCAACAGCGATGTGATGTTGGGGCAAGAGGTCTTTTATTATGTCTGGACAGTATTTAGTATTGTAGATTCTGTAAAATGAAATCAAATCCATGAGGATCATTGGCAATCCAGACTATCCAGGTTGAGAACTTTTTTTGCAGGGCTGATTCTACGTCAATGCAAAACGTTCTTTGTGATTATCAGGAGAAGTAACGAAATAAACAATTTTGCGAATTAGCTTGCAGTGCGCCTAGTCCATGTACGTTAGCTACATTTTTGCAGAGCATGTAGCTAATAAATTAGGTTTTTAAAGCTTTGTCAAGGGTCCTTGGATAGGCAGTGGACAATAAGGAAACCGTGCTTTGAAGAGTTCTCCATAGGACATTTAATCCCAGAAATACAGAACGAAGAACCTTGAATATAATTTTTGAAAGAGTGTAGCTTTTCCAGTACCTTTGAGCACCATAACCTTCTTCAACTGTTTAAGAAAGTTTTCAGCTTGTGCTCCGTGTTGCAACTTCCTCCCTAATAAAAGCCAGGCACACACACACACACACACACACACACACACACACACACACACACACACACACACACACACACGCAGTGCAAATTACAGAGTGGATTCTGTAGGCTTTGCCATTAGACAGGGTTCTGCCAAGCTGTGAGCGATGTGTGTGAATGTGTGTGTGTGTGTGTGTGTGTGTGTGTGTGTGGCTGCCTGTGTACGCACAAGTGTGCATTCATGCACGTGTATAGTACAGTGTGTAGTCTTTCTCTCTTGGCCTGAACTCAGGTTGTGGTTTGAGACACTCGGTCTCCCTGAAAAAAAAAAGAAAACTGTGGCCTGATGAAAGGCTGTGAATCGACACCGGTACTCTGCGCACAGCAGCGTTGAAGGTGCGAGCACGTGTTCTTTGACACACTGCTGTCACAAATGGGATGTAACCGAATGCCAATACATTATTCATATCGTGTTCTTAACACACACAGATACAGATATGAGTAGAAGGCATGCTATGTTTATTTTTTTCGGGAAGCATCTGGTTGAGATTAGAATTGTGCATCAGGACTTGGACCACATGGGTCATATATAAAGCTCACGGCACAGAGAAAGACCATGTTTATTAACGTGAAGGTGAGTCGCTGCCTGATGCATTTAGAGTTCATTCTTTCATCCTTAGTAACTGCCTGGTCAGGATCATGATTGTTACCTTTTGGGAGAAGAACCAGCTGAATATTATTGAAAATATAAGAAGCAAGTACATACAAATATAATAACAGCGTCAGCAGGATTGAAAAACCATTTCTGTCCACACTTTTACAATGATGTAGGTAAGATCGAGGAACTGTTAAAGCCATAATTCACACACTGTGCTGACAGTGCTGACATTTCTACTTCTTTGCTTTGTTCCACTGTTTTCTAGTGTTGCTTGAAGCATAATGGTAGAGTTTATATTTAATTTAAAAAAGATTATTTTGGGATACACCCACTATGTTTAAAGACTGATACTGATACGGATATTTATCCCTAAACAGATACAAATACAGATAATGGCAGTCACTTACACCCCTGTGTCACACATAAGCCAAAACCGCACACTACTGAGCTTCTCTTCAGCTAAGGAAGGGATCATGAGCAATAGTTTTTGGCTTCATTTTTAACAAGCAGGGTCTTCTTTCTAGCAGCGTTATTACTGACAGCTTTGGGATACAGTAAATAATAATAAAAAAAAAACAGGAACTGCATTCATGGCTCATGGCATTCAATTATGTGTATAAGATGTCCATGAAGCCCGACTCAGAAACCACCAGTGGAAAGAAATGACTTTAAGAGCTCAGCATATGATTTTGGAGTGTCATCGACTCCCTCCGTCTGTCTCCCTGTCACTCACATTTTTCATATAAGAGATCAGGGACATTGCTTTTGGTACACGGATTTCAAACAACGGTAATAACAAAACATAAACGGACTTCCATGTCAAAAAGGTCCTTTGCTGACTACATTTCCTAGCCGTACTTTACGTGTCGGATTTCATTATCTAGTTTCAAACGTGCTCTTGTATGGATCCTGTCTCTCTCCTTTGCTGTCTTTCATCACAGATCCCAGAGGAGAACCAGGATAGAGGAGCGGAGCGGTTTCTCCTTCTCAATCAGAGGCTATGTGGATGATAGATTATTCTTGGGCTTTGACAAAGTAAATTCATTACATTGATGGGGCAAGAAGCTTTTAGGAGTATTTAAGAGATTTCCCCTCCACTAGCCCTCCTTTTCTCTCTCCATGCTGTCCCTGCTTTCCCTCTCGCTAAGGGACGTCAGATTGATGGATCACTTCAATTAACTCTGACATAAGAAGGGATGAGATCGCAAGTACGTGGGAGGAGTGGAGAGAATGCTTCCTTTTCTTCTCTTCCATCGTCGTCTCTTCTTTCTTGTTCACCCTTATTTTTTTAATGTCGTTGGACAGGCAGGAAGCTCAGTTTCATGAAACTTGAAACTGGGTTTCAAGCAACATTCACAAGATCCACTCTGATTCAATATATGTGTGTGTTTAATTCTATATATTATATATTCTAAATATATATATTATATATATATATATTATATACTGTATATAAATAATTACCATTCTAACATGTATTTGAGCTAGTGACAATGGGTGGCATGGTTACTTCTCCATGTGTATATAAGGGTTTCCTCTGGGTTCTCTTGTTTCATCCCACCTCCCAAATACATGCCTTTTGGTGAATTGCTTACTCTAAACTGACTCTGTATGAATATGTATGCATGGACTCCAATGGACTGGGGTCCCCTCGAAGGTGAAGGTGTATTCCTGCCTTCCTTGTGGTATCCACCATGACCCTGAACAGGATACATCACTTACCAAAGAGGAAATTAAAATGAACAAGAACCACTTAGCCTCTCCGAAATGAGAGAATCAAAATTATCCTTAGAATCATCTTTGAGTGAAGTATCGCAATGATTCATAACAGAATATGTGTCCAATATTAGCAATTTCATATATGACCTGCCGTCCTCTGAAAACCCATTGAGAGCCTTTGTGTAGGTGTTTGAGGCAGGTTGCCTGGTATCCAGCCCACACATAACCATGCTACACAGCCATGCACACAGCTGTGGAATTTTTACTGCAATTGGCACGAAACAGTCTCCTGACTATATTTCTTGACCACCTAAATAAGGCCATTGTCACTTATTAGTCTCATATGGGCCCACACTCACAATCAGCATGTTCAGGCATTTAGAGAATAATCAGCTACTAAGAGTGTGCTCAGACAGGGCTGACATTTTTTGTGGTTATGGTGGCAGGTTTCTCAAATTTAGATGTCTGCACAATTGTAATAAGACACCGAGCCCTATTTTCATGTTAATAACGTGAACACAAAAACAAGATCACGAGCTTGTGGCTTTGGCGCGTGTAGGTGTGGCAGATATATTCTTTGGATTTTCCCAACTGTCAGAACGAACAGGGGTGGACTTGATCAATCAAAAGATGTGATTATATCATCAAATCATCTTCAATCATTCCATTTAAAAACTTTTTTTGGGAGATGTTCGCTCACATATTGTTTATTTCATATACTCTATAATTATTACCAAATTTAGCAAGTGCAGTGTAGTTTTGTTCAATGTTTGTTTAACATAATGTAATGAGTCTCCAGTGTCACAATCTAATTGCCCTATAACAGCATGCCCCAAATTGTTTTATTCCTCATTTGTAACGGAGAGAAAAATTCTGTAAAGTCAGTTAAATTTAGACAGCATTTTGATGAAGTAGCCCTATTAATATTAAAGTGACAAGACAGAATTGCAACACTTTGTTGTAAGAAATGGGGTAAGATGTTTGTGACTTTGCTCGAGGTGAGGACAATACTGGTTTGGTATTGTGTTTATGCAAAACGGAGTTAAGCAGTGGTAATGTAAGCGCAAATTTAGACCAAAGTGGGTTCAAAAGTATCACAGTGCCATCAGATATTAAATATCAATATCAATAAGCGCTCTAGCCACGTCAGCATAGCCATATTTGTTTCTGCCTCTAAAAGTTGCAACTAGGAGAGAAATAATAATAGAGCCATAAAGATCTTGCTTGGCATTGTTGGGTTCTTATTTTGCCATTGTGTGTAGATTTAGCAAGGCTGGTTCAGAGGTACAGATTATTAAACAAGAAAGGTACCCCCTGGAAGATGTTTCCAATATGGGGAGCTGTTCCTGCATTTCGATGTCGTTCAGGGTGAATTGTTGTTGTGCCGGTAAATGATGGGGCATGGTGATTATTGCATTGTGACTCAGCTCCTGCGGTGCGTTGATCAGGAGGTCCGGTGCGTAAGTGCACGGCTGTTAAAGGAGTCGTACTGTGAGCTGGAACTGAAGTGAAAGCACGTTCATATGGCTGTGATAAATGACTGGGTCTCACTGGCGCTTGCACAGATTGGGTTTCATTAGTTATTTTGGAGAGGGAGGGAGAGAGGGTAGTTGTTTTTTCTTCTTTTCTGTTTGACATCCAATTGCAGGTCCCTTATTGTACTGCTTCTTGTAAGATGTTCTTGTATTCTGTGGTATATCAGACTCCTTCAGACATTTGTCCGAACTTCCTTACTTAATCAGAAGTCCATTGCACTGGTCCACCATTTTTCTTTCCAAATGGACACTCAGATCAGCTGTGCTGTGATTGGCTGGGATCCTGATGGCACAGAACATAGGAGCAGTACTCAGAAGGGGGTGGTCATGGGGGAACAGTTAGAAGGAAGGTACAAAGAGGGGGTAGTTTGATGGGGGCTGGGGTGAAAGCATTGGGAGGTGACTTTAGACTTCAGTCCTACATTTATGCCCGCTCAGGCCACCTCAGATCTGCTTGCACCGGTTTGGGAATCGCGGAATTCTTCCAACCCTACATACTTCCTGCTCCGCCAATCATCCAGGAGTGATGAGGGAAATTCTTCCTTGTCTTGCCTCTCTGGTTTGAGCACCACTTTCACTTGCTCTGTCTCTTTCTTCAGAGCAGGTTTTTCCCATTAAGGAAAAGTGAGAGCTCTTGCCCTGAACTTAACCTTGATTCCTCAGCGGTGTCTGTCTTTTGAAATTCAGTTCAAAAATCAAGATAAGCTGCAGGAGAGGAAGTGGTAAGTAAGTTCCACAAACTGGCTTAAAGCAAAGTGTGTGTCATGCAGCTGACACGTTGATTTCTCTAAAGCCTGCTGAACAGTGTAATGCTTTTCTTAATGTTTCTCATTGCCTGCTTTGCTGACTTTGCTGCCTCTAGGGTATGTGCTTGACTATTTGCTCATGCTGACCAGTTCTGTCCTGTGTCCAGTTTCAATAAACACTGTGTTGACTTGGCTAGTTTGACAGCATGTTTGCTATGGAAAGTGGAATTTCTATTTTGAGCACTATCAGCACTGCTAAGATAAATGGACCTGCTTGAAGTAACTTTTTTGATTTCCACCATCCCTTCTGGTTTTCTGATTAGGGGATTTATGCCTCAACAGAGTTTTAGATCATGACTAAGAGCAAGGAGACAGACAGCCGAGAGTGCGAGAGCACAAAAGGAAAAAGCTAAAGAAGCATGCGGACAGCACCCTGCAATCTCAGCTGTTGTGATTTAGGCTGCCTGACAGCACACAAATCTTAAAGGAACTCTCAGCTGTGCCGCATGCCTACCCCTCCCTCTCTTTATTTTTAACACCAATGCTTTATGTGGCCTTCACTACAACAGGGCAGAAAGAGCTTATTGTTTCTAGATATACAGTACTGTACATTGTCATTGATTCTTACTGCCAGAACGATGTTACTAGGGGCCAGAAGAGCAACCACCAAACTAGCTTTACTAGCAAGATTCTAGTAATGAATCATCATGTTAAGAACCTAAAGGCCCAGTTCTACCAAGTTTCAAATTTTTTAAAACTATGATGTACTATCAGGAATGGGAACTCCAGTTTCTGGACAAGTTCCCAATTCACCACACTGAATCCACCAAGACTATTAAGTGTTTTAATTAATGCAGATGGCATAACAGACAATTCCAAAATGCAAGCAGAATACATAAACATTGAACATTGACGGTTGAGATTGACCTTTACAAACTCTATATTCTTAATATTAATAAAAATTCAGAAACAAGTTTTTCTTGGTGACCTGGAACTACTGGGGTGGCGCTTGCCAATACTGAACATCATGGCTAGACTCAAGCTTCACAGAGTGACTAACCTGTGATACTCCGTTTAGCGAGATCTACCCCAATAGTTCCTCATCACCAATAATACCAATTTTAAAGCAGGACCTACCAAGGAACTTGGAACCATGGCTCTTGTTTCCTCCAGTGGAAATAAACTGGAAAGAAAAGAAACCTATTACTGGTCTAGTCTGTCTTTTTCCCTCTCCACAGCGATATCCTTGCTTCAGCACAATGAATTCAGTATGCGACCAACTTGATAATTGCTAATTTGGGTATTGCTAATTAGGTTATTGCCCGAGAAACCAAAATGTGCATAGCATCTGCATAACTGTAACTGAGATGCACTGTACTATGGGAGATCTCCCACCTAATATTCCTTAGCTCCAATGCTAATTAAGCATGCCTGATCCAGCTAATCCTGGTCTCTGCATATAAGAGCCAGGTGTATGAGATTAGGGTTGGTGTTAAACTACAAGGGGGACAACCTCTGATCTCCTGCAGTGGGTAATCTGCTTTTGTTTCTCCCTCCTATCTGGGTCTGTTTGCTGTTGGCCACCTTCAAGGTGTGTGGCATTAAAGCTGTCTAGAGCTTCTGCACCATGCAGCACTGAGGCAATTTATCAGTCATAGATGCCTCGTTGTCTTTGCTTGAGTGATGTCCTTGAGAGAGTGACTGACTGCAGGCTGGACATATTTAGCACGACAGATTGTGACAGCGTATAGCCTGCTCTCCATGGATCTTGCTGTCACATAGACAGACAGTGACACAGCTATCAAAGTCACCCTGCATCTGCAGACACACATTATCTCCAGACTTATTGCCATTCTATAAGAGGAACCTACAAATCATGGTTAGAGGAGAGAGGATAGAAGAATGAAGTGGTGTTGTAGAGATCCAGAAAGACAGAAGAGCAAGAGCAATGAAGTAGGAGGTTTTGGGCAACTTTCACAGATTTGCAAGATTAGCCCATTGATTTCTTTCGTTTTTGGCATGCCGAAATAACCACGTCCACCTCCCTGCTGTGTACCACCCACCCACAAACACACGTGCGCACACACACCTCCTCCCCCGCTGCTTTCTCTATTTCCTGTTTGCTCTGCCAGAGCCAATTGATGCTCAGCGTGCGGGTCAGTGACGGATCCGGTGACATGCTGGGCCATTTCTCTCTATGGCTAGATCTTTTATTGGTGTTTGAACACAAACACACTCACAAACACACACACACACACACACACACACACACACACACACACACACACACACACACATAGTAGCACATAAAATATTTGCCTAAAGGCAAGGGGTAGGTCATAACTTCACAATGATCACTGCATATTTATGCTAGCAGGACAAGATCTTCCCTGAATGTTCTAAAAATGGCTGTCCTTGGAATATGAAGAATCATCCACTGTAAAATAAATAAATAAATAAATAAAATGCTCAAACACTAACATGTGCTAAGAGTTCCAACTGGAGTGTCTAGAGAAGAGAACGTGTGCTTTTCCTAGCTTTCCACCAAATAAGCTAGTTAGCAGGTAGATAAATCGCTAAACTCTGCTAAGCCAGATGCAACAATGCTAATATATAGCTGTAATATTACAGCTAAATTAGTTAACTATAATTTCATTTTATTACATGCTGATTTAAAGGTTTTATTGATACACCATGTTCCAATCACATAATTATGTTTTATATTATTTAAATGTTGGTGCTTCAGGTTTAATTTTAGCCAGCTAGATAATGTTTGCTACGTTAGCTAGCTAACTAAAGTGTTGGTGAGGTGGTTAACTATAGCTTGAGGTGAAAGATTTTTAAATTGTATGCTATTTCATGGAATATACATGGTTTTTATTGTTTGAATTAAGTAAAGCTGTCTCATTTAAAGTCTTGATTCATGGCCATGCTTCATTTAAAAAAAATAAAGTGAAATAAGGTAAGGTAGCTAAAATACGGTACTCTAGCGTTGTAATGCAGTGCCACTATTTGTATCTGTGTTTGTCGAGTGCTACAAATATTCAGATTTGAACAGAAAAGAGGGATTTGGAGTTTATTACAAAGGAATTTATGAAAAGAAATAATGTGAAATTAGCTTTAAAGATTGACCATGTCTTCTGCTGCTACTTGATGCACTATTACATAAAATTATAGCTCGTGCGAACAGAGAAACTATGAATACAACCTTCAATATATAATTATTGCTGTTCCGTAGTATCTACAGCTAACTTTCCTCTTGTTTTTGTCTTCAATGCTTTCCAGTAAGATTACGCTCACAGAAAAGAGCCTTGGGAGTAAATTGCACTGACTTTCACAGAAACTGGTGTCAGAGGGATCAGATTGCAGTGGGCTTTGACGGCCTCTCCCCGTCCTGTGCTACTCCCTAAGAGCCAGGGTCAGAAATGAGAGGAGAACGGAACAAACTGGCCTGTCACTTATTCTCACTCACACACACCAACACTCACACTGACGCACACTCCGCAGACAGGCTCGTGACACTCCTCGCCTGGGAACTGCCATTCAGAGTCCTCGTCTGTCAGATATAAGTGCTCTGTCCATTGTATAAGAGAAAGAAATAGAAGGATGATGCCTGTCTTAGGGGGAAAATGAAGGAGAAAAATGGCATTTTAACCTTAAAACTTTGTGTCGTCGTCCCCCTCTCTCTTTCTCTATCTAGCTCACACACACATTCAGGTTTAGACTTTATGTAACTGATTATTTAATGATTATATAACAAGGGTTATTAAAACTCTTGTATGCCCATTACTTAATAACAATGCTATACCGTCTAATTAAGTTTTATATTTTTATAAACATTTTTTTAAACATTTCTAGCTAGTACAAATAACCTGTAAACAATATTAAACAATAACTATACTGAAAAACCTTTCTAGAAAACCTTTCTGTGGTCCAGGTCTGCATGTCAGCGTTTACATAGTCCACCTGTCTGTCTTTTTACAGACACCACGCCCCTTCACTCCTCCCCCATTTCAGTCTGTTTAGAAAAAGAAACATGGCAGAATCTGTCAAGCACCCAGTGCAGCCAGATACTTTTACTGTGCACAAAAACAATACGTGCCTATGTTTAATAGAAAATAAACTTAGTACATCTAAAATAAACAACGGTAGCACTTCTCCAGAAATGTATTATTGGAGAAGCAAGCAACACTTTAGCTAACACCATTAGTGATGGTCAACTGAAAAACCCATGAGAGCTAATTACAAGGAAAATCAGGACCGTGATGGCATTCTAGACCTTTCTTTTAAGTCAGAATGAGCTGAATTTCACATGTTTATACTCGTATAACGCAGCTGTCAAGCATTTGAGTGGCTGAGTGGAAAAATCTACAAGTCTGGCTAAAATGCTAACACTGTAACCCATCTCACTGAGATTTTGACTATTCTTTGACTAATGCACTTATAAATTGGATTGCCCAGAACATGTTCAGTCTGAGCCTGGCACGTATTTTTCTTGTTTTTCATAGACATCGTCAGACGCTGGAGGGACTCGCATGTCTGAGTGAGAAAGATGTGGTTTGTTTCAGACTTTTTTCCCGAGCTGTAGATGCCTGCAAGTTTTTTTCCTACTTCAGTTGAGGAAGTGTGAGGTCAGTGGCATGCGGTGGGTCGTTAATTAAAAGCCAAGTTAGTTGAGTTAATTAAAAGGTGAGTTAATTGGGTTCATTTAAAGGTGTCATGCCTTGGTGTGTTTGCTGTGTTAATTGGCTTTTATTGCAGTTTTTCGGGTTCTTGATGTTTGAAATGAGAATGATGGGAAAGTTAAAGCACACACACACACACACACACACACACATGCGCACAAAGTTTATGTACATTGCATCAGCGTGGTAAGTGCCTCATGGAAACTTTTGAGGTTGGTTCAGCTCTCTTTCGGAGACTTCTTGTGAGAAAATGCAGGGCCAGATCAAGACCCTTGGCAGTGAGCATTGGATCTAATCAGCGGGTATTGCGCGTGTTTGTCGAAGGTTGATGTCGATGACAATCGTTGATCATCTCGCCGCTCTGACATAAGCACTAAAGGCAACCGCTTGTGGCCTGGGGGTCGTGCGCTAATTCTAATGTCATATGTCATGTGTCGAGTTAGAGTGAGCCAAACCCAAAGGCACGTCCCATATCAGCCTCGGATGGAGCGCATGTGGGAAAGGAAGATTTAAGATCTTGGTTTTGGGATCTGACGTTTTCATTTTGACGGCTGCTTTACGATCAGTCATTCTTCAGTTATGCTTCTTTTGGCCTTTGCGCAAAAATTCAAACTGACCTAGAAATAACATTCTTCCCCAATTTAAACTTCAAGCACCAGACGATCTACAACAAAACGCTCGCCAAGTGTTCAGGCAGTGAATGAAAAAAAATATACATTCATGACAACAGAGCTTCTCCCATTATATTTATTAATCTTTTGCCCTAATCTGAACCGCCTCACTTTATTCACGGCGAGTGTTGAGTGAGAAGGAGTGGGCGTGGGAGTGGGAGCGGGGGTGACGCACGATTTGGGAGTAACAGCCTTCCTGATGCTGTTCAGATTAACCAAGGACCCTCATGGTGTGTTAATTCTCCTTCCTGCAGGCCTGAACATGAGTGAATATGTGTGTCTAGGTGTGTGGGTGTGAATGTCAGCGCACAGTCTTTCACTAACCTGTGTCCGAGCTTTTGAGATCTGATCTAAAGGTGCTGTCTGATGAAATAGGTGAAGCGAGCAGGACTAAGGTTGGTGTGGGAACAGATTAAAGAGCAGCACATGAAGACAGAACCATGCACACAGACCCAGGACTTGCACTGAGTTTCACCATTTTCTTTTTTTTTTCTTTTTAGGCTGTGACAGAATTAAAAGGTTTTTTTTTTGTTTGCTTTCTGCAATTAACACATTTAAATGTTGCGCTTTTCGAGCTCGAGGCATTTTGGTTCCAGGCATTACATAGGGTTGGTCCTATTTATCTTAACTATACTAATTTTATAGTACTAATCTAATGCTAAACTTAATTGATTTGTTTATTGTTTATTTATTATTGATATTTTATTTAATGGAACTAATTATTTACCAGGCTTGTGCACGATGAAGTGATGTAAGCTGTTATTTTTCTGTTTAACAATATAATATATGGTTACAAGAAATGTTATTAGTCTAAAAGTAATGACACACAAATTGAGGAATTTTTTAACTTTATTTATACATATATATATATTTATAATAATGTTAAAAATGGGCCTGTCGCCCATACGGCAAGGGGAGAATACGTGTAGACTTTTTTTTTTTTTACCTATGCGCATGGGAGAACTGGGCCCTTAGTTAATTTAGCAGAATATAGGAACCTAAAGCAGCTAACCAATATTTGTAGAGAAAATAAACTAGCAAAACTTACCCAAGTGAGCTACTTTTCTTAGCCAAAGTTTAGCTAGCCAATTTTCACATTAGATAGTATCTGACGTTAGTTAGTTCAGGAATCTAGCTTTCCTATTTAGCCAAACATGGGCAGCTTGTTAACTTGATCTAGTAGGCTAGTAACTGATGTTAGTTTGTTTATGGATCTTGCATTAATATTTAGCCAAAGCTAGATAACAAGTTAACTTAGCTCCGTTTTGCTAGCCAGCTGTCTCTGCAAGCATTAGCTAGATACACAGTTACTGTGTTTGCATGGATGTTAATCATCTATCTTGCTCTCTAACATGTATATCTTGAGGTATTCAGTAGAGTTTTCATATTAATCTTGTTCAGTTGTAAAAATCTTGTAAATGTAGCCAAACTACAATAGCATCCGAGCCACACTTACGGGCTAGCTACACTTAGCTAAGTTTCTTAGTAGAGCACCTCTCATATTAATCCAGTGATTTAGAGTCAGGCAACGGTTACAAAAGCAAGATTTCAGCACAGGAATAGCAAGAGAGTGAGAGACAGCAAGAAAAGTCATTAGAAGGATCAGGAGAAACAGAGCCAAAAGAGCGGGAGGAGCAGATGGAGCGATGAAAGCGATGTGGGAGAAGGAAAGGATGATGGGAAAAGAGAAAGCGAGTGTTGGGAAGGTTGCCGAGCGAATCCAGAGGTGATGAATGAGCCTATAATTAAGTGCCTCTGCTCTGATACTCTCTCCGTATCGCTGAACGCTCTATCACACCAGACGGGTGAAACCAGTAAAAACCCACACGCAGCACAAAAGCGTGTAGCTTTGGCGTCCTCGACACCGACACCCACCAGATTCAATCAGCAGAGGTGTTTATGACAGCGACATGGCCAATGAATACCACAAAGAGGATGGAGAGGAGGAAACGGAGACGTAGTGTGAGTAACACGGCTGAGCGCTTCGGAGAACTTTCACTGCTTTAGTGTTTCAGTTTTATCGGCGCGGGTTCAGGCCTGCGCGAGATTCCAGACCGCCGTGTAACGGTGAACCCTGATTAGTCATTTGTATGTGTTCTCCTTGTTGACTTTGCAACACGACTCCACTGCGTTGCTGAGTGTTCGATTCTGATTTTCTATTACAGCAGCTCTGACAGCGGTTTATATTAACATGCGTCTTGTAATGGGTTAGCGTTTCTATAGTAACATCTCTCACAGGGACTTGTATGAAGGACGGTCCACTTAAACTGATTTAAAAAACGTGCCATCCTTGACGTGGAGACGTTTTATAAGAGGAGTCTCCAGTGTCGGTGCTTCGTAACAGTCGGGTTGTCAACAAAATAAGGAAATAAATGATGGTGTCATTCTTTAATAATAAAATAATGAAACACTTTGGGTCGCTCCTGTTGTATGAAAATGTTGATGGTTTTCCCATTACAGAATGTCTTATATCATGTTAAAATATATAGGATCCGGTATGCAAATTCAGGTTTATTATTTGAAAAAGGGGGCGGGTTTGTAGAGTTGGAGGAATTTTATATTTGCATATTTCTAAAATCTGGATATCTGGAATGGGCTTTTTGAAATTGATTATAGAAAAGTATAGAATATGCAACAATGATGGTCTTCAGTGGTCTTTAAAATTGCCGAGCATATGCGAGGGTCTGTTTGCGAGAGCGCTCTTCTCTCAGTGCCAGCTCAGGTCACAAAGGCTGGACCAACATGTCTGACATTTACAAGCTTTCCAAAGCTGTCTGTTCTCTGAGTGGCACAGAGTCACTGTTTGGCCTTAGAAGGCTTCGCTTGGGTTTGTTTATCTTGCTTCTCCACCAGCCTGCAGTCTGTGAAGTGTCCTTTCAGCCTACATGCCAGAACGGAGAAGTGAACGCTGTGTGTGCGTGGAAAAAGACTGAGTGTTTCGTGTGTGTGAAATCGGTATGGGAAATGCTGTGCGTTACATAAATGAGAACATACATAGGCATGCATGTACATCTTTTGCCCGTGTTGATGTTACTACAAAATGAAGATTCCTGTTGCATTGAAAACGCCAATATAGCATCGTGCAGGAAACGGTTTGGTCTAGAACCCGTAAGAAAGACGTCAGGACTTTTCCCTCTCGGTACTGACTATTGCCTGGCTGTCTGAATCGCTGAGTCACTTCAAACGAAGACTGAGGACCCATTTATTCACTGAAACACTTAAGCAAGCACTAAACCTACTTTGGAAAAAAAAAAACCTTCACCAACATTTTCGTTTAATGGAATTCTTAGGACTTGGCTTATTTGTTCTAGCAAGATAAGATCGTATAGCTTTTTTGTCAGTTGCTCTGGAAAAAGAGTAAACGTTCTTCACATTCTTCTCCTTGGGGGACTTTATTGTTTTCCTGTGAGAGATGAGCCTAACTAGAGCTGAGAATCCTTAACTATCCAAAAAACACTCTACGGAGTGCTCATATTTGTAGCCAGTTCTCATACATACATACAGGTGACAAATTAAAGGAAAATCTAACAACGGAACTGCGTTAACGTGCCTGGGTATTAATTCTCTAGAACTGTCCTGGACACCATCCTTCCAAAAGATTGGTGTTTTAACTTTGGTGTTGAACATGTGTCCAAAATCTTTCATTCTCATCTAACCGTTAAGTGCTTTGTAGTTGGGGGCGGGGTCATCAGGAAAGATACCACGCCCATATCGATTTGCTTCGCTCTAAAGGAACGTGTAGAACCTGACCAAGGCAATGTAACGGCGCCACCGTTTTTTATCCTTTGTCACCCGTTTGTGTGTTTATATATTATTTAATATAGTGCATATTTCCATAATTTAGACCTCTTAAACTCATTATCTATTCAGTTTAACACGTATTATTTTCTAACTGTGATGAAACTAATAGTAAAGACATGTAGCTACATGAACAAGGAAAGTATGTCTGGACCTGTCGGTGTTTAAGAGGTTCAAGTTCCATACGTCGTCTTTAACCTATACCGAAATCCCCATGTCATGCAGGTTGTCAAGCCCTGATGTTATGTTACGCAAGCTCTTTGGCAGCAGGAACCTTGTCTAATCTGAGCATAGATCAGATTCTGACTTCTCGGGAACACGTCGATACGCACCATGACAACACAAGTCCAAACCTGGCCCTCTTCCACTTTCACTGGAGAGAACAAAGATGGATCGCTGCTTATAGAAATACGACGGTACTTCTTAGTAGATGCGGTTATGTTAAAAGTATAATATTTTTAGCCGTGTTTGTTATATAGTGTTACGATGCCGTCCTGACATTGCTATGTTTTTAATAGTAATCAGGGTATACTTGATTTTGCCCCACTTTTTCTCTTCTTTTTTTTCTGTCTGGCAGGAAGGCTGAGATCTGTCAGACTAGACAGGACCAGAGACAGAGAGTCTGTGTGTGTATATGTGTGTGTACGTATAGCCCCATCTGTATTGTTTCACTCGTTATGCTAAGCAGTTTTGGAGCTCATTACGCCGGCGTTGTTGTTTGTCTGCTGTAAAGGTGTAGTGTCTATCCATTGGGACTCGTCGTCTCTTCTGGGCACCTCACTGAAGCAGATCCGTAACTGTGTGCACGTATACACAGTACGCCATGCAGGTTATGGTTTGGCCCGATTGTCCGCTTACGTGTGCGTGTGTGTGTGTGTGTGTGTGTGTGTGTGTGTGTGTGGGAAGATAGTTGTGTAAAGCCAGGGTGTGTGATCTCATTTGAGTGTAACTAATTTCACATTTCTGCTGCCAGTTGTTGGTAGCGTCCTCTAGACGTAGCACTACACTTGAGTTCAGGAACTAGTAATAAGGTTTTTCACTTTCAATGAACTTAAAACTTATTCTTGGATGCATCGTGACCATCTTATGAAGATTCTGGATCAGTGCACAAAACATTAACATCAAGAGGGAGGAAAAAAAAGAGAGGCCGAGTGAATAAACGGATGAAAAATATGCATCCTTCTTTTAAAAAAGTATAATTGATGGTAAATTACTGTGATGGAAGAGGAATAAAAGAGTTTGGGACATGCTGTTATAGGAAATGAATCAAAATGAAAGCGGTATTAGTCACTCTGCTTCACCTCACCTCTCTGGCGTTGATTACTTTCCTGTAACAACACGCTGATTTCTTACATTTCCAATCATTTTGATGACTTTTTCAGTAAGCACAGCAAAAGTAATAGAAAAAGTAGAGCACCGTGAGAGTAAGGGATGGTCGAATAACTCTTATCCGGTGTTCAGGATGATGTTTATGGTGCAAAAAGTCCAAAGTTCGCGATCTCCGTCCTTTGAAACGCCACTGGCGCGTGAAGTGTCTTTCACTTCTCTCTGCGTAAGCATGAAGACACGTTCTGTTTGCTCGACCTACTCAGATGTGAAAGGGCAAAGTTTATGCTCTTCTCACTTCTCTCTCTGTTCCTGATCTTTGAGGACTGGCACGTCACACACCCCCTTGGAGACCCCCTCGGTCTGTCTGTCTGCTCAATAAAAATGGCCAAATAAAAATGGCTGCGCTTTGAAGTGGGACAATGACCTTAAAAAAGGCTGGCTTATAAAATCCCGCGTGCCGCCTCCTCTCGCCGCCGGACCTGTTGCGTTGGCCATGAAAGGAAAGGTAGGGGGCCGTAACAGGGCCGAGAGCCGAGTGGTCAGTGTCGGTAATGTTCTTCTCCCTCACCTGACACTAGTCCTGATTTTAATAACAGTTAGTTAGGAGGAACCCGGGCCTGCAGGCAGATCTTAAATCAACATCAAAGCACATCATATGTCCAGATGTTTCTCTCTATGCCTAGGCACCTTGAGTTTGTGATTTGTGTGTGTGTGTGTGTGTGTGTGTATGTGAGTACATGTGTGTATGATGGAGGTGTTTGTCAAGGTAGGGGGCATCTGTGTGGTTTGATGATGCTTGAATTTCCTCCCTGCATCTGCGCTGATGTCATCGGAACAAATCCCCCACATGGCACTGCATGTGGTTGAGAGGCGTCTGCCTACACACACCCACACACACACACACACACACACACACACACTCCTGTAATTTCTCCCCTGAGTGCATGGCTAAGTAAATGCTTGAGAATTTTTGTGGACCACAGCAGAGTGAGTGACTATGAATCACATGCGCTATTTAGTTATGTCCATAAATCTGTAACGCCGCCTTTCTGTCTGTCTCTCTCTCTTTCTCTCTCTCTCTCCTCTCTCTGTCTGTCTCTCTATTTTTTCTCTCTCCTTCTCTCTCTCTCTCTCATGCTGATTCACATTTAAGTTAAGATTTAATCCCAAATATCTCCAGCTACCCTGGCCAGCAGTCACATGCATCTCAAAACATTTCATAAAAATGTGTTTTATTCTCTTTATTCTTTTGCTCACAGCTGTGCTAGTGATAAACTTTTGACTATGATGGTTCTTTGTATAGTTAAAGATACCTAGCTCCTAACGGGGTTTTACTGAATGGGTTGTGGGTTGAATCCTCCAAAGTACTCTTTTATTACACTTTTATTTTATTTCTAAGTGTATAAATACAAGGCGTGTTTGATAACTGTGTGAAATAATAATAGTTTAAAAAAGTTTCTCTTGAAGGTTCTGTGTAAACAGTATTTTTCTCTATTAGAAAGGGATCCAAGTGGAACCCTTTTAAAAGGCTATGGCTAAAATTCTCTCTCTCTCTCTCTCTCTCTCTCTCTCTCTGTCTGTCTGTCTCTTTCTCTATCTCTCTCACTCTCTGTGTCTCTCTCTCTCTCTCACTCTCTCTCTCTCTCTCTGTCTCTTTCTCTATCTCTCTCTCTCACTCTCTGTGTCTCTCTCTCTCTCTGTCTCTCTCTGTCTCTTTCTCTCGCTCTCTCACTCTCTCTCTCTGTCTCTCTCTCTCTGCTTTTCTCCATCATGTGTGTACAACGTTAAACATTATGCATCTAGAAACATATTTGCACCCCAGTGCATTTTTCTTTCCATTTGCAAACAATTATGTTTTCCCCTCAAGCTCAGTGTCAGCCACACACACACACACACACACACACACACACACACACACACACACACACACACACACACACACACACACACA
>JAQQZR010000016.1:15453710-15480207 GCA_030068235.1 Notoglanidium macrostoma | reverse complement strand
GCTTTTAGTGTGAGTGTGTGTGTGTGTGTGTGTGTGTGTGTGTGTGTGTGTGTGTGTGTGTTTGTGTGAGCGTGTCGTGCCGCAGTGTGTCAGCATGCTCCACTCGTCCTACTGCTCTATAATTTAAGAAGTGATGGACTGATGGCTCATGACTCATCTATCTGGACTTAACGTCGTCTCCAGGCAGTTATAGCTCAGTCCTGTGTGTGTGTGTGTGTGTGTGTGTGTGTGTGTGTGTGTGTGTGTGTGTGTGTGTAAGTGTGAAAGGTCTTGTTTCACTGTAGGTTTTGAACACATTTATTGTTTTTCTTTTAGATGCATTTATTTAACTACGTTCTTTCTGAAAAATTATATCTGTCTGTCTGTCTACCTCCCGACCTGTCTGTCTGTCTGTCTGTCTATCTATCTGCCTGCTGTCCTGTCCTGTCTGTCTATCAGTCTGTTCATCTATCTGTCTCTCTAAGCCATATTCATCTTAGTGGTATCATAGAAAGACTTTCCTAAGGTGAACATCTTTGTGTGTGTGTGTGTGTGTGTGTGTGTGTGTGTGTGTGTGTGTGTGTCTTTGTGAGCCGACACAGGATCTCCAAAATTTGCCCAGGCAGCTGGCCGAGATGTGTCGCATTCCTCAGCTGGGGTCTAAAATAGTGACTTTCTGTGTACGTGCGCACGTGTGTATGTGTGTGTGTGTGTGCCCACGTGTGTGTGTGTGTGTGTGTGTGCACGTGTGTGAGGTGAAGCAATGTCTGAGTGTGAACAGCCTCGTCACGGGGCTGTTTAGCCGTGCCGCCGCAGTCCAGCTCGTGCTTACAATAACATTTTGTGATTCCGGGTGGAACGAAAGACGCTCGGATAAATAAATAAACTTTATTGCACAAAATCAAACTGCAGAATGTAAACTAGCAGATGGTCGCCGTCGTGCACGGGTATTGCTGGAGCAGCTCGCCGCAATCCCACACCCGGGAAAATCCCAGCGATGATGAATTCTTGATTCTGATTGGTCAGAATGTGTTGATTACCTTTTTTATAGACAACAGCAACACTTTATGATTTTGGCTTTATGATATTAATGCGCTCTTTCTAATGCTTCGTCATTTCTATAGTAACAAAGTTCTATAGTAAGCTGTCTGTCTTGTTTTCGTGTCTTAATAACTTCCGTGAGAGAGGAGAGAGAGGCTGGTAAAGAGGAACGACCACCTGTAGCTGCTATAACGTTAGCGATAACAGGAACTCGTTTCATCGGCATGCCATAACATGAAACGTAACTATAAATGGATAAATATAAATGCTGACACGTATAAGGAGAATAAAACATTTCAGGATGCGCTGTTGTAGGAAAGCAATCAATGCAAATGTCGATCAGATCAATAACCGGATCAGCTGCGTGTGCGTGCACGCACGTGTGTGTGTGTTGGGGGTCGGGAGTGGGTTCAGGGCCTCTGACGGCCCACGGGGACGGAATATTGACTGCTGAGGTGAGATTTAGTGACGGTGTGAAGGGGTGTCGAAAAACACAGGCTCGCTTAATTACTGTTGCTTTTCACTTGATTATATTACACTGTGTACATCACTTGTGTATCATAAGACAAGCGAACACACACACAAACACACAAACACAAGTACCTTTTAATCTTAGCAGTTATGCAACGAAACGCTCTTTTCGTTCACCTCCCACAAATTTCCGTATTATCCTAAATGGATAAAAGACAAAAAAAACTACTATTCTAACATATAAAATGATGAAACTATTTAAATAAAAGCAGTTACTCATTTCAAGCTATTAAAATTATGAGTTAAAGTTAAATAACAGTATAGTGAGTTACTGTACATTTTACTGATATTTTATTTTAATGTATATCTAGTGTATAATTGAGTATAAAGTGTGCCTATTTAGGAACAGCACCTGTTAGCTGATTAACCTCATGAGAATGTATTTTTGAATACATTTCTATCTTTTTATGTCCGTCATTCTAGTTTATTTTATTTCATTTCATTACATTTACACAGTGACGCAGCTGACACACACACACACACACACACACGAACACACACACACTCCTCCACAACGGCAGGTCGAAGCTCTGTGCTCGTTCTCTCCTGCAGTTTTATCCCACTCTGGTCACTTTGAACTCACTTTTAAAAGTCACTTGGAACGCTTTTAATAAGGTCACTACTTTTAAACCCCCCCCATTTTCATTAGAGACGTTTCAAAGCATTTTTCATTAAAGTCGTTTCATCTCGGAGTCAGATTACAGCTCTTCTTTTCTAACCTTTTTGTTTTATTACAGTCTCTGGAGTTCAGATGATCTTGGCTTCGTGTAGCAGCTCTGGTGTTACATGACATTTATTTATCCGGCATTCGGTTTTGCATGTGAGGATTAAGAACGGGGATGATAAGACGATATGATACTGATATTACATCATTATAGTGTAATTCCTCTTGGATATTTAAAAACATATGGCACAGAACAGATGCATTGCTGTTCGCAGTAACAAACTGAATCACGAAATGTCGAATATTTCGGACGTTTGTTAACAAAACGGAAGCTACGCGTTTATTACAAAGTGTGAAAGACTATAACAGATATAAGAGATATCATATCTAAGAAATAAAGTCATATCTAACCGTAAATCTCCTTGTATCTGCTCACTAACAAGACTGAAGGTTTGCCTCCAACTTGGCCTCCATGTTGGGTTTTCTCACATGATTGGCCGAGAAGCGTTTGGCGTTTCAGAAAACGTTTTTTAACATTCCCACAGGATTACGTGTAAAATATATGCTGGTGGTTAAGAAAAAAGTGTAAGAGCAGCCTTGAAGGTTCTTCATTTGTCGATCTGCAGGATCCCTTAAAGGAATCCTTAAGGAATCATTTCTTCTATTTTGTCTCGTCTTGCCGATGGTCACGAGTTGTCTCGTCTTGCTGGTGCTTCACCTTTTGCTTTAACCTTTATATAACCATTACAAGCTAGCCTGCTTTTGGAGCACAAAACCATCACGAGTAAGCGTGCAAAACGTCTTCATTGATCACTGGACAGAAATGGATAAAAGATGGCAATCACATTTCTCGAGAAATTCATGTATAATCATTTAAATTGAGCCATTTTGCGCCCCATGAGAGAAGCGGAGCTCCCCTAAGGCCTAAATCACGGCTCAGGGCTTCAGCGATTTGACCTCACGACCTTTCCGGTCACCAGCAAATCGGCGCGTTTGCTAAAGCCGCAGCCGAACCGTCGTGTCACCGGTTTCCATCCGAGGTGTGAATGAATAAGCCGGTCGTATTAATGAGATGGTTAATGAGATTATGGCTGTCTGCTTTACATGAGCGTGCGAGCGAGTCATGCGCTTGCTGGTCTGGTTGGCGGCACGCCGGCGTGGCCTCCGAACAACAGCTGCTGATGACCGCGGGCGACACACACTCGACGTTTTAATCGGGGGGTTTGAGGCTTCCTGCTGAGAGCCTGCCAAACCGGATCGAGACCCTCATTCTGCTATTGTTGGCCGATTTAAGACGTAACGAAACCTGAGCGCGGTGTAGTGCATGGACAGGCAATTTAAATATGCTAATATGAATATGCCTGCAAATGTACGGTTAATTTGTTTAACCAGTGACGTGTTTGCGCGTGTGTGTGAAAGGAAGCGTCTGCCTACTATTTCGGTTCGTCCCACGCCCACTCAGTAGGGGGTAAAATAACAGTAGGGACTCGTCACTGCTGAATTACAGACTAGCCTCTTTGAAAGCGCCACAGACGCAAATGTGTGTTATTTCAGATTTCAGTGACATTCACCCCGCAATTAGCAGGATCAGAAAATAGCTCTGAAGAGGCAGGTGTACCGCTGTGTGTGTATGTGTGTGTGTGCGTTTTCGTGTATGTGTTAGTGACAGTGCCCCACGTGTCCACATGTTTGGGTGTGTTCTATGCCGTGCCTGTGATTCTGCTTTGCTGTGTTTTTTCTGACAGTAAGGTAGGAACAGAAGGCCTCATTATGGACACACACTCTCTCTGTACTCCCAGCCTGGGGTGGTGTGTGTTAGCAGCCCGGTCCCTCCTTCGCGTGTGTGTGCTAAAGCACCCTCGCTCTCGGAATAATCTCCATGTATAATCACTGGCACGGAGTCGCGGAGGACGGCTGGAGAGCTTCCAGTGGGTTTTGCCGAGAGGTGCACAGGGTCTTCTGTTCTCCATATATGGGTCAGGACGAGGCTTGAGATCAACTCTTTGGCTCGACTGGGATTTCTTAGCTAGCTAACTAGGTTTGAATTTAGCTATTCGAAACATTGGCATGCTAAATATATCCCGATACATATTACATCTAAATAACAACATTGTTTCCTTGCTGTTTTGGATTTTTGGGTGCTGTCTGTCTTTCTTTTGCTAGGTGATAACAGATGCTCTTTAGCCGTACCCGTTACAATGATTAACCTTGGATGATAATTAGCTGTCAGACAAACAACTGCAACTAACAATTTAATTGTCTTTTCTGTTGGTTCCCTTCCCCCTCGCCCCTCTGCCCTCCATTTCCTCCCCAGTTTGGTCACCTGCCAGTTCCCACCCACCAGCCAGCTCAGTCACACAACTGCTACCAACCACGGAGGGTAAAAGGCTAAGCATGTGCTTCTCAGAGACACACCAAGCCAACCAACCACATCGTTTTCAAACTGCTGCTTGTGCTGTGTGAGTGATGAGTGACACTCTGAGGAAAGCGCTACCCACCCTCTTCCACATACATGAGCTCACAGATGGATGTGATTGGCTAGTGCTGCTGTGATTGACCGGGGAAACAGAGCATGCCCCTCCTATTCAGAGCGCACAGACCGTTTTTGCTGTCTTGACACCTGGTCATGGATGGTTGGGGATTTGTCAGGATTTGAAATCATGATCTCTCTGCAAAAGATTTTTTGATATGGAAATAAATTAAAATGCTCTTGACGTGACCCAATAATAACTTACATAATAACTTATTAGTAAGGTAAATGTAAACATTATTATATATCGATTGTCTAGGGTGTGTGTGTGTGTGTGTGTGTGTGTGTGTGTGTGTGTGTGTGTGTGTGTGTGTGTGTGTACTCCATTTGAGCTTTATGCCCTGCTGTCCCTCCTGCGTACAGGCCAAATGGGATGCAGGTTCGGCCATGCGTGTGCGTGTGTGTGTGCGTGTGTGTGTGTGTGTGAGCTTTGTGCCTTGCTCTGCCCCCGGCTGGGTCAAACAGAGGAGCGTCTGTGCGTGTGATGACGGGACACAAGCGTGCTGTGAAAAGCTCGCAGCCAAGGCTGAAAATGTGTGAAAGAGGCACAGCACAAGCTCTTTACCCCTGAACTCTCCTCCATACCCTCCCTCCCTCCCTCTCTATCTATCTGTCCATCTATCCATCCCTCTATCATCTGCAGCACAAATATACAGTGTGTGTGCGTGTGTGTCTGTGTGTGTGTCCACGTTGCCTGGCGCTTCGGACGGCCCATTAAAGCCTCAGAGAGTAACGGTTTCGAATGAGTGAAAGAGAAATAAACAGAGACAATGGAGGAAGATTCAGATCAAATAAGCCAGAGAGGGTGTGTTGAGGCATGGGGAAAGAGTAAAGAGTTGTTTTCTAGCCTGTGTGTGTGTGTGTGTGTGTGTGTGTGTGTGTGTGTGTGTGTGTGTGTGTGTGTGTGTGTGAGATCTACAGAAAACCACACGGGCTTGGCTGTGTATCCACCCTGTCATTAAGGACAAGGTCACACTTCTTTCAGAAACCGAGACGCAGCCATATGTAAGCGTAGGAGCGCCTCAACCTCTCTTTCATGCCCTTCTTTTTTCAAGTCTCTTTTTCCTGAACAGTACCTGGTCTGTTTGTGCCAGCTGAAGTGTCGACATTTAGATATATAGATATGAGACGGCATTTTACGGCGCTGTCCTGTAAATTTGTATTGATCTCCTCAGTTTGTGTGCTTTCAAATTGCCCAGCTTTAAACACACCTTCTTGGTGAACGACAGCTGTTTTAGAATCAGCTTCAGTCGACTTACGTCAACAAAGGTAGCAAGAAACAAGCTGATTTTATCATATCAGCGTCTCCTCAGGTGTCATAGCCATGTTTTTGGTCACCAGTGTTGTTGAAACATGCATAGAAATATCCAGAAATACAAATGCTCAGTTGTGCTCCAGCCATTTTTGTTCTGAATTCCTGAGATGTACAAAAACAATACTCAAAACACATTTTTAGGGCTTTGTATATCAGCTCCAGGGTTATATGTGCTAACCTGGATATAGGTTGCATTCCTTTTGAAAGCACGTGGATTAGTCATGTGGTGTATTAGCAAACACACAAACAATATTTATTAATCTTGCTAACAAAAATGTCGTATAATGCTTAATTCTTAGACATTTCAGTGACTCAGCTGTGATTCAACGCTGTTATCACACCTGGGGGTTGATTATTTTCCAGTAAGATCGGTATCTTGGAGTATTTTATTCTTTTTGTACTCCAGCAATTTGCCAACGATTACATATTTTTATTTATTAATGGACGACTTCGCATTTTTTTTTATCCATTTATAGTAAACTTTTCTGTTGTGGAACGTCTATAACACAGCTAGCGTTACCGCTGACTGTTATAAAGTGCTGCCACCGGAGATTCCTTCCATGAACGTTAAATATTTCCTCACAGAAAACGTCACCATATCAACAGTTATACATTTTATGCGTTCGTGTTTTGCGTCCACCCGGTAATCCTTGCGGTGGTTGTTACTATAGAAACGATAAAATTAAAAACAAATGTGCTACAGTCAGAACTATTTGAATAAATAACCGAATCCCCAAGTGTTTACACATTATCATGTAAAAAAAAAGTGTATTCTGCCAGTTTACCTCAATAAACGCTTTACTGGCACATACCAAAATGTCCTTGAAGCTAATGTCTGATTCACTTCATGTACGGCCCCGTGATCTCCACAACAAAGACATCATGAGTCTCAATTAACCCTGAAAGGTCCCTCTATTTGTCCCCCAATTTAGGCCAGGTGGCCTGGTTCCAATCCTGACAGGTCTAGCTCACTCCTCCTGCTCCAAATCTTTTAAAATGTCAGCGATGGCTATCTATAACCTGTTTCTTTTAAAATGCTTTTAGCCTCCCATCGACTTCGTCTCTCTACCGAGATCACTGGACCGTGAGCGCTTAGGAATATTGTTCCTGAGGTAAATTTGTTTTCTTCAGGGTAAGAGGCGCTCTGATGGATGAATCTGTCTCTTCCTCCCTTTCTCCCGATGACCTCCTTTGTCTCTGGTGTTAGTCCTTTCTTTTTATATACGCATCCATTTATCAGCCAGGTCTCGCCTTTTGTTCAGCACCGCAGAAAATTCGGATTGAACTTTAATCTCTTTTATTTTTTATCCCCCTGCCTCCCTCCCTCTTTCCCTTAAGCCACTTGCTTTCGATGCCACGCCAGTCCATGAGATTAATTCTCCTACCTGCTTTCCAGAAGCTTGTGGCTTCATGGGGTGAAGCAAAAAGATCTCATTTCTTTAGTCGTTTCATCTATGACTTTTACTCAATTGGTTCATTTTTTGACAGAGCCCTGTTTGTCCTGTGATATGGGGGCCTTGGTTGGAACAGGAAGTTGAAGGGTGTGCTCAAGTAATGTAAAACAATGCTTCTTTTATATGCTCATCATGGTCCAACCTTCGAAGTCATAATTTTGAAGTCTATGCATTCAGTTTGTGTAATTTTCTATTTTTAGTTAGTTATATAGCCTGATCGTTTTGGAGTATCATTTCCCTGATTGCACTGTCTTGTGCTTGTTCAATAGTTCTTTGCATGGGCAATGGGTCTGACCCTCTAAACAGGTTATAGAGATATAGAGGTGCATAGAAACTTAAATGGTTCCCCAGAGGAACAAACTGAAGACACTATACGGTTACCAGGTACTCCCACTTCTGCTCCATAACTCCGACTCTAAAAGATGTCCCTGTGCAACTTCATCCATCCATCCATTATCTGTACCACTTGTCTGTTAAGAAGTCTTTGTGGGAGCTAGAGCAATCCCAGCTGACTTCAGGCGAGAGGCAGGGTACACCCTGAGCACATCTCCAATCTAGCTCATGGCTATCCTGTGCAGCTTCATAGGTTTTAGTCTCTACAGCATTTAATGCCATTTTGATTCAGGTTACGTAATCGGTTGGGGAAAACGCACCAATTTGCGCGTAAGTCCTCAGGAACGTCTCAACCTCCGTAGCTCACGATCAAATGATCCTCCAGATTCACGGGTTCTATTTCTCCTGTCAGACTGCTCAATGGTTTCTCCAGCTTGTAATGGCTTGTGACTGGTTGCGATGCGCCCGCACTCTCTTGGCTGGTGGCCTTTTAAGTCGCCTGACTTTCCGGCGCTGGCCATCATAAATCCCTGAAGCATGCAGAGACAGGTCCAAAGTTAATATTTCTCCATGTAAATGGCCGGATAGAAGCAGTCCTGGCCCGGACTGTACTATAGCAGGAAGTGTGTGTAGTTCATTTCTGGCTGAGGTCACGCCCCTTAGTGATAATACATTTACCAGAGTAGTGATGGTTAAAGGTGTTGCTTCAGTTAACTTTCTCTCTGGCTCTCTCTCTCTGTCTGCCTCTCTCGCTCTCTCACACACACTCAAATGTACACACAGTTGGTCAGTCGTATCTCTGTGCGCTGCAATGCTCTTTGGCTAGAGCTAAATATTTAAACAGGGCATACTTGTGTAGCAGTTTATTTAACTTCAAGTTTGGATTGCTGCTTTTAAAACCATTAAACCCTCTGCAGCATTTGCAGAACCACCCAAGATACAGTTCCCTTTAATTAAAAAAAAAAAGTCTTCAAAACTGCTTCATTTCTTTTTCTTCCTCCTCTTCTTCTTCTTCTTATTATTATTATTTTAGTTGCTGTAGTATTTTGTTTTTTGTTGATCAGAAATTTTGGCTCCCATTTCCATCATGTCTATATATACTGTATATATACGTATCTAGCTAGCTAGCTAACAACAACAACAACAACAAAAACCTAATGATTCACAAGCTTCTTAGACACATTTACAGAGTTGTTAACCAGCTAATCAATGAATGAATGACTATCTAACTAGCATGCTAACTAAAGGAATGAATATCTAGATAGTTAGCTAACTAGCTAAATGAATTAAAATATAGCTAGCTTGCTAATAGTTAAATGAATGAATATCTAGCTATATAAAGTTATTTCTAAACCTTGGCATGTAGAGATTGTATGTGCTCAGTGTGGCAAAAATTTTTAAGTCTACAAAAATCGTTGCTCATTCTTCTCCCTCCGTCTTTCTAGCTTCTCTGTAGCTAGAAAATTTGGCATGTTGTACTCTGTTAATCCGTGTTCTTTGTAAACGGTCATCTCTAGGAAAGTTAAAGTCCAAGATTTGGATGTTTCTGTTTCTTAAGTAGTGATAGGTATGTTAAGCGTATGCTTTTGCTGCTCCATGGTATCTAGCCTCAGACTACTAGCTGCATTATTTGTTTTTTGTTTTTTTTGTGCGGTTTTTTACATTTATGTTCAAAACCTGGAAAGGTGAAAAAGGCAAAATAAATAAATAAATAAAAAGGACGAACAAAAGCTTAGTGCTGTGTGTCTTTAGAAAAAAGAAAAGTCTACAAGGCCAATTAGGAGTGCCTAAAAGCGTGTCTCGACACCCACAGCTTTGCGCTCAATGGCATTTCTGAATCGGGGATTGAATGTAGACTTGTGGAATGAGCCGTGGGATGGTGGATGTAGGAGGGATGTGAGAGCACTGTTCTGTAAAATCAGCCTCCACACATTGTCCTGCTGGCAGGCGGGCATTCATAAAGAGGCGTAGAATGCGAGCGCTGATCTCGAATCAGGTTCCTGTCTGTCTCTTCTTGTTCTGTTAATGTGCAGGAAAGAGGTCCAGATTGGTGTATGAAACACTTTAGTTCCTACCTGAAATTAGGTCCTATTTATCATACGGCACACAAAAACGTCTAACCACGGTTCATCTTATCCTGTCATATACGCTCTGAGTAAATGTCTATAAAGAAAGAAAAAGGAAAAGGAAGTAGTACAGATCTTTGCTACAAATACGGTAGTGTCGATGCCAAATGGATAGGGTAAAGAAATTAGCACAAGTTCAGTTTGTGTGAGCCAAGATCACGCTGATTGATGACTCAAGCAGCTCATTGTAATTATCTTTAATCACAGGTCTATCGTTAAAGGATCTTCATGGTATAATCTGACATGGAGAACACACGTTGTCACGCAGTCGGCCAAGATTTTATTGGGATCATCACGTACAGTGTGACAAGTAAAAATCTTAATAGACCTCACAGTCAAAAACCAGCTTAAGACAGGATTGAACGAGACAGAAAGGCAGAGAGGAGCTAGAACTGGAGAGAGAGAGAGAGAGAGAGAGAGGGACAGAGTGCATTAGATGACTCATCACTCCTGGTTTATTGTTCTTTCTTAAAATAACCGCTGCTTTTCATCAAATGTCAGATCTAATAGTGCAGTGCGAAAATGCTACCTTTTGACGTAAATCCATGTTCTCGTTCTATTCCTTCATGTTTTTCTTCAAACTTTCATTCTAGCCACTGCACTTCTTTGCTTCTTGCTTTGACCCACTTGTGACTTGATGTAGCCGCTAAGGGAAAAAAGAAAAGAAAAGCAGAGCGCAATCAGCTTCCCATCTTCCCATAAGGCTTTCAGAGGAACTGTACTCTAACTGTAAACTGATGTCGTGATGGACGTGGAGGTGGACGTGGCCTTGCAGCACTTCTTAACGATGGACAGCTCTGGTCTAAGGGGGATGTGATGAGCAGAAGTAGCAGCGTTCCTCAAGAGCCTCTGCACAAGGTCATCCTGGGGCTCAGGGCCTCTCCACGGTGAAAAAACGGGCCTCTGTGCGGCCTAATGGATTACACAGGCCCCGTCTCTCTTCTTCTGTCCTCTCTCTCTTTGTCTCTCTCTCTCTCGCTCTATCATTAACCATATTCAGCAAATTGAATCCTTTGCTTCGTTATTGTGCCCAGCATTTAAAATGTAATTTTATCCTTCTGGCTGCGCTCAGTCAATCCACTTAATGCATAATCCGGAGTGGAAATGAATGTTTTTTTTCCCCCTCCGTTACCAGATCTCGTGTTTAGCCCCGTGGATATTTGCAAAGTCCTTTGAAAAAGACGGATTATCCACGGACTGAAATATTGCTTGGAATTTTTCCCGCTTCGCATTTGAACTCCGAAGTTAATCTCAGAACTAGGGCTGGATGATAAGGGTGAAATATTATATTGTGATTGTGAAATGCCTCGTAAAGGGTTTTCCAAACATGTTCGAGAACCCGGGATGACAAACGTAAAGATATCCGTGCAGTGTAAACATATGGTCTGTGATAACACTAAAGACAAACGATATGCCGTATTACGCAACTCTAAAAACGGATTTATGTTGTGATCATCCCAGAAGAATGGAAACAAAGCTCATCTGTCGACTGGAAAGTCAGCTGGCCCTTTACTGCCTCGGATCCATCTAGAGTTTACCTCACTGAAATGGTATTAGCTTTTATTTTTCCTCCAGTCTTCCCTATCGCTGCTCTCTTTTTTTTTTTTTTTCATATGAATTTCTTCACCACCATGCTGCCCAGATGGAGTTTTCACTAAAAATGATGCCTCCTGGCTGAAGCTCCTCATGAAGCAGATCGAGAAGATACCGAGAGTGTTCAAAGCTTCATCAGAGACATAAAATAGTTTTCATTTATTCAACACTCTTCCTGGTCTCTGCATAATTCCCGATGTGTTCTCTCATCGGCTTAATATCTTAATTTGTATTCTACTTCTACAGTAGGAAAAATAAAGAAAACTCTTCCATAAGCAAGGGTGTACAAACTTTCAAGTGGCGGTGTAGGCCTTCGAGACTGAATTACTTTAATAGACCACTTTGGCATCATTTTGTCTTATAAAATCATAAAGTAAATGCACACTGCATCCAGAACTGGCGAGCTGTAATAGAACAATTTGCTCAGCATGTGTGTTAACATCAGAAATAACGTCGTTTCAGCACATCTGGACACGCGCGTGTGCACGTGCATGTTAGCAGGCAGCGGCTCGGACCGTTTTACAGGCTGCGGTTTGGTTGGAGCCGAGAGCTTGCGCGCGCGTGTGTGGTTCCTCTGTTCGGCCCCACGCACCGATGCTGGGTAACTGATAGCGCTGTGTGTGTGTACACATTGGTTTTGGCTCGTGCGCTTGTGGGAAACGTTGATCCGCCGGTTGATAAGAGGTTAGCTGTGCTCGGTCACGTGGTCCGAGTTAGGCCACACAGAGCAGCCTGTGTATAGACGGAGCCGGATCGGTTCACGCAGGATTTACACAAGGGTTTAATGGATCATTTATGTCGGTCGATTATACACCGTTACACGCTTCGGTGTCGTATTGCAAAAGAGGCACGGTCCGAATCTTTTATAAAGATCAAGCATGAAATGTGTGTAGTTACACACGCAAAGCATATTGATTTACATAAAGCTCAAACTTTTCCCCGTACTAGGCTGCTTGTAATGCTGTAGCTAATACATCATGGCAGATATAAATAAGGTGCTCATGACAGGCAGGTTATACCTGTGTTACTACTCAGGTAAGGCTGATCTTGGGTTAAGCCGGATTTGCTGTTGCTGACAAAACTCGGCCGTTGTAGAAGAGCTGTGATATGAGATCGGTGGACGTGTAATGCATAAAGTGACATCTGTCAACGCCTTTGATAAAAATACGCATGAATAAAAGCATCCGTGGATTGATTTAATCTGTAGATTAGGTCAGCAAGCAACTCTAAACTACCCATAGGTGTGAATGTGAGTATGAATGGTTGTTCCTCTCTGTGTTAACCCTGTGATAGATTAGTGACATGCCCAGGGTGTACTCTGCCTCTAGCCCAAAATCAGTTGGCATTGGCTCCAGCCTCCACACGATCCTTAATGGACATGCGGTATAGATAATGGATGGATGGGTATGTATTTACGTGCATATTTCTAGCTCTTCTGGCTGCAAAATCGAGTCACACTCCCGGCTTCTCCAGAGCCCCCTCCGCTCAGGGCCCCAGGGTCATCAGTTCCACTTTTCTCCACATTTTTGTGTGCATGCACTGATTGCTCTCTAATCTTAGCGCTTTGGAAACATGCGCCGTAACTGTGTTTGGGGATGAGTCCAAAACTAGCACTGGAAAATGCATGCACCGATAACACTGATAGCAAGAGAATGAAGGGAGAGAGAGAGACAAAGTTTATGGGAACTGACCTTTGCATTCATTAAAGTTTGTTCTCAACAATTACTCCCACAGGCTTGCATTTTCTGTGAGTGCTTCTAACGTAAGGCACAGTGTAATTATCACCTCGAAAAGGAATCTACAGAGCATAAAACTGGGCTGCAAAATTGCTTTTAGAAACTCTAATACACCTCTAATTCAGTTACACAATATTCTCCAACCACCGTGCTATTATTCCCATCCCGTGGTAAAACCTGATTAAGAATGCATGAAATTGTGTAATTCCTCTGGGATTATTTTATTGCACTATGCTCGTTAGAATTCTGCAGGGACTGATGTCTGCAAAATCGTGAGTTCCCGGATGCATGGTGGAAATGCACAGCTAGACCTTCAGTCCTAAAGGCCTCATTCCTGTTAAAAATGACATGACTGAGAAGTGTAGAGATGATTAATGATGTGCAAAATGTCTTTATGAAATTTGTAAATATTCATTCATAGTTCATACATGAGCATGAGGTTGTGATATCAACATGTTTTTGTTTTTTTTTTACTTCCGTCGTGATCTGGGCTCTTTAATCAGAAACCACACATTTCAAGCTGGGTTTGAAAGGATTAACCAATCAGAAACCTTCTATGAGAGAGGGTGGTTCTTATATTTTGGTAGACATATTTAAAGATAGTCTTTATATTAAAAAGAAGCGAAGGTTTTTCAGTTTGGTGTAAGTCTGATGTGGTGGTACACCTTGCCGCCTCACAGCTCCTGGGTCCCGGGTTTGGTCCTGAAATCGACTGTGTGAAGGATCATGTGTTCTTCCTGTGTCTGTTTGGGTTTTCTCTGGGTTATCTGGTTTCCTTTCACTTCCCAAAAACATGCCAGTAGGTGGATTGGCTACACTGTGCCATGTGGGCTGTAAGCCGATTCTTACCCATTTTTCCCAGATGAACTAGGATCAAGTTCTTCCTTGAACATTTTAATTACCCACTGAATTACTCATTAACCAATCAGGAACCTTCTCAGCAAGTAGGCGGTCTTTTTTTGCCTCTCAATTATTTTGTACCTAAAGATCATAATGATTAAAAGGAAGCAGCAGTTTTAGTTTCACAACATATTTGGTGCCGGTATTGAGGAGATTAAATGACTGTCTATCAGGAATATTATCACAGGCTTGTGATAGGAATGTGACGTAATAAAATTAGTGTCTTTTTAATACTTATAATAACTGCACAGTCTTAACAGGTCACTATCTGCCTCTTGGTAATATTATATTTGTAACTAAAGGTGTCAAGACCTCTTATAGTGTCGTGTTACATTATTTACTGCTATTCTTTGCCTCTGAACAGCGCTTTAACTGCCCCTGGGGCGATAAAGCCCGGGGGGAAATTGACTCATTTACATGTAAATGACACCAAAACAGCGACCCTTGAGTTTCTAATTATAACTAAACGCAGGGCGCTTGACTCGCAGACCGCGCCCCTAAGACGCCGAGATATTAACATACTCAACGGTGATTGGTTTAACGCCAACAGGGGGCTGACGGGCCTGCGGTTGAGTCATTAGCATACTCAGAAGTGATTGGTTAGTCTGAAAGGAGCGCAGCGCGAAGGCTGGTAGAAGTCCTTTCTTATTTGCATACCGAGAGCTGATTGGTCAGAGACAAGCCCTTGCTCAGCTCAGTCTCGGCTCGTGCAGTGAGTGGAAGGCAGTGGAGCTTTACGCTGCGCTTCTCAGCGCTCTTTTATTTATTAAAGGGAATTTAGGTTGGAGGAGCTCGCGCAGGAAGACGGTTGATTTTGTGATTATGCCCGGGAGAAATCGTCTGGAAGGAGGATCTAATTCGGATTGTCCTCAACTCGGTGCTTTTCTTATTTTTCATTTGCTGGTGTAGACTGTCCTGTAAAGTGCGCGGATGCCATTTGAGAAGAAGTTGAGACATGCCTTAAGTCGGAAAGCTGGTCTTTTAGCTGCTGGGAATATTATGGGAATCGTGCACGAGTGCTGAGATATCATTCCTAAGTCTCAGCTCTCACGGAAAACGGTAGGACCCGAACCCAGAGCGCGTTCCATTTTGTTTGTTTTAGCTTTCAGGAAACAGAAACTTTTGAAACTTGTATTAAATATTAGATTTATTAAGCGGCTGGTTTTGCATAATGTTGCGTGCGCACAGGTTGTCTTTTCTACATTTTTGCATATTTTCTCTGTTAGGCAATTTTTTTTTTGACAGTAAAAAAAAAAAAAAAAGAGCCCAGGTTTATTTTTATCTTATTGCATCCTTTTTAACGCACCGCTGCACGCGCTTTTCCACGAATTCCAGCCTGCCTTATTATACGCGCACTTTATTAGAAATTACACTTCGCTTTTTTTTCTGTTCTCCTTTTCTCCCGCGGGTCCAGTGGTGTTGCCCCGTCCCCTGTAAGTCGGATTAACGCTTTTGTTGTCGGTTTGTTTGGCTTTGTTCCCCTCCAAAGGATCGATCGAGTCAGGATTGGGCACTGCGCATTAACATATGAATGTGATGACCGAGCGCGAGCTCTCTCTCTCGCACGCGCGCGCACGCACGCACCAGTGACCGCAATATCACCACCCCCAATCTGACCTTGTTACTTCACTGCATTTTCTTAGTGATAATAAACCAAACACAACTTAATACACAAGAGTGGGTCATTTCCATCAGGCCTGTTTTGGATGAACACCTTGGTATTTTGTCTATTTCTTCTCCCAAGATTTAACACTTGAACCTACACCAATTGAACCTAATCACTAACTGATAACTTGAATAATGCTGAGGATGTCCGGCTTGCCTGTGATATACCCGCTGCAGTCTCCTCTTGTGTGCATTCCAACATCCACACCCACCGTGGTCCTGGGAAGTGCTCCGGATCCACTCTGACCCTGAACCGACTGAAGGAATTTCCGGATTGCCGTCGAGGTCCGAGTGCCGTTCGATTCACAATACTGATCTGATACCTGAACAAGCTTACGCCAGAGTGACGCAAGACAAATTGTGTCCTGAGTGTCGTGTTGTTTTAAAATTACAGGCTGGTTTTGGCCCCAAGATGGCACTCGGTATCAGGTTGATCGCTGGTTGAAGCTGAGTGAAACGCGCTGGACCGACTCCAACCCCTTGCATTTACTTTGGCCCCTGCTCTGGGTATTCTGTTGTGTTCCCTGCACTAGCACACCTGAGCCAACAAGACAGCTCATTAGCAGGCACATTCTGGGTCAACGTTAGCGTGTTAGAGTTGGGAAAACAGCAAAGTGTACAGAGCCGGAGTTGGGAAGCACTGCCTTCACTGCAATGTGTCAAGTGTGTCGTTCCGCAGGGTCACCGAGTTTACTTTAGTTTAATGTTCCTCATTTAACACAGCTGAGTCAACGCTCTGGCTGATTACCAATGCACAAATATCTGTAGAGATCTGAGATTGACTTTAATACAGAACTGTAAGTGTTAGTGTTTTTAGTGTTAGTGAGTTTTTTTTTGTTTATAGTCATCAATCCATCTCTTCGGGAATTCGTGAGGAGCTGATTTAATTTATCAGGGCTAATTTTTCTGATGATTAACCTCATTTTTATCACAGTTTCTGTAACCGCAGATCTGCTTTTCTTCTACAGACTAATTGATTTATTCATACCGTTGCAGTTCTTCACATTTATCAGTTTGATTTATCCATTTCGCACACAATCCTGTAAAGACACGAGTCTCCAGCTTTCTGCTGCTGAGCTGGACTCCCCGGTGTCATGCTGTGTTTTAGAGCGCTTTCTGATGGTTTGGACAGATGGGAAATGTAACGTAAATCTCTGAAGGTTGCCTGCTCGTTTCCTCTGCATGAGCCCTGGTTGTGCTTCAGTCCTTTTTTTTTCCCCTCCAGCAGACTGTAGGTCTTCCTTTAGCAGAAAACCATAAGCAGACACCCGTGAGTAGGTACCTACCTGAGAGTAGATTTATTCACAAAAGCATATTCCCCGGCATAAATCAGCAGCTGGGACAAAAGCGTTCTTGCTTCTTATCCACCCGACAGTGCCTTCAGTTTACATGAATGCCGTCTTGGAGGCGTGAAATCAAAGCGGATCTGTAGTAGAAATAAGGAATGCAGACGCTCCGCTGTCTGATAGCGTGTGATCCATGAAGCGCGCCTGCTCGGTGTTAGTGGTGGGATGTGTGCCAGGCCACAGGTGCCCGAACGCCCTGGGGAGAAAATTCAGCCGGCCGTGATGGATTGCAGCAGGTGCGCGCATGTGGTAATCCCTGTCCCTTTGAACATATTGTATTAGTGCACTGTAATTGCTTGCTAACAATATGCTCCATCCTTAAGCATGATTGGAAATGTTCAGGCTGACAAATAAACACTTACTGCTGCTGTGTGATGGATGTCGTGTCTGTTTTTTAATCATTCTCCAGGTTATCTGTGCAGTATTGGTGCAGGGGTGCCATTACTAAAGATACTTTCACAGAATGATGGGTACCTTGCAAAAGACAAGAGGAAGTTGCAGTGACGTTGCAGTGAAGTCCTATAAAGTCCAAAACCACACTAGTTTGCTATGAGATGAAATTGCTAACGTGCATTTCTCTTTTGTTACGTGGCCGAAACCACATGCTGTTCACTATCTAGTGCACTATTCGTGTCTGAAAGTTATCTAGTACACTTCTCAAAGCCCACAATGCACTGCATCCATGAAGCACTTTGCAGTTTATAGAAAAAAGGGAGTAGGGTGAAGTCTGTGTCTCAGATTCATGGAAGTAGGTGTGGCCTATGTGCTCAATGGTCGTAGTCCTGGTAAAGGAGGCGGGGTCTCTGTGTGTCAGTTCCAGTGAAGAAGGCGTCCCTCATCCCTACATCTAGGAGGCGTGGCCTATGTGCCAGTCTATCTGTGTAAAGCGTGTATGGCCTTGTGTGTGTGTCAGTACCAATGAACGGTGGGTCGCCTCTGTTTCCGTCAGTCTTAGTAAAGTAGGCGTGGCCTGAGAGTCTGTGTGGAGGCGTGGTCTCATCGTCAGATCAAATGAAGTGGGTGTGGCCTTATCCAGTGAGAATACCAAATCAGATTTGTGTCAAATTTTATTCCCAAATAAAGGACACTGGTGATTTGAGAGTTTCATGATCCAAGTGTGGTGGGTTTCTGCCTGTATTTAAGTTTTCAGATTGTTTAAAGGAAAAGCAATCTCAGACAGAGGGAGAATTAGCTCTGCTACAGCCAGCCGTGTCCAGCTCCTGCAGCACATTGCCTGTTTAACCGTCCTGTCTGTTTGGAATGATGCTATGGAAATCCTGCATGCCTCACAGGTATCCTGGCCCGGCGCTGTGGAATTTCTCTTCAAAAATCACACAAACCTGGTTCACGCATGCAAACTGCACGGAATTGCTCATAAACCCGACTGTGCTCCATGTGTTCTGCCTGTGGCTATTGTTAAACCCAGCAGAGAATAGTCCAGCAGCAACATCACATCTGCTGTTTTAAAACGATGCGAAAATGCACTCATTAAGCCGGAATGTGGACGTCTGTCTGCTCGCATCATGAGTACACGGCTCACTGTCTCTCTGGACGCCTTGCAGGCTGGCAGCAATTCACGATCGACTCCGGGGACGGTACAGCCGCTTTTATGTCTGTCTAGTGAAGGCGGGGTCGTGTTTTTGAAGGCTGTCAGTGCGGGGTCTCCTGTGTGCGCAGGGTTTTGTAATGAAATCAGCGTGTGCAGCTTTTGCTATCCATCTGTCGAGCGTTGAGAGCTTTAAATCTGGAATCTTAGGCTGAAGAAATGTATTTGCTAAAGGAAAACCAATTTTCCGGAGCTACTGCGATCAATCGTGGACTAGGGAGTGATGACATTTTTTAGTCTTGGGAAAGAATTTCCCTTGCGAACATGCTTATATCACAAAAAGTCAGTCCCATACTGGCTGCCCAGAGCTGTTTTTTTCATCTTGGGTTTAGATTTGTAGCAAGGTAGCTGGGTTCTTAAGTTCATTCCTAACCTGGGATCCTCAGAGCTCTGTTGCTGTGTAAGCATTCAGGAAAGCAGAGTCACATGATCGAGATGAAAGTACGTTTCATGAGTGAATAATCTTCAGCTTAGTGTCTTGTCCTTGTAATCATGAGTCATGAGGAGGCGATGAGAGAACGGGGCTGCACTTTCCTAAGGCCAGGTCACGACACGTCATTCCAGTCCTGACACTAAAACGCACACGCTGAAATGCAGAGCTCCATCTCTATAAGGAATGTCACAAGTTTAAAGGAAAAATCACCATGAACAACTTGCGTACTCAATCCGATCTTCCAAACGTCTTGCAGTGACATGTTGGAATATTTTCCCTGTAGTTAATGGATTCCTACTAATGATTACCCACAATGCCATTGCACCTTCTGATAGTGCTGCAGTGGATTTTAACCTCGCTTCATCGCTACCTAAAGAGAGTGATGCAGCGGCGCTTTAGTCCTTTTGTCTGTTCAGCTCTCTCAGCCCCTCATCTGTACACAAACTGCTTCCAAAGCTTCAGCGTTAATGCTAATACCGCTCGTCATCTCGCACATCGCTAACTATCCGAGTCTGCTTCATACAGACGTCTCCACTACGTCTGCATTGGATTTCTCATTAATATGATGTTGGACGTCGCTGGAAAATGATGTCAGAGGGACACATTGAAATGCAGCTCTTTTCATTTTCCGGTATTTGAGGCTTAAAAATATGAATATTGTGATACACAGCTAAACACAGCCATTTCTAAAACAATTCTGTGACGTCATACAACCCCGAAGCTTATTGTTGAATGCAGATCCTAACTAAGCACATGTCTAGTTTTATTAATTACTTTGGTCACACATCACTGCTTCATCCATTATAACAGGAATGTAGTTGTTGCAAAAAAGCCTTCATGACCAATACACAGTTAAAGCTAATGGGGTGCACTTAGCATGATCTCATTATTGCTCCAGCTCCTGCTTCCTCTCATCCATCATTACAGATAGTGGACTGTTTGGGTGAAATGTTCCTTCAATCTCAGCACACGCTAAACCCAAAAAGCTCAGTCCTTGTCCTTGGTGTAGCAGCTGAAGTACTAAGCGTGCTAATGGAGGAAGAAAACACGCTGGACATTCTGAATTTCTTTCTCCAATTCTCCGTTGTGTTTTCCTAACGTCCTTTCGGGACACTTTAATGTTTGAGACTTTCTCAAAAATATTGGCACCCCTATATGAGATGTATATAAAAAATTGCACAGTTTTACTGTAGTTTCCAGAGCTAAAGACACGTCCATTGACTTGCAAAGCGTCAAGCACGGCATCAAAGGAACAGTTTGTATATCCGGTCCTGTGTCGTTTCATGGAGAGTGCGGATATATTCAAATCTAAAGCATTCATTTCCATATTACAGATCGTCAACGACAAAAGGGGAAAAAAAACAATGGCTCTGGTATGCTGTGGCTTGGGGGGGGCGCATGTATTTATTTTACTGATATGGCTTAGCTCTACTTAAAAGAAAGCGTCGCTGCAAATCAATGCAAAGTTCCTTTTTATCCTACGCTGAAACGTTTCTGTCCTGAAGGGCGTGGCCTCTTTCAGGTTGACTCCGCCCCTATTTACAGAATGCCTGTGCTTTGTCGTCTCTTCTTGAATGCGGTTATGTGGCGAGCTATTTTTTTTTTTTTTCCTTTTAATTTCCCTGATGCCGCACCGCCTGCAGGGTGCCCGAGGTGCTAACGGGATTTGGTCTGTGTTCTGTCCATGTTTTTGAGGCAGATGAGGTTAAGAGATCTGACCAACAGCCTCCGGAGCCAGGGAGTGAGGTTTGGCACGGCCACGTCTGCCCTGCTGGAGACTAACCAGATGTGAAGCGTTTGACTGGTGCGTGTGTGTGTGTGTGTGTGTGTGTGTGTGTGTGTGTGCCCAGAGCTTTCCAGTGACTCTGGAGACTTGCTCGCGTTGTAACCAAATGTGGCCAGGTTACTAGAGCGTGAGAAGGAGTTTGGCCAGCAGTTGTTGTGTGTATTTGTGTTTGAAGTGTCACTGTAACCTGATGCATGCTTTTCTCACACTGAAGAACAGGATACTGAGTTGTCTCTTTGTGTGTGTGTGTGTGTTTAATAAACCGAGCTTTCAGAAAGCTGCGCTTTTGTGACGAGTTACTGGAAGAACCGTGAGTCATGTCTGAGTCAGCATTAAAGGTGCAGTTTGCGGTTGTTAAACGTGCGTCTAGACCTGGAACAACCACAGGCTGTCAAAAAGAAATCCGGTAATTCTGTGAAACGCAGAATATCGCCATCGACAGATCTCGCAGTTTCTTTGTTCCCGGGTATCTGTTTGCATTTTTCTGGCCCTGAAATTGTCCCGCAGCCAAACAGAGCTTCTTTTTTAAAGCGTCGTACATGAGTAAAGCTGGGCAATATCAACTGTAATTTCAGGATCTGGATAAGTACTATTACTACGCAGCGTTTTAAGATCTCCCCAGTATCTTCAGTATTTTATAACAATTAAATGTTAAATTGTTGAAGATTGACTGAAGATCTCGATAGAGTCCATCAAGCAAATTTCTGCGTTTTATAAAAGCGACGGTCTGTTTTCACCCAGCAACTTGGACGTGTGTGTTAAATTGCGAGCAGATGGACGCTATTGACTGATCAGTCCTTCTGGAACGGTTTAAAATCCTGATTTGTTTGGCAGATCTCCTCTTCCCTGCAAAGATCAACGCCACATTGAACTTATTGTGTAATGATCTCGGATTGTTTTGCTTTAATAGAATTTAGGTCGCTTCAATGAGACGGCTGTCAGAATCCAAATAAACTCTCCGCGTTTGTGACGCCACTCAATTTGTAACTAAGCTCGGTCATTAGCATTCATGGCTTAGTAATTCCACTCCAATTGTTTGATTTACTCTCAGCGTTCGTGACCTAGTAACTCTCGATTTGTGACTGGAGTCTCTCATTGGTGTGCCGATTTCTCTGCGTGCAGGAAGATCTGTCTGCACTGTAAGTGTCCGCGGGAGGATCATGCTGTGACGGCCATGCCTCTGGAGATGGAGAAGACCGTGTCCAAGCTGTTGTACGACTTCCAGAGGAACTCCACGTCGGACGACGACTCGGGCTGCGCTCTGGAGGAGTACGCCTGGGTGCCACCCGGCCTCAAACCCGAACAGGTACCACACGCAGAACCCACTTGTCCACTTGCATAGTGACTTGCTCATGGGGTTTAAAAACGGAATGTTGAAGATAAGCCACCTAAGACTCTACAGAATCACTTTATTTTTCGCTTTCAAATTTTTACCACATAGTGGAAATGGTGATATCCTATCAAGCGCAAACTTTAGCAGGGCCTTAACGGGCCGTCGGGATTTCAGCCAGAGTGGAATAACATAGGAAAGGCGACCGTCTCGATAACATGCGAGATGGCAAACATGACATAACCAACTAACATAATCTAAATCAGGACATACTGGGCCTGTAAGCGCTGTGCATCTAAATGTGATTTAAAGCAGGCATATGAAGATTTGCGTAATGTATTTATGAAAAAGATTTTGGGTGAGATGGACTTCTGTTCCTTGTTAGCCTTGCAGCTGCAGCGCAAAAACAAAGAAGCTAACATGCCATGGCTGATCAGGGAAAAGTGTAGGAATTATTATTATTATTATTATTATTATTATTATATTACTACTACTCAGTTTTTTAAACCGGGCAGTCTCTTTCCGTGTGCCGTTTGAAGCAGTCAGCAGACTGCAATCCAAATTGCCCATGGCTGCAGTCCATCTCTACAAATATATGTTAAAAATAATAAACCTTTCCTAACAGACGTATGAATAAACACACCATATCCAGACAGAAAAGCCTTTTACACTAACGGATAAGCAGATTCTGACAGCTTGTTGGCACGTATACATGCCTCGGGCTCTCTCACACACACACACACACACACAAACTGAATGTATACATTCCTGCACTATTTGGCTCAGATGTACACACACAGATATATTTACGCATATCTATTCGTACGCTGTCACAGGCTCTAATGCATATACTCTGAGCCTCACAGGGTATTGTGTAGTGTAGGTTACGAACACGCACGCTACCATGGACATGGTTGTTATTACAGAAATCTAAACTTTGGCGTTAATTTGCTCGGCTGTTTGTAAGAGGGGAAGTTATAAAACACAGCGAGGGGATCTGTGCTGCTCAAGGGCACAATGTTAAGCTCCAGAGCTGCAAATGCCCATGCTACACACACACACACACACACACACACACACACACACACCCTCTCTCTCTCGCTCTTTCTCTATAAATGTATATATATTATATATTTATATAAATGCAGTATATATATTAATCCTGAGGGAAATTCGATACGTGTGTGGATACCCTTCATAGTGAGCCTTATTTCAGCTTTAAAATGCCAGGACAGGCCCGGGTGCTTGCGTTTGTCATGCTTTTAAAGTTTATTTGTAATTCAAACATGCTTGAAAACATGTTTTTTTTTTTTTTTGCAGCATGGCCGGGCCGTTAGCTCTCGTAGCAGCGCTTGGCTTCAGCATATTCTCACATGGGCTTTATTAGAGCGCTGCGGGTGGCTGGCTCTCTTTATAGACCAGTTAAATCATTCATGGCTATGAGTTTCATTTTCTTCCTCAACTGAAAGGAGGTCTTATTACTAGCACAGCATAGCAGGTCAATAACCAATAAAGCCCGTCTACTGTCTCCGTTTCTGGTCCTCAGAGGTCAGCCAACGGTTGTGGTCGATTTTTCTCAAGGCTCTCCGTATGAACTGACGCGGAATTCACGGCGTAATATAAACGAGTTAGCTGCAACGGAGCAAGATTGATTTGTCATGATGGCCGTTTATTAAACGCGCACACAGCCGCAGTCAGTCGAGGTTTGCCTCTAATCGGGGTTGATATCAGCTCTTGATGGATGGCCGTGCATTCCGAGAGACCTTGCTTTGCACCTCTGCTGTGGAATTGCTGGGTCTCTTGCCAACGTCGACCAACAGGAGCCAGCATCCGTGACATCGAGGTGAGATAAATGTGACGAAGTCGCCCAGCAGCGAAAGCTCAGAGTCCGCTCGTTATTAGCGAGTCATTCGTTATCAGAACGCTCGCGTCTGCAGTTTTATCCAGAGCCAGAGATGTGGACAGAGCTCGCGCTTCTCCAGAAAGGAAATGAGGAGCGAGATTTACAGCCGAGAGGAAAGCTAGCCTGCACGTTTCTCCTCCCAATTAGCTCTTTTACAGGCATTTACGCAGAAGCAAGGAAAGACAATGCGAACACTATTCCCATGATTCTCTGATGATTCCTGGACTGTAAAAGACTTTCGAGCTTACCTCCTGTTTCCAAACGCCTGTTTCACATGACTGGTATTAGTTTAGTGATCCAATTATGTTGGCTCAGGAGTGCTGATGGCCCGAAGGCATCCGCAGGATTCACATGGCTGCGTTTCTGTCTCTTATCGCTCTTTCTCCTGTGTACTGCTGTTAATACGCTCATCCAGTGTGCTGCTGAAACGTTCGAACAGAGGATGGGGTTTGTTTTGGGAGGACGGCTTGATCACTTTGGACAGTACAGCAGCGGGAAGCATCACTACTTATGCATGTCCGACTTGGCTGGCTGCAGTCTTTCGCTCTTCGTGGAAAAAGGAAGTGGAACGTAGTCCGTAGTCCAGTTTTTTCTTTTCTTTTTTATGTCTCTCACAAGACGAGTCTCTTAAGATGGAAAATCTCAAAGTGGAAAAAGTATCAGCGGGACAGGACAGCTTTTTCATAGCCTTACAACGATTTTACAATATGCTCAGACGGTTACGGGAACTAACTTTCTGGATTTGGAGCGGTGTTCTGGCGTTTTACTTGCTTGCGGTTGCTGCAGGGACGTTATACGATAAAGAATAAGGCTTCAGCGGTACGATTATTCAGGGCGACGGTAACTCGAAACCAAGTCCCTTCAGATAAAATAATCTGCAAAGCGAAGTCAAATATGTAAATAACTAGCCTTCATTCCTGCAAAACATCAACATGTCCTGAGAGTTCTTCTGCGCATTATGAAAGCCAGCTGTACGCACCGAGATGCGCAAGGTGGCTGCCAGACCCCGGGACTAGAGGGCGGACCGCCAGATCTCTTCGCTCTGATTACAGTTATTTCCACGAGCCGCTGGTTTGCATGAGAGCGCTGGCTTGCGTTCGTCAGATCTCCGCACCACACCAGCGCTGATTGTTATTGTTGGACGGGAGCTCGGTAATTTATTGGATCCCGACCGCTGAAATTTTCAGCTGAACAAATCCCTGAACCCCGTCTTCTCCAGAACTTCTCGAAACCGCGGCGGGCCAAGATAAGCAGCGGAAGAGCCATCGGTCTGCGCTTAAAGAGAGCGCGCTCCTCTTCAGGGGATACGCGAGTCTCCGGATAGCCGAGCCGTGTTAGAATTGCGGCCGAGGATTCTCATTTCCGAGTATTCCCAGTTCCGCTGGCGTGAGAGGCCGCTGGTGTTTTTCAGACAGAAAGGACATCATCCGTGGTTTTATACTTCATCCGTTTCTGAAAGGGAATGATGAATATAGAGGAACGCACTGCCTTGCTGATTTTTCTCAGCCAACAGCAGCCCCTCGGCGACGGTTATAAATCACGTCTCATGCAATATCCATTTTGTTCGGCTTTATGGGACGGGTTTATATGGTATAAGGAAGGGCAGATGGAGCTGGGTGCTTTATCACGTTAAGTCGTTAGACATTAGCCATGTGTAATGAGGTGGAAGGCCAGAAGGGGGTCTGGAACGTCATATCGCTTCCCAAAATATCCAAGTTTGAAAATTCATGCTTTATGTTAAGGGTGATTCTCCTCCCGGAACCACAGGGTTGCGAGTTCAAATCCCATGCCAGATGAACAAATCGAACGCGATGATGATTATTCCGTAGCTAGATGTAGTGCCCTCATTACGCCAGTGATATAATGAAAGGCTTATTGTATGTAGCTAACAAGAAAACCGCTCATTTCGTCCTCGCCACTTAGCGGCAAAAGGTGGAGTGCAAAGGTCACGTCTCAGCGCCGTTGTTAATCACCGTAATTTAGAGCTGCGCTGAGCTGTACAGATAAATACGCACAAGCATGTGTGCGAAAATAGACACGCGCATACGGGGTCTCGAGATGAAGCCTCCGTGTCGGCACAGCCGGGGATGTGAGAGGGCAGATTCCATTAACTTTACATTGCTCGGCTATAAATCACCCTGACTGTAATTGCTCTCCGTGTGTGTGTGTGTGTGTGTGTGTGTGTGTGTGTGTGTGTGTGTGTGTGTGTGTGTGTGTGTGTGTGTG
>JAQQZR010000016.1:15433325-15453522 GCA_030068235.1 Notoglanidium macrostoma | reverse complement strand
GTGTGTGTGTGTGTGTGTGTGTGTGTGTGTGTGTGTGTGTGTGTGTGTGTGTGTGTGTGTGTGTGTGTTTGAAAGGACATGTCAAGGAATGGGGGAAGGGTTAACAAGAATAGCGGCTGAATAACACCCTGCCCCGATGTCTATCTCATTCCCTGGATGCAAGCGTATCTCAGACATTTGGTGTTTAATTTACTGTATAAACATTTAAACATTTTTTTTAAGTGCAATTTAATGAGCAAAGGATGAAAAATGCAAAGTCAAAACATATCTAGGGTAGCGTGTCCAAACGGAAACATGAAACGAGTGAGTCAAAGTGAAAACCCTTGGAGTCCGAACAGGTCTAAGTGAACTGAGAAATGACTTTTTATAAAATAAAACTAGATCTAACAAGGAAACACTCGACACTAACAAGCCTAATATGACCTGTAAGACAAATCCTGCTAGTCTTCCAGCCCCTGCGGCACCAAACAAGTGCACTCGCTTGTAATAAATCAGTCATTTTATTGGACGTCCTTAAATACAACAATTTGGGGATGTGATGAAACACTTACTTCATTTTTGTCTTCATTTAATTACCAGTACTGGTTAAACTCTAATCCAACCTGGAAAAATATATACTTATATTTAGTATCCACACTTTATTGTACTGAGTTATTTAAAAAAATTAAATGGATTATTTTTTCCATCGAAATTAGAAACGTATGAAAATTTGCACAGCCGGCAGGAAATGAAGTCAAAGTGGCAAAATGTCATCTGATTGGATAAGACAGATTGTGTTAAACTTTGGTCACTTACAGCGTGTGAGACAGTCAGGGATTTTATTTCCCTCCGTTTCCGTTGTTAACCTGCAGGTTCATCAGTATTACAGTTCTCTGCCCGAGGAGAAGGTTCCGTACGTGAACAGCGCCGGAGAGAAACACCGCATCAAACAGCTCCTGCACCAGCTGCCGCCTCACGACAACGAGGTGAGAACATTTACATCACCTGTGCGTGTGTCCGTCAGACACGTTTGCACCTGTACTGTGCTTTTTTACATAAACAGGTATGTTGTCTTTGTTGACATGTAAATAACGTCGGCGTCTGTACGTCTGACTCTGCACACGGACACTTTCCCGCTCAGGTGCGATACTGCAGCTCTCTGGATGATGAGGAGAAGAAGGAGCTCAAGCTCTTTAGTAACCAGAGGAAGAGAGAGAACCTGGGCCGGGGTAACGTCAGGCCTTTTCCCGTCACCATGACCGGAGCCATATGTGAACAGGTGACCAAATAAATCAGGCATTTTGCGTACGAGCTCGACATTTTAACATTGGCACGCTGACAATCTTTTGATTTCGCAGGAGTATAATTATAGCTGTATTTATTACACATGCACCGAAATTGTGGGAATTGAAAGTGTGATAATAACCGAAGTTTTCACAAATTATAAGCAAGGTTTGGGAAAACCGGAGTAAAAAAAAAAAAAAAAAAACGGGAAACTGAGAAACTGCTGAAATCTTGAAACGCTTTTTAAGATTATGTTAAAATATGCACTGAAAATCTCTACAGCGTAACAGTGAGAATATGAAACGGAAAAAGTCAAACCCGGGAAATATTTCGGTGACCAAAATATTAAGATTTCTTGTTTTCAGCCGTAAATATGGCACGATTATGTTACCGTGGTGTAAAGCAGCTGTCAGGATCACTAGCGAGTTAGCTATCTTGCCGTTTCCATCTTGTCAGTATTATTTAAAGTGAAAGGAAACTCGGTGTATAGCGAGAGAGCTTGCTGTTAATAAGACTCGTCAGTGTCTAAGTAAAGCTTCGAGTGTGTATAGATCCCTGAGTCCACCTGCTTGCCCTTCCTCCCCTTCTGCTGTCTCAGACACACAGATGGTGCGCACACACACACACACACTTCTATAACCTGCAGATATTTATTTTGTCTTCAGCTGTGCTGGAACAGAAGGTGCTATAAATAGAGAGGTTTTTTCAGGTATATAGCAGATATTAAAAATGTATACGGCTTGTTAGAATGACGAAGCGAGGACCAGGGAATGGACGTGAGCGTCTGCCTGAAGACATGTTATCAGATTTATAGCTGTTTCTTCCTGTCACTGTTATCAGCTGGACTCTGTAATAGAAAGGTTCGCTCTGTTGGTGTAATCCCCCACCTCAGCGCCGACCTCTACAGGAGTGACTCTTATCAAGCGGGTATAACTCTTTATAATGACCTCCGTAAGAAAATCCAATAATCAGAGTATAATTGCAAATGTATGCACTGTTATAGCAAAATAATCAGCAATCTGGCTACATCAGAAGCCTGTCGTTGATTATGTTTCTATAACCGCATGCCCCAAGTGTTTTGATCCTTACTCGACTGTGATTATCGGTGCGTTTTGGGAAGTTTAGTCTGCCTGCTGTTGGTGTTTATTGATGTTGGTGCATTGAATTGAATTGAATTTGAATGGTCCCAATAAACAAAAAATCTCATTTCAGATCACTGTTGAATTCATTTATCTTAGTAGCCATTGTATATTGAAGGAACATAGGCTTAGAACATAAAATGAAAACAAAAAGGAATGTGCAATGAAATCCACGATTAACTGTGAATAGCAAAACATAATTAGCTGAATCGTTAGTCTGTACAGCGGCGCGCTGTACTCTTGTACGTTGACGGAAGTTGTGTCATCGTTTTTAACGTTCTGTCTCTCCCTCAGTGCGGCGGTCAGATTAACGGAGGCGACATCGCTGTTTTTGCGTCTCGGGCGGGTCACGGTGTGTGCTGGCACCCTCGGTGCTTCGTGTGCAGCACGTGTGACGAGCTCCTGGTGGACCTCATTTACTTCTACCAGGAGGGCAAAATCTACTGCGGCCGACACCACGCCGAGAGACTGAAACCGCGCTGCTCAGCATGCGACGAGGTACGATGAGCCCATCTCACAGCATGTGCCGACACTGCGTACGGGATGAATGCAGTGTCAGTTCTGCCACCAGGTCACAATTTCATTCCGATTTCTTTTGATCCCACTGAATTAAAAATCTAAATGTGTGTTTGACCCTGTATGGATCATTTTTACAAACAAAAAATACATTAAAAACATGTACAGCAAATTCTTGTTTTTTTTCTACTATAGATGTTTTACACAATCATTCTTCCCCAAAAAAAGAACAAGTTCGAAGAAATCACTGAAAGCCCAATATTACCAGGACGTTCATGTCCATGATGACTGTATGTTAACGTCAGACTGAAACTGTATATACTCGACATGTGGTACATTAATGAACGTGACACGTGTCCCCAAATCCCGGTCCTTGTAACCTACTTTCTTGCACGGTTTCCTTTTTATCCTCCCTCTGAAGGGCTTGATAAGGAGCCTTAAGATGATTGGAGAGCTGTTTATTTTCTGTTTTTCTGTCCGAGCGGCCTAGAACATGCCTATATTTGCAACAGTAGCACATTGTCTTGTTTCAAATCAGAACGCCATTCATCTTCTTAACCATGCATGAATGATGAAAGATGGCAAACACGCGAGTGCATGCATTTTTAAACGCAGATGATTAACAGTAGTTGGATTAATGGAGGGATTAAACTAATAACCTTCATGAATAATTCATGTCTGGCCTCTTGTCCTGTCTTATAATCATGCTCATTTTGAACGTGGAGGAATCTGTAACATGATCCAGCAGTTGAGAATTGTACTTGTTAAAAAAAACGTCTGTGTTTTGTGTCTCTATCATTTTTTTTTTTTCTTTTTCTTGTGATATATGAGAGTGTTTGGTGCGGAGTAGTAGCCCAGGGCAAAGGCTGCTGGGACTTATTCCAATGAGCCTTGCTGTCTGTCCTAAAATTAAATGTAATGGATGGGTGCAGTTTGGCTTTTAGCTTCTCTTCAATGATAAATGGATCCATGCATCACTTCCCATCATGCTGTTCACCTCTTTCCCTCAGATCATCTTTGCGGATGAGTGCACAGAAGCAGAAGGCAGGCACTGGCACATGAAGCACTTCTGCTGTTTCGAGTGCGAGACGGTTTTGGGTGGTCAGCGCTACATAATGAAAGAGGGTCGGCCGTACTGCTGCGGATGTTTCGAGTCCCTCTACGCGGAGTACTGCGACTCCTGCGGAGAACATATCGGTAGGAGCGAGTCGGGTTTTATCGGCCTACTGAACCGGGCAAATATACTTCCTTGAATCTTCTTCGGAAGAACATTGCAGATCTGCAGCTGTGAGTTCTTTCCTCAAACGAAATGAAAAGTGTTTTAATGACAAAACCACAGAGGAATGGAGTGAACACGTGATCCAGATCAAAAGCAAGGCAACGTTCCAGTAAACAGTAAGGCAGTCAACATGAAACTAATGCTCAGAATTTATTTACAAACAGGGACTTCGCAATTAACTCCAGTTCCTAAAATAATCTTAAACCAGAAGGTTAGCCTGAAACGCTTGGCAGAGGTCGCAGTAGTGTTCCGCCGATTACAACCTCTGCTGGCAGGGAAGGGAAGTGTCCTGGGTCCAGGTGTTAGCACATCACCCCTGGGTGTTGGTGGGCTTTATTTGGGTCAAGGACATCAGTGTCAAAACAGGAGGAACTAGTTCCTATTCCTAAAAGCAGGAACTAAAACCGTGCCACTTTAATTTTCTTTTTGGTGGGAGGTATTTATGACACAAATACATCTTCAGCCACACAATTAGATGATAACTGTTGCTGAATAAATGATCAAAATTATTCCCTTAAACTGTACAGTTTCTTATAAGAAAATATTCCAATTGTGACTAACAGTGATCCAAGTTGGACCCGAGCTGTCCTAAAGACGTAACCCGTTATTGACAGTATTCATATATTGCCCAAAGTTTCCATTACTTAGTTATCCCCCCATTGTGTCATAAGGCAGCACTCCATCCCATAATATCTCGGCTCATTGGTTTTAAGCCCGGCATCAGTTCCAGCTGCGTTTTGGCATGTCACTCAGTACAAATTCTGTCTGTAATCATTTTCTGTATAGGCCGCAGAAAGTATGAGAGTGAAACTGATTAAAAAAATGGTTTGCAAACAGATGTTGCCCATTAGACCAATTCGCGTGTGTAAGTGGAGCTGTAATTAAAATGTAATGTATTTGTATAGCGCAAGGCGCGCAGCATAATCAGTTTATTCCAAACACTTCTACACTTCAAGGGAATTAGACTGGACTTTCTGATATTTGCAGTTTTTTCCTACACTTATCTTACTAATCAATATTTATAATAGCGCTGTTAAAATGTGCTAAAAGTGATATTTGACCCTAAAACAACATCTTAATCAGTATCTAGAGCTGCTAAAAATATAGGTGACGGTGTTCCACTGACCGCAACCTGTGGTTCTTTCTTTGCGGACAAAACTGAGCGAGTCTGGTCAAGGAAATTACAGTTTATATTTTGGACGGAAGCTCTAGTTACTGACTATGGACTTCTTTTAGGCTGAAATATCACCGTAAAAGTGGGACATCAATTTGTATGGATTGTAACTTTGCTTGCAAATAGCTATACCAATTCCTCAAACATTCTGGCATGGCCATATTGTTGCCTAAGTACAGTCGTCATATTTTCCCCTGTTCTGAAGCTGTGTGTAATCCGCCAACTGTTTCCATCGCAGGTATCGACCAGGGCCAGATGACGTATGACGGGCAGCACTGGCACGCCACTGAAGACTGCTTCTGCTGTGCACGCTGCAAGAAGTCCCTACTGGGACGTCCATTTCTACCCAAACAGGGTCAGATCTTCTGCTCGCGGGCTTGTAGCGCGAACGAGGACGCCAATGGCTCGGACTCGTCAGACTCTGCTTTCCAAAGTGGCCGAACCCGTGAGGCCAGGCACAGCAGCTCCAAATCCAGCAAGAGCAGTAGCAACAGCAACAGCGGTGGAAACGGTCCTAGCGGGCGCTATTCGGCTGACGTGGACCCTCTTTCCCTGCAGATGGACCTGCTGAGCCTGTCGAGTCAGGCTCCGAGTCTGAACCGGGAACCTCCGTCTTGGAAAAAGCAAACTGATAGATATAGCTATGAGAGTCGGAATGAATCTTCCCCAACTCCTCTGCAACTGCTGAGTCAGTGCAACATCAGAACGTCCTATACCCAGCAAGACAGCAGGCCCAAAGAGTCTGCACAGTCCAAGAGACCTCCTATATCTGCCATCAAAGGACATTCTTTTAATGAGAACTGGCTCCAGCCAGAACTGGAAGACCATTACCCGTCCGAGCTGAAAGCGCAGGCTAGCTTTAATGAGTTGCCATCCAATGGATTCAGGGACAAGCGCTCTATCAGCATGCATGCCTTTCAGAGGGAGAGAGAGATGGAAAGAGAGAGGGAGGTTGCCGCTCAACTGGGCCGAAGCAGGAACCCCATCAGTGCACTTAACTTAAGTGAACAGCTAACACCAATGGAGCAAACACCTCGCGGTTCCATGGAGTCACTAGCTCTGTCAAATGCTACAGGTAGCTCTTGACTTGATTCTGGGTTGCTGGTATTATTGGGGTATAAGTATTCTCAATCAGACAACATATTTGTTCTTCACTTTTTTTTACCGGTATTGTTTTGACCTCTTCTTGTGTTAAATGTAGGTACCTCGGCGGATGGTGGTGGTAAGAGGCAGGAGCACTTGTCTCGCTTCTCTATGCCCGATTTGAGTAAAGACTCTGGCATGAACATTTCGGAGAAAAGCAACATGGGCACTCTGAACTCTTCAGTGCAGTTCCACAGCTCCGAATCTCTCCATAGCCTCACCACCGGGCAGCCGTACCTGGAGATGGAGCCACCCGTGCAGGTGAAATACCCACATCCGTATTCCCAGCAGTCTCCTGGAGTCACCATTCTACCACCCGGCTTCACCTATCAGGAAGAGGACAGGGCGAGTTTAGTGAGCAGCGCTCACAATGCCCGCCTGGCACCCATGAGTGAACGGACTCACCGGCGTGTTCTTGAACCGGAAGAGCCACGACGTAGGCACCATCACCGCTCGCGCCGCTCACGTCGTTCTCGTTCTGAAAACGCCCTCAATTTGGCAGCGCAGCATCGTCCGGCGATGCCAGAGAGATCGCAGTTACGCGTGTGCGAGGATTATGATCGGTTTCCTCCCCCACGTGGTCCGCGGGATCAGGTAAATGTTGGGATTAGGGATTCCAGGTTGAGACAGCAGCCTTTCAGGCCATGCCCTCGCACAACTTCAGACCTTACACTTCAAAACCCAGCTCCGCAGCGCCACATGGGTCGCTACGCCTGGGATCAGTACGACTATGATGACGACTGGTGCTCTACCTGTTCTTCATCGTCCGAATCCGACGACGAAGGCTATTTCCTGGGAGAGCCGATCCCCAAGCCAGTCAACCTAAGGTATATGACCAGTGAGGAGTTACTGCACAAGTACAGTTCTACCGGACTCGTAGGATCTGGTCACTTGGGAACTCGAGGACAGTTACACACTCGCAAGCGCAGGAAAAGCAAAAACTGCATTATCTCCTAACATACACCCCTGATGCACTCCGCTCCAATATAACAGTTTAACAGTTCACTTGTCCCGCTTGAATCTGCTTTTCAGTACCGTGTGGTTGTCAGTGAGCGATATCCAGTAACGTCAGCTTAAGACACGCTTTTGCTTACTTTTTCCCTTTGATATTCTTAAATAATCATTTCTTAGAAAGGTTTCTCCCAGCCTTGCTGCAGCCAGTGTGCAATTGCGCTTAGTTTTTATTCCATTTATAGCCAGCAAAGTTTTGCGCCACTTCTTCTTGCGGTGTGTTTCTAAACAAGTTTATTCAGTAATTACAATGTGTATATTAGTAAATGAATTAATAAATACACTTAAGTTAAGGATGTAAAGTGAATATAATGTAAATGATGTACCACATATTTTTATATTTTGTAACAATAGAATCATTTATGTATTAAGTATAATGTAGAGATTCCATAGGAACGCATGCAAGTTACTTTGCTGGTTTTTGTCCTGTATTGGAAATTAAAAAGTGCATTTCAGCAGCAGAGTTTGACTGACAGGTGTTGGTTCCAGCTCACCAGAGCACGACATGGTTGTTGAAAAATGCACTCACCATCTGCTCAATGAATAAATGCATCAGAACACCGTGATGAGGCATCGTCTGCCCACTGTTACTCACACGTTACATTTCCACAAAGCTGTGCTTAGGAAAATTCAGTGATTATTTTCACCCTTGCTTTCGACACACTGAGATCCAAAGAAGACCGGTAGGAGCTGTGCTGTTAATCATCATAAATCAATATTGCATCTAAAATTTAAATTAAAATGGAATTAGAAATACACACTAAATCACAAAATACTGTATGTATGTAGTAAAGAATACAACACAACAGGGCTATTGTAGGAAAATAATCAACAATGGAGTGTTTTTTTCACTCTAATACCAAAGCAATCTGCCAACAATGGCATAGTTCTATACACAAAACAAGTCCGCGAGACAAGTTATGTCCTGTTAACGTGTTCTAACAAATATCTAACATTCATTCACCAGCCTCTATTTTTATATACCTCTGTTAATCAGAAAATAAATACTACTGGTCATGCTACATCAAGTTTTCTGTCCCGTGTCAGGAAGTTACAAGGTGCTGACAATTCGGAATCCTCCTGAAAAGCTACATGAATGTTTCCTTGCCAAAAAATTATACAAAGGAACAAATCTGGGATGGGTTTTTATTTATTTTTTTTTTTTACTTTTATAAGACTAGATACCATATAAATCCACCATGCTGTACAAGTCCTTGTGTAATATAGAAACTCTAACAATATTAAGCAATACCTCCTGCCAATCTGATTAATTTAATACTATTATTTGATGTAATATAAATAGGACTATTTTTGATGATCTTAATATTAATAACAGCAATTGCACTGTGTTAATACTGAGCCAGTATTTGTGTAATGGGGAGTGTTGCGCAGTTGAATCACTTGAATATTCAGTCTGTAATCAAATTCTAGACAAGCCAGGTTGTGATTTTTGTCATGGTAATGACAAAATGTGGAAAATGTGAAGGCTAAAATGGATGCTCGCTTCATATTGCGTCCTCGTTAGCATCTTTGATTCCAAATCTCCGAATTCTACAAAAAGGTCATAACTTTATTGCATCGTTGGACTACCGTACAAACCTAAACCTAAACAACCACAGCCTGCCACAGAATTTGACCAAAATGTTATTGACGCCATGTTGAGCAACGTGACGTGCAGTAAAACCTATAAAACAGCTGTTATAAAGTATAAAGCAGCCTTAACGTAATGCTCTGTTGGGAAACGAATCACGGCAGCATTGAGTAATTTGAAGCGACTAGCTACACTTGATTAAAGGTGGCGAAGCAATAATGCCTTTGACAGGCGCGAGGCTTTAGAAGTCTTTGCGCTGATCATCACGGAATGCATGTCCTCAAGACGTGCATGTGTATTGTGGTGATCGGGGGGGGGGGAAGCATTTGGCAACATTATTGTAGAAACAGCTGCATAAACATGTGAAGTACATTAAGGGCGCTGCGAGAACGACTGGGTGGGACGGTGCTGGTTTCCCAATCTATCTTGGGTTCCCACCCATCAGTTCAGAAGAGCTGGTTCTTCTATATCCAGTAGCAGCAAATGCCAAGTATTTATTGATGGAAATGAAAGAAAGAACGATCTCTTTGTAGCCAATCAGACAAACGGCTATGTACAGGAATTCAGCCAAATGGTCTGTTGTTTAAGTTCATCTGAAATCAGCGAGACATGCTAGTTATTTTTAGAGCTCAAAGCAAAACAGGAGCGTCTTTGTTTTCAGGAGTGAGAAGGGATGATGGGAAGCGGAGCTCTCGGTCTTGTGCATTGATCGGGCCGTATTGAGCAGCATGTGAACCTCATCAGAGCTGCATACACTCCAGCGCTCCTTCATTTGCTTATTTGTCCTGGGAATGCTTAGCTTGGGTCTGAAGCAATTTTGATTAATGAAAGGAAATATGCTTTGGAAGATGGCACCGTCTGGTTGTGGTGCGCCTCCTTAGACTACATCTGCACAGGCAGTCGAAGCTCATTATTTTCCCCTTGATATGTCTGCTTCACAGGATCTCGTGACCGTTTCTTTTCTTCCATTTCACTTGGAAAAAACGCAGCCGTTTCACCAAGAGTTCCTTGTTGGTCCTACTGAATAATTATATTGACTATTTACTCGGGTAAATACGGAACACATTACAGTCAGAGGTTAAGCATGGAGGTTAAGCGGCGAGGAATGAAACAATATGAGAAACGTTTTAGCCTTGACAAATCTCCCTTTCAAAACACACCATGTCCAATTCGCTAATGAAAACCATCAAGCGCTTCTCAAGCTGAGTTTCTGCTGAATCAAGCCCGAATTTAGACCACATTTGACGGAAAAAAAAAGCGCCCTTACGAAAGCTGTTCCTTACTTGTGAAGCGCTCGTTCGCTTTGAAAACGTTGCCGCGCTATGTGCACTGTTACAGGTTTTCAGTCAGTATGAATTGTGGTTTATGGATATGCTTCACGGCACGTTAAACTGGCAAGCTGGCATTAGATTTCATAAGATTTATGAGCAGTTATTACAGGCAGTTCTTGTGGTTTTGGAGCTGCACTGCAGTTGGACAGTAAGGAAACACCCCATATAGCCAGAGAACGAGCTCCAAGCTTCATGCACTTATTACCTTCTAAAAGGTCTTTCTGTGACCGTGATAATGTGTAAAGGTTAGTCATTTACTTAAGAACATGAAAATCCCTATTCGGATCTTGATAGTCTTGTTATGGAACCTCAGGAGAATAGTGCCTTCAAGACAGTAGGCCTTATGTCTGGATTTGCTTAATATTTTTATTTACGTCGTTGCAGAGAAATCTCTGGTTAAGACTTGTACTCTGGAACCTTATTCTGTTTTGAAAAAAGATGTGATGAAAATGAGATCAGCATACGCAGAAATTAATTTCGGATTATTCACATTTTCTGAAATGGCAGCACCCGGAAAAGGACGTTTTTTGGAAAGTCCTTCATAAAAGTATGTACTGATTGAAGGATATGAGGCCCTAACGGCCATTTTTGATCAACCCTTCTTGCTATGCTGGTTCACATCAGGAGTATTTGTTCATTTTAGCTCTAAAATGAATCTGAAATGGTAAAAACACAAGCAAAGGAGACATGAGAGCTTTTATAATATTTATTGTTTTAAAGCTGCAAACATTTAAAGCCAAAACCATGCACAGGCATTTTATCAGCCCGTATTTGCAGCGACTGCTTGGTCACGGCTCGTGTCGAGTCAGCTTCCCTGAATAGCTCCCCTATCTGCTATTTATTCCATCTAAGGAGGATGTGGAGTCTCTTTCAAAGGTTGCTGAAATCCGTAATTATCGGTGTTTAAAACCAAACTGCGCCAAATTACCACTTAGCACTCTCAGCCTTAAAATAGCTCGATTTAATTATTCACAACTGTAGGATGCAGGAATGTTAATGGCGCTGCAACAGTAAGCCGTGAATAGGAAGCGTGTGACTGCAATGGATGAAGATTTCCAGAGTGCCTCTCATGTGCGTTCAATTAGCGTTGGCAGAAAGAGTCCTGACCCCAGATCAGCTCTGGGTTTCCTACTCTAGTGGTTCGGGATTTGGGTGCCAGCTTGGTTCAGATTCCACCAACATAAATAGTGGGTTGAAACTGTTAACGATGTGTCGTAGCGATTAAAACCGTGCTTGGTCTAGATGGGGGAAATAAAAAAGAGAAGCTACGACGCCTTGGTGTGTTTCCCGTATCACATAATCAAGGCTGGCAGTAATGCCCTTTAAGCTATCAGCGCCCTACATCTCCAATTAGGCAGCGTATCCTAGTTACGTCAAGACGCATAACTTCTTCGTCAAGGGCTGTATGCGCATCTGAACCTAAGGGATCATAGGAACTAATTTGGTTCACAGATGTTCCACAACATTAACTGTAAAAGGATTAAAAAGTCATGGTGACATTTAATGAATAAAAATGTACATATATGAATGACGAGGTAGTTTAAGAGGTTGTAGGAAAATAATCAACAACTCTGCTTCATTTCACCACCCTGGAGTTAATTATTTTCGTAAAACAGTGCACCCTGTCATGTTTCATTACTTTTTTTCACTCTATTGTTTCACTCCGTTCTGTTCTCCGCAGCCAGACACCCCGAGGTGTTCTCTGTAGTGTGAATTCACAACTCCCACTCGCAATGTGGGTCAGAACTGAGAAACATCCACGGTTGAATGGAGCCCATTCGTGGTTCTTAATCCACAGTTCAGAAAGCCTCCAAGGTGTTTTGGATTCATGGAATTTCTGGATTACGGCACTGCTAATCCTGGCTCATGACTCAAACAATAAAATAAAATAAAATAAATGGTGTCAATGAAGCTCCGTCGCATATCCTAACACTACATGCACACACATGCTTGGTTGGTATCTGCTGGATCAACAGCTTCTCTGACGTGAAGCTAAAGGATGAACATACCGAGCCCTCGCTAAGGGCTCCTGGTCAAACAGGCGGCCCCAGGCAACATCACAAGCTGTAAGTGTTTTCATTTCATTCGTGGAAGCTTTATTAATGGACGAAGAGTAGAATCTTTTTTTTTGTGTCTCTCCTAGAAGAACAAACCAGAGGTTTTAGTGTAGAGCTTATACTTTTAATAACAAATGGATATAATTCATTTCTACCAATTTTGGACAAGGTTGCTCCACAATTCCTCTACATAATCACCCAGTGGAGACCAGTGGTGGAAAATCACAAACCCTGTCCGTACTATATACAGGTACGTGTACAGGTATGCCATTAGCTAGTTGAGTGAACTAGACTAGCTAGCCAGATCTGTTTTATGTTGTATGAAAGCTAATCTTAAAATGTCACTTTCATGTTCAGTAGCGATTGCCTGTTCTGTCTTAAATATACCTACAGGTAATGCTCAGGATAATGTATAAGACGCAACATTGCTAGATAACTATGTAGCTAGAAAATGTCTGAATTAGCTAGCTAATGAACCTAGCAAGCTATAGAAACCCCAACATCTTGGCAGCTAACATTTAGCTTTCTTTCTATAATGTTGATGGTTGAGGTGGTGTTCATGCTTGGTTAATTTACACAAAAACAAACAGGAAATAGAACATTTTCAGATTCGTTGTAGATATAACGTAAAAATAAAATAAATACTCTAACATGGACCAGATGACTCAGCAGCACTACAGCAGTACTTTTGTTCAAATCAGTGTCATAACTGAATACAATCCCACCACATTCATTGTTTGAGTTTATAGATATTTCTCATAGTTAAATCTATCATATAATCAGTTATGTGTACCTGCTTATAGCTAATTACGACACATAATTAATAATGAGTCAAACACATCCCGTGTTGGTCCATTTGGCCGCGGACGTTAACGTTACACAATCTCGTTATCCTCATCAGTCAGTTTGTTAGATCTATGAAGCCAGAAGGCGAGGAAGAAGTGTGCATGCTGCACTTGTTGAAAAAGACAGGAACGTTGCGTTGTCACCCTCCTGATGGAGAAACAAAGGCCATCTGCCCCCACACTCACGATCATCCAGATGAATAATGCTTGCCTTCCGTCACGAACAGCCCAAACCCACATTCATAATCATGCTAATGGACCTAATTATACATCAGCAACCTTGCCTGACCCCTCAGACCTTAACAGATTGCACTGTCATTGTACTGCTGCCATTGACTTTGTCTTGCTGACAGACACTGGCGTGAGATAGATGACACGAACGCTGCTCGTCCGTGCTGTCAAAGTGCTCGTCATTCTCAGTATGTGTTAGCGCTGCATTTGTTCGTTAGTTCCGTTCAACGCTGAGCTAATTGTCCCTGCCACTCCAGCAGACAAGGGCAAACTTTGTCCGTCTGATAAAGCACTTAGCTAAAAGTAAGTGAAAGTGATTACCTTTATGGTTTATGAATCCTCTCATGGTAAGCATAAAAGTCCTATCAGTGCTGTATTAGATGCTAATTGAAGCTTAAAAATACCTACAAATCTGTGTAGCACTCTTGGACTTAAACTTCTTTTACTTGATTTTGGTTTGAATTATGCAAGGTGTTTCTTTTTCTCGTTTTGTTTTTGTTAGTTTTGCATTTCTTTCTTCCTGCATGTGTGCACTTCTTCTCTCTCTCTTCTCTCTCTCTCTCTCTCTCTCTCTCTCTATCTTTCAAGCCAGAACAGTAATACCACAGACTGAATCCTAAACTGAAGATAAACACCTCCTCCATCTGACCAGCCAGATGTACTGCAATTCCATAACCACTCTCGAGAAACTGTTCCTCAGGAGCAAAGATCTCACCTGCAAAAACAGTTTGATGAAACAGTTATGGAAGTTCATGGAAGTTTTGGACAGCTGAAAGAAAATGAAGAAGGTGGTGAGTACGCCAAGCAACATTTCAAAAAAACAAAAAAACAAAACTGAGTAAGACTAGACAGACGATTACCATCATCGTTGTGTTATGATGTTTATGGGAAGCTACACACTTGAAGTTTTCAGCAGCCTTTAAAGATTATTACTTTTCACGCTGTACAAGATGATCCCTGATAAACGTTTTAGTCAGATTGGGTGATAAACGTGTTCTCCATGTCAGATTATACAATGACGATCCTCTAACGATCGACCTGGGATTACAGACAATTATGATGTATTGCGAATAAGTGCGAAAAAGGGACTGCATAACCACAAACATTCTCATGAGCTCGAGGTAATAAGGATATACTCATATGAAGATGCTCTCTGTTTGTTGCTGCTTATTTAATACCATAAGAGAACATCCAATCCAGCCAAGAGAAAGCAGCCAAGCTTGTGCATTCAGCTAGCCCGGGATTCCGTATTGGGTTTTGACCCTGGAGACATTACGTCCTACCACCGGTGGTGCACCACAAGAGTTTATAGTAAACTTTGCTCTTTTTTGGGATTTTTGACCTTCATTATTGCAGTTCTGCAACACCAACAAAGAAAATCAACCTCCCACGCCTCCCAAACCGCCGCGCTACAAGCTACTAATGTTTGCAAGTCCATTTTTGGACAGGAGAAAGAATAACTTGCAAGCAAAGGATTTTAACATTGGAGAAAATGGTCATTCCTGGATTGTAATTGAAGTCATTGTTGTTAGCTATTCACGTTAAAACTGCCCCACCACTCTGTGAGGTCTCTTGAAACCGTCTCGTAGTTAATCACTCAGGGCCAACGAAGATAACATTTTCTCCATTGGAATTCTTGGCTTTGGAGTGCAGTTATCACGTAAATGCCAAGTGAGCAAACACACTCGATTAAACCCCAGTTTTACACGTATAAGGACTGGCAGTTGAGCGCTGATAAAACATCTCATCAGTAGCGCGATGATGCCAATCATGATCTGTCTTGTCTACGAATAGCACACTGTGTGTATTTAAACGGTAAATGAGGTCGGAGTAATAAAGTGCTGCCTGGCAGACGTTGATAACAGGGAAGCCCTCAGAACGAAGCCTGACTTCAAGTCCCACTGGACTCCTAAACCCGCTGTGCTATAAATTCATGGGGGCTTGGATTAAAATGCAGATGAAGATCAGTTTGGACAATGAGGTGGAGTTCATAATGAGTACTCACTTTAAAATCCCCAGTGATGCCAGTGGAAAAAAAAAAAACCCTGAAGCTAGCCTGAAAAGTACAGGCAGCGTAAAAGAGACTTTTGTTTCTCAGTCTTTGTGTCTGAAACCAGGTCACCGTGGTGCGCGCGCATTTCCAATTAGCCTGTTCTTCCAGATTTAGAATATTTACTTGCCATTTTGATGGTACATCATAAGCAATGCATACAGTGAATGATCTCCAGCCTTTCTTCTTTATTCAAACACACAAGCTACTGTTATATCTGTACAGCTCCCATGAAAACAGAAGTGGCTGTACACATCATAGATACACTATCTGCACTTCCTTTACATTCCCATGTTTGCGGAAATTGATTAGATTAAATTCTGGTATTGGTGGCAAGAGATAATTTTTTACCCTCTTTAGACTCTTACTATAAGAAAGGTTTTTCAACAGTTACAACATTGCTCGACCTTTTCTGTATTTATTTGTATTAGGTTATGTAGAAAATGAGGAGAAAAGCAGCTGATTCTATCTTAATTTATGCATTTTGACTTTTTAGCCATGATTATGACCATGTTTGAAGTCGAAAAGCAAATAAAATACAAACATTATCCATGAACATGACTTCAATATGGCTACAATATGTTATTTTTGTTCCCATTTCCGAACACTAACCTAGCAGTTAGCAGCATTAGCTCACTCACAATACATCCGACCAAGAATTCATATAACTTTACACAAGAATAATTAGAAGAATTAACATCAACATCATTCATTTAAGCTACCATAACCACAGACTCGCTAGCTACTAAATAGCTACATAGCATTAGCAAGACGTTAGCATAACTAGCTGACATATTCTTATGTGCTTGAAGAGTTTCAAAAGTGAGTTCTTTGCTAGTTTGAAGCTAACTGTTCTTCATTTATAACTGCTAGTGTTTGTAAGTCTGTTTCCTGAGGAGGAAAGTGTATTTGAACAGAATGAATGGACTTTTAAACCTTAAACGAATGGCTTATTAGTTTTCTTTTAGTATATTCAGGCTTCATGGTATTTCTCCAGCTGTAGCGGTTGCAGAACAAAATTCACAATTTCTCAGCACATCCAATCTATTCATATAAAAGAGTAAAATCTTATATAGGAAGAAGGAAGCTGCCTCAACACTGCATGGTTTTACAATCATCGTCCATCCATCCATAAATTAGAACACAAACATAAATTAGAAGCAAAAAACAAAAATAGTAACAGGAATCAGTGAACCGTTTAACATCTGTACAGATTCTTAATCGTTTCCTTTCACAACTTTGTCTCCAGATAGTTGTCTTCAGTCGCGGAGCCACACACTCTGATATTTCTAAAATCCTTCAAGATTTCCAGCAGAGTTTTGTCCTTTGTTTCCGGCAAGACGAAGAACACGTAGAGGGATGTGAGCAGACAAACACACGCAAAGACCAAAAAGCTGAAGGACTTCGTAGCATCCTGAGGAACATAAGAGAGTTACGTGAGCTTCTTTGTTCAGGCTTTTGAACAGTCAGAACAGAAATACCAGGAACAATTATTCTCTTTATTCCTGACTGCTTTTCATACGCATTAAGTGTAGAGTTCAGCCGCGGACGTTTTAAATAGCTATAATTATGTGTAAGAATAAGAGCACATAGCACAATTGAACTTGTATCGCTTATTTTTTTATACAACAGAACTATGGAATTTTTTTCAATTCTGATTTACCGGAATGTATTTTTCGTTTTCTGCCTCAGCATCTCGGACAGTAATTAAAGGTTTACGTTAATATGCTGCTAGTAATACGTTTCTATAGTAACAAGGGACTTGTGTGTCGGATGCTGTACATAAACAGTGTCGAGTTGATGGTGTGGTAAGGGTTTCTGTGAGGAGATTTTTATTTAGCGTTTGTAAGAAGGTGTCTCTAGCTCCACACCGATCTGTTGTTGATTATCTTCCTGCAACAGCACACACATTTGTGGCTCCTCCGGTGTATTTGAAAGTCCTCATTAAATAGTGGTGTTTGCGGTAGTTTCCACATGCACAGTAATCAGCGTTTTAGCATTCTGAGGTGCACATGCCGTCCCATTGGAGTGACACAAGAAACTTACAAGAAGAAATGGGAAAATGAAGCCAAAGGCAGCGATGCCTGTCCATGTTAGAACTCCCGTTAACATGGCCGAAGCGGACCGATATGACTGGACAAACAACTCATAGCGGAGTGGCACGAAGACCCCAGCTGTCAATCAAAGACAAATCAATTAATCAGACATTCAAACAGCTTTTTATACGGCGTACTCAAGTTCAAAGGTTTTACCTGGTCCTCCTCCGTAAGAGATGACAAACAGAAAGACGAGGCCTACTGTGCAGTATGGAACCCAGAAATCATGATCCTAGTAACAATAGAAAGGGCAATGAAAATGAGCAAACTCCATTAATGGTAATGATTTCAGCAGGACAGATTTCTGTACACATGAGGACGGCTTTCTGGATACAAATGAAGGTTGTACTTTACCGATTTTCCATTATTTATGAAAAGTGTTTTAGGTTACACAAGTCATGGATTCAGAATGAAACTTTGAAATAAAGGTACATATCACATATCACATACTGGTGTGAAATGAAAGCGCGTCACCTTTAGCTGCAGTGTGACGGTGGTCAATACCATAATGACTGCCATGATCCCAAAACCTGCCCAAAGCAACACTCGCCTTCCAACACGGTCAATCACCAGGCTCTGTGTGAAACAACAGTAACAAGTCGTACAGCGATACTACAACGACAACAGTCATGTTTACTTTTGTTGATGATGCAATAACAATGATATTTGATGTCACTTGAAATGCACTGCGATTTTTTAAAACGCCTTATAAAATGTGGAAATGTTCAAAATGCTGAAAGTACGAGTTACAGGCGAGTGGTATTGCATCATAAAATCTAGGAGCCAATCATGCTCTAATATGCAAATGTTCTGTAGGATTCATACTCATAGAGTTAGCTTTTTTTTACGAGTGGTAAACGTCTAGGTGCTTTTGAATTTCTTTTTCCTTTTTTTTTTTTTCAGAAGCCCTTCTATTTTATGATTTAAATTCCAAACAAGATTTGCGGTGAGGCCTTAGATTGTTTCGATAAACTATTGAAGAGCTTTTTGAAGAATACTGCAGCATTCTTACTTAACTAAATAATGCAGCATTTGCAGTAATTAACACCGCAGCGTTATGTATCGTTTATTGTTAGGCTCTTTGAAAATTCATACTAGACGTCATGTTCTACAGAAGGTCATGATGTTAGGTTGTATGTTTATAAAGGGCTCAGGCTCCTCTGATGTTATCTACAACTTACACAAACCATGCTGGTGAGGACTTCTGAGGTCCCGGCGCCCAGGGTGACGTACCGGATCTTATCCACCGGAATTCCAGCCTCCTCGAAGATGCTGTAAGCAAAAACGGTGATCTGTGGTAACAGAGTGGGGTGCAACATGAATTACATGTATGATACGGAAACAGACAAACAGACAGCCATGCTAAAGATTTTCTAAATATTTTCTAACTTTCTATACAATATTTCATCTTTTAGAAATTAAATGCTTCCAGAAATTCCTTGTTATAACTGCAGAACAGTCTGGAAAGGTTCAGTGTGACTAAATATCATAATATATATTATAATAATGGTGATTAAACTTCTTATAGAGTTTGTCTTTTCTTAAAATAAATCAATAAATAAATAAAGATTTCTAATACTTCAGTATTTTCTGGTGTTTCTTCTTAACTCCAGTTCTCCTGGGACATTTTGCTATGCGAAATGTTCAGATTCAAACTGAAGGGTGGAAATCTGAGCTGTCTATACACATTACTATCTACTACATTACTAAAATGTATTAATGAATAAATTAATTAACACAGGGCTTTTGTTCAGCATATTTATCATCCCTGATATTTGGTAACCAGTCACTCGAGAAGAAAAAAAGAAGACCCAAACTAAGGTTTGAACCAAGGACCTCAGATGCAGAAGGCAAGAGTTTGCCCCAAATCCACAGCTGAGCTATGTTACCTTCTACCTGTTTATCCTGAGTATTATAACCTTCTTTCAGCCACACTTTGTTTGGTATTGGATCTGAGATGTGAGACATGAATACTGTCCTACAGTGGTGCAGTGGGTAAGTAAGCAGCTGCGTTGATACCTCTCAGCCTAATAATCAGGGTTCAAGGTTCTAATTACATATTATCTTTATAAGGACACAGCTGTGTATATAGTTCTTGGCGAATAAAAAGCTAAAAAAAAACAAAAAAACAAAAGGTACAAAAAGTAGTGCATTTGTCTGTAAGACCTGGTGGCTTGATGGGTAAGGCAGCTTGTAAGTATGTAATTAGACTGCCATGGTTCAAGGCCTGGTCGAGATGGTGTGTTTTCTTTAGAACCAGTCTGTTTGTGTAGAGCTGTTGTCAATTAAAAGATAAAGTCTAAAAAAAAAGAGTTGAGTATCAGAAAGCACTGGTAGCTCAGTGGGCTGGGGGTGAGGTCTGGTCTGTCCCTGCAAGCATACAGGATTGAGACCGCCTCTGGCGAGCGGAAGGTGCTGGAACCCAGTGGGGCACTAAATCTGGCAAAGTGAGAGAAAGAGAGTGAAAGCCA
>JAQQZR010000016.1:15420222-15432420 GCA_030068235.1 Notoglanidium macrostoma | reverse complement strand
ATTTTTTTTTAATTTATATTTTTTATATATATTTTATTTATATATTTATTTATTTATTATATATATAATATATAACGTTTCCATATATTTTTTGTTCGTTTGTATTGTTTTATAATATAATTTTTACTACATTTAATTTAACACTTTTTTTTTTACTACCTTTAACACACTAATGAGGGCATTTTTCCTCATTAATATTATCAACTGCTTCTATTCTGTTTTTGGTGCACTATATAATCTTATTTTGCAATGGTTACTTTTGTATAGATACTTTTAGTTCAGATTAGCAAAATTATACAGGCTCAAGGGCCTTTTTGCACCACTCAGATTAGAACCCAGAACCCCAACACTTTACACGAAACCTTAGGCATTACCATGAGCCACTGGTGTCACTAGTAACAGTGCTTTTTTTTTTTGCACATTTATCATTCTATAAGCAATCCTGACATTTTAAGTAAAAGACCCAACACAAGCTTTGAACCCAGGACTACACCATTACAAAGCGAGTGCTTTTCCACAAAGCCACCATTTCTTCCGCCTTTACTGGCTTTGCTTTCTTGGATCTATCCCTACATCTGTCACCCACCATGATCCGGTTGTTGTTTAAGATTTGACCTGAGACGTAACTCATAAGTGGCATAGGTGGGAACTCCACACTAGTAACACAATGGGTAGGCATGTGTTTGTGTGTTGATATTACTTTCTTGGTTCAAAGCTCAGCTCGGGTGGATTTTCATCAAGCATAGCATTTCTTCGTGTAGGTGGCCCAAAGATTACTTAAGGGATTAAGGGATAGTTCAAAAGACTGGTGACTCATATGTTGATCTACCAACTTTTTCGGGTAAGAGAGAAGGCTGCTCTTTTGGTGTATTAAGGAGTGATAACTTGTAACGGCGTACTCCGATATTAAAATGCGAAGCTCCTAGCTTAATGTGTTCATGTCCATAGATCGACTGATCAGTGATTTGAGGTGGATATTTTCATAAATAAAGAAATAGGTCAATGAAAATAAGATGAGATACAAACAATGGACACAAGGCAATCATTTGTTTGTGGAAAACTGTAAGCCGTGTCCACTTTGACTTATTACTATTGTCCTAAATACCTAGCTTGCCTCACAAGCTAAAGAATTCCAGATGTCTGATGTTCTGCAGGATAACTGTATGTATAAAGCATCATAAATTGCAAGTTATATTTTAGGATATTTACTCCTCCGATACCGCAGAACTGGATGGCTACAGTGAGGATGAACAAAGTGAGACTCTGCCAGCGGAAACGCGAGTCTCTGAGCAGCTCGAGCACACTCTTACTGCCTTGTCCTTTCAGAGTGGCCTGCTCCATCTGCATGTCCTCAATCTCCAGTTTATAGTCACCCGGACCCCACAGGTACTGCAGCGCTGCAACAAGGCATGGTTTTATTGTGATTCAGAGTTCGAGCTACATTTACTTCTTGAGTGAGCAAAAAGCTAACTAAGTGAACAGGAACTGACTTGTCTCACAGTCAACATTAAATGCAACTATAAATGGATAAAAAGCAAGTGTTGATAAATTGCCATCGTATACAAATACGACAAAACCAAGATACAAAAAAATATATATAAAAAATACCAAACCAAATTCTCACCTTTTCTACACTCCTCAGTTTTCCCTTTCTCTATCAGTAAATATCTTGGCGCTTCAGGAAAGAAGGGCAACGTTACCATATGAATGAAAGAGAAAAATACTGGAACACAGAGCAGGATGTTCCAAGAGTCCTCTCGACCCAGGATCTCACTGTCACAACAGACAAAGTCATATAAGCATGTATGAAGGCTGTTAAAGGGACAGTATAACTGAGAACAGCACTAACTGGAGTGAGAGAATTATATACAGCCGGCTAAGATGTGCAGCTACCGTAGCATAAGCTAACCTGACAGGATTTCTAAAAGGATTAAGAGTCAAATTAAAACAATTATTCAATTACTTGAAAGTATTTCTGAGAGAAATTACATTCAAATACTTTTATATTATTCACTGTCAATGCATTGCAATTGTTTTGATTGTAAAATACTACTTACGACCTATAAAGCACTGAGTAATCTCACACCACAGTACCTGAGTGACATTTTTGTCTTTTATAATCTGCTATGCCTGCCTCTATCAAAAGGCGCAGGCTCTTTGTTAGTACCTAGAACACTGAAGGCTATAGCAAGGGGGTTAGAGCTTTTCCTTACAAAGCCCCAAATTTATGGAACAGTCAGATAATCAAGGTGATAATCAAGAATATTCATAATCTTCACTGCTAATGCTAGCTGGCTAGCTAGCAGAAGCTAATCTGGCAGGATTTCTGAACATGCAAAAAATGTTTGTCAAGTTTAACACTAATACTAGCCATATCACTAAACCTAGCCTAACTTGTCAGGAAGTTCACTGCTCACTTCACTGTTAATGCTAGCAGATGGCTAATATATGCCAACCAATATGGCAATGTTAACAGGACATGAGACAAGATTGTTGATTTTCAGAAATGTTTACAACCTTCTTTCCTAACACAGACTATATATACATAGACAGCTAACATGGAGTAAATTTCTGAGTGTGTTTTAAACCATATTCAAAAACTTTACAGTCTTCACTGCTAATGCTAGCTGAATATAAGCTAACCTGAGAGGAGATTTTTACTTCAGACAAAAAGATGTTTATAATCTTCAAAGCTAATGCTAGCAAGATAGCTGTCATACACTACTTCTACTAGATTTTTGGAAAGAAAATTCATATTCAATGTTTAATGTAAATACTAGCCATATAGCAAACATAGGCTAACTTGGCCGTATGGCTGAGAGGAACTTAAGTTATATTCCAATTTCTTTTTTATAATCCTTATTGCTAATTCTATTCAAAGAGCTAACATAGGCTAACCTGACAGCACTGAAGGATTAAGTGATATTTAGACATTTGTATGATCTAATGCTGACCTGACAGGATTTCTGATTTTTAATTCAGAATCAAAAATGTTTTTAGTCTTCAATGCTAATGCTAGACTGACAGCTAACATGAATTAGGTGGCAGGATATTTCCTAAAGCGTTTCTGAGTGGAATCGCAAAGGTTCGTCTACTCTAAATGTTTAAAGAACTTAAGTCTAAGAGGTGCAGAAATGTTCTTACAAATAGCTTTTACATTTGGGTTTAGCTGAAAACCTTAATTAATGTCATGCCCTGTTTAATAGATTTGGCACGCAAATGGGTCGTATGCTTGAGTAAGTTCTCATTTTCCAAAATCACTTAAACCCCCACAGACCTGCGATTTGCCCCATTGATTTTCCATTGGATATAAAAGCAGCCATTAATATTTGAGGTTAAATATTCTGTTCAATTAATTGGTTATTATACGGAGGTCTCAGCACTGATATCATGGAGACGTGCTTACAAGAAGTTTTAGATTAATCTAGCTCCATCCTAATGGGTCAAGAGTTTTGAGCTCATCTCCCTTGAGCTCCCATACAATTTAAACCCTAATTATAAGTATTACCATGTCTTATTTTCTCTTTCGTACACACCAATAGAGCAGGCTAGGACACGGATTAGGTGAAAGCCGTTTATTTATTGTGTCGACTCAGTTCTTTTTGATTTGTAATTAAACTCTGCAGGATTATCATGCTTCAGTTGCTTCTCATTTCCTCACCTCAGACCTGCGATCTGCCCCGTCAGCTTTCCGAGGGCAGTGAAAGTAGCCATCGTTACTGACACCATCCCTCTTATTTTCTTGGGCGTGCTCTCGCCAAGGTAAATGGAATGGATGTTCAGAGCTAATCCTTAAAACAATAGTAGAACAGTTCAGGAACTTGTTGTTTAAAAATGTCTTAATGTATTAATTAAGCTCAGTCTTTGGATTCGAAACCTCACTGAAAACCTATGGTATAAATGGAACAGGACAAATAATAATAATAATAATACACAGTAATTAAAAGTGTTATATTCATTAAATAGCAAAAATTAAAAGAGCAACAGAAATACCAGTTGAATAAAAACGTAAAAGAACAAATAGGGTAAATAAATAATATATTATAAGCATAACGAGACAAAATGGAGTGATGCTGTAATTCTGAATTGTTTAAGAGTTACCCATGAGCAGAAAAAAACAACACTAAATGCAATAAATGCATAAATTAAATAAAGCTATACAGTACTGCTGCATGTTTGAGCTGAAAATGTCTGACTGAATGTGGTATTGTTTCAATACATCATGCTTATAATTTTCATAAGGGGTGCCATTAATTCTGGACTGCACTGTAGTATTTGCAGCTGAATAAGAGAGAGAGAGAGAGAGAGAGAGAGAGAGAGAGAGAGAGAGAGGTTACCTGAGGTTACACCGAACAGGAAGCGAGACAGCATGATCATCTCGAACGAATTTGTAAATTTGCTCGCCGTCATGATGGCTAAAGTGACGATGTTGAGCGCGTTGCTCCCGAGCATTGCTTTATTTCTATGGAAATGATTCATGATCCAGAATGAGTGGAAGGTTAGCATCCTCTTTCGAAAGAAAAAGAGGACATTAGGCAATAATCTAACCAGAACTTTAGCAGAGTGTTCGTATCAGAGTGTATGAACACCGTGTTGGAGGTCTGGTTAAATTATTGCCTAATGTCCTTATAGGTTACATTATTGCCTAATGACTGACATCCTGTCACATACTAAGTCCTGATTGGTAAACAGGAAACGATAAATAAAGAAATCAAATTCAAAACGCACCTCCCCAGATGACTGAGGACACACGGGAGGATTATTGAGCCGCAGAGGGCACCAATAGAGTAGAAGGCCACGACTGTGGCCCAGATGAGTGTGAGCATGTCTTCTCCTGGAGCGTCTCCGTACCGCAGAGTCCAGCTACTGTTTATAAAGCTCTTAATGAACTGTGGACACAGACGGCATGATTAACAGAGCTCAATTGTTGTTAGAATTACATATTTTTAGACACTGAGCCAAGTCTCGACCTGGATCAGTAGGGAATAAAACAGTTAAGAGCATGCTTTTGTAGGAAAACAATCAGTGACGGCCTGAATGTAAGTGCTTTATTCTTTTTATACCACGGCAATTAACAATCGTTACAACTTTTAATTGATTAATGATCGAAGAATCGTGCTCTTTTATCCTTTTACAGTTACATTATGTAGTGTTGGGGAACTTGTCTTCCTTCCTCTTGAAATTAATAAGACCAAACAAAAATGCAGCGTGTCATGTTACGGAGAAACATGGAGAAACACGGGAGTCACACAAATAAACACAAAAATAACACAAATAAACTTCACAATAATAATGAAAAAAAGGTTTTCCATTGTTAAAAAAGACATTTGTAAACATATCTGTTTATTATTAGCCTTAGAGCATCTCTCTCTGTCTCTCTCTGTAGATAGATAAATCCCTGTGGATGAGCTGTTACTATAGAAACGATGATGAGCTCAGTAATATAAACCTGTGACTGAAATTACAGCCAGAGCTGCTGTTACAGGAAATGAATCAACACCTTCCGGCCAATCAGAATCGAGAATTCAGCAGCGCCGGGGTGTCAAATCTCATCACTCTAAACTCTTATTGTGCAAAAACTCAGACGCTGATGCACGTCCACACGTTTGAACAAGACTCCAAATGCTCATTTACAAGCCTATTCGAATAAGTACAATGGAGTGCAAAAGTTTATACACCCTTGAAGAAAATAAAATGATGTATTTTATATTTCACGTGTCAGATTTCAGAGCTCTTGACAAAAACATTAGGCTAGCAGTTCAAATATTAGACCATATGTTTGTACCCCTATTTGTATTTGTAGCATAAATATTCTATGATCATTTCCGTGCCCAGTGTTTGCCTTTATAACCCCCTGGATTATTATTAGAATAATGCATGACTAAATATATAAAGCTGATTACTGCCATATTATTATTATTATATTATTATTATTATTATTATTATTAGTTTGAGTTTTGTGTGTCGAACTGTTATACATAATTCAGATAATCTAAAAAAAAAAAAAAAGACGTGTTATTGTTTGCTAGATACTGAAGACCTCCATAAATGATACAAAGGATAAAAGAATAAATCTCACTGGAGACGGAGAGCTGATCAGTGTGCCGTGGCATCCGACCTGAAAAGATCCTCCCAAACCAAGAACGATGATGAAGAGCAAAGCCTTGCCCTGGACCTGAAAAGATTCAAACATTTACACTTACTTACTAAAAAAAAAAAACCCAGCAAAAAAAACTTTTCCAAATCCAATCTTATTTTGTTATCGACGGGATTTCTTTTTTTTTTGTTTCCTGTGTCCTGTCTATAAACCATAATTTCAGTATAATTATATATATATTTTTTTTTTAATTGGTTGATTTATTTATTTATTTATTTATTGGAACTCTTGATTATATCACAGCAGACTTTTTTTTTTTTAAACTGTAAATAAAAACGATTTTCAGAATCAGACTCCGGACTGATTGGTATAAAACCAGAATATAAAAGTTCCTTACCAGTTGCTTGAAGAAGCTCTCCATGTCTGTTCACTCTGTTCGTATTCTGGAACACTGCGCACTCCCTTTGACTCGTCTTATACCCGGTTACACATTTCAGGTAAAAAGTTTAATTTTTTACGCAGGATGATGTCCTGCTAATGCAATCAGCCTGAGAGGTTAAACATTCGTGAGTGGCAAATATAAAAAAAAAAAAAAAAAAAGAAAAGCTTGACATCAGGGAGGAGATTCGATTTTGGCTCGGATGCCTGAAAAATGTGTCAGCGTTTCTTGATAGGATTTCTTGATTTTATTTCCCACTTGAATTCTTTTTTTTCTTTTTCTTTTTTCTCTTAACATTATAATGAGCATCAGATCCAAGGCTGGTCACATGCTTTCCATCAATCAAAGCAACTGTATGCACGTGTATGCATAATGAGGCACTTAAAGGTGCGGTCTGTGTTTTTAAAAAGTGTTCAAAGCCCCGTGACAATCAGATCATTTCAAAGAACACTCTGATCTGCAACGTTATCCTTTAATGGATCACCAGTTTTTGTTTCAAAATTTCAGCCTCCTTTTTAGAGTTTTACAACCCAGAAATAAGCTCCGCCCCCTGTGTTTTTATTCAAAAAGGCACTCACAAGGCATCAGACTGAATTCAAGAAGGTCAAATTTTGTCTGGTTTTAGAGAACATGTACGTTACATGCTCCTCACAGCCAGCAGAGGGCGTTACAGAAATGACAAACTGCTTCTTTAAAGCATGTAGGTCTACGTAATTGGCTGTTCCAATTACATCCTGCTTCCTGGACACATGAGTGATGATTTCATAGCACATATATTTGAATCTTTCACTCGTAGCACAAAGATTTATTCAGTCCAATATACAAAACAATATGCGTCAGCAGATGCTTCTACTGCCCGGTTTTCACGGACAGCGATTTTTAAAAAGAAATAAAAAGAGAAATTACAGTGATTTTTCTAGAAGGACATCAGAGCAGCTTGACACAAACATCACGTGAGCTCTCTTTAATCCCTCAGGCTTATCACAGCTACATAATAACTGCACTGATGTTCAAAAGCTCCTGAATAAACAGTCTAATGGATACGTGAGTGTATATTTTAACTAGAGACATAATTACAGAGCTCACATTCACGAGTCTCCACACGCACTCTGATTTCAAAACAGTGTTTAATCCGCTGCTCTGCTTCATAGTTTTCACTCGCAAAATGTACCAGGGAGGCTGACAGGAGGCCTACGACAACATTAAAGGAGCTGCAGGAACACCTGATAAGTAATGATAATTCTCTGCATGTGATATATTTTTTTTTTTCCTTCACATGTCTGGGCCATGGGGTAGGGTGGCTTTACAGAAGCCCTTTCTCATAAAATACATGACTAATTATAAAATTTAAATTATAAAATACATGACCCGAATCTGACTAAGTCACTCTAAACTAAACCTGCCATTTTAAGAGGGAGCTGTAGACTTTTTATACCCACTGTGTATGTTTCTGATATTAAAAGACCACGAATGCTCATAGAGAATTTACTACTAATTTAACAACCATAAAAAATAATTGTGAGTGCCTGTCCAAGAGTAATATTTCATATTTTCATTTTTTTATCCTTCTTTTTCTCCTTCCTTCACTTTAAAAACTGCTTTAAAATATTATTATTATTATTATTATTATTATTATTATTATTATTATTGTATTAGTAGTAGTAGTAATAGTAGTAATATTTAAAACAAAATATCTTACTATTATTCATTTTTTCTTTTTATTTGATCTTTTCCTTCCTTCACTTTAAAAACTGATTTAAAATTATTATTATTATTATTATTATTATTATTATTATTATTGATGTTTTTTTAATTACATTTTCTTTCTTTTTTGATATAAACCCCTTTTTTGTAACTGAGAAATTGTAATTAATTACAGAAATTTTTTATTAAATATTGGCAATTGTTTTACAAAAATTCATGTGTAAAAAGGAAATGCCTGTCCAATATGGAGAGAGAGAGAGAGAGATGTACTTCACTTCACTTTAACTCAGCCTTTCTGTAGTACCTAAATGATGTAGTACATTAATCCGGCCGCTAGATGTCAGTAGCGCGTTTCTGTCCGCTCAGCGCTCCTGCACGCGCTCTCTTTTCTCTGCCTCGTTGATTTGCGGCTCGCCGGAAGTGGAGTTCATACATTTCTTCTGTTGTTTAGATTTCTTCATAGTCATCGTTGCTTGTCAGTGTCAGCTCTAGCCGTTATCATTTCTTTCCCATCCTCTAATCGAACACAACATTCGCCAAAATGCCTTTGGAAAACCTGGAAGAAGAAGGATTACCCAAAAACCCCGACCTGAGGATCGCGCAGCTGAAGTTTTTGCTGACTCTCGATGACCACAGACAGGACGCCGAAGTGAAGACCGAGCTCATGGAGTCGATCCGGGCGAACAGTGAGTCAATTAACCAGTTCTGTGTATATAATCTAATATTAACCTGGATCCTTATTGTAATTAAGCGCTGCATTTGTTTCTCCTTAAGGCTACATGAGCTAGCATGAAATCTTGCTAACTGAAAGCTATCGACATTATTGTTTCCACCTGTAATTCGACAGAAACCCGCCTTCTGGATTACGATTGGCTGTTGATTCGTGCTCGCGCTGAAATGGTCCAATCCGTGGGATAGTTCCTGTGTAGCGCTAACCAATCATCGCACAGGAGGCGGGATTTGACAGAATGCGGATGGGAAATATAATTGGCTAATAATGTGGCTTAATAGACGTTGCAGCTAATTTTAAAATTTAGCCAGGTTTTTAATATTTCGTTATTATATATGAATATCCAATATAGAGATACGTGTTAATCAACAAACTAACATTATTAACTGCTTGTGCATTTAAAATATTTCACATAAAATACCTGTGTATGTAGAACCAAAAGTGTGTGTATATATGTGTGTGTGTGTATGTATGTATGTATGTATGTATATATATATATATATATATGTGTGTGTATATATATGTGTGTGTGTGTATATATGTGTATATATATATATATATATATATATATGTATATGATTCGATCATATTTTCTTCTTCATTTCTTTATTTTTTAAACCACTTTAATACAATCATTGTTAGTGTTTGTTGTATTTATTGTGCTAAGATTGTGTGAAGCTGTAATGTTACGTGTGGACTTTAGACATGGCTCCCTACTACGAGACCTTATGTAAAGAACTGAAGTGGCCCGTGGACTCGGACCTCCTGAGCAAAATGAAGAAGGCCAACGAGGACGAGCTGAAGCGCCTGGACGAGGTTCTGGAGGATGCAGAGAAGAACCTCGGCGAGAGCGAGATCCGGGACGCCATGATGGCCAAGGCGGAGTATCTGATTAGGATTGGAGACAAGGTGAGAGAAGCGCTGACGTAGTGTAGGGCGTTAGTTCAGAATATCCTGCCTTAATGTTACAGCATTCACAGTGAAGTCTAGTTCAGATTACAGAATGTCTGAAAAGGGAGTGTGTGTGTGTGTGTGTGTGTGTGTGTGTGTGTGTGTGTGTGTGTGTGTGTGCACGCGCGAGACATCCATTATTTATTAATCTTCATTATGTTGTAGCTCTAGAGAAGCAGATGTCCGACCTTATACATGTCTTGACTGCGTGTAAATGATTTTTTACCCACCTTTAATCTTTTACTTCATGATTCAGGATGGAGCTCTGACTGCCTTTAGGAAAACTTATGACAAAACCGTAGCCCTGGGCCACCGGTTAGACATCGTCTTCTACCTGCTGAGGATCGGGCTGTTTTACATGGACAGCGACCTCATCACGCGCAACACGGAGAAAGCCAAGAGGTAAGACGCAACCCATTTTCTTCACGTCGTTGCTCAGGTTGACGTTTGAGGCGTTTCTGTGTGAACGTTGAATTTCGTCCTCTGCAGCCTGATCGAGGAGGGCGGAGACTGGGACCGGAGGAACCGTCTGAAGGTGTATCAGGGATTGTACTGCGTCGCCATCCGAGACTTCAAGCAGGCCGCCGAGCTTTTCCTCGACACCGTGTCCACATTCACCTCGTACGAGCTCATGGACTACAAGACGTTCGTCACGTACACCGTCTACGTGTGCATGATCGCGCTGAAGAGGCCGGACCTGAGGGAGAAGGTGAGACGCTTCACGGCCGCGCGGATCGCACTTTTCATTAATGATCCAACAGTCCGACTTGTTACCCATTTATCCCAATTTTTGCTACTAAATATTAATCTTAGATGAATAAATTTGTCTTCTTTCAGGTGATTAAAGGTGCAGAGATTCTGGAGGTGCTGCACAGTTTGCCCGGAGTGCGTCAGTACCTGTTCTCCCTCTACGAGTGCCGTTACTCCATCTTCTTCCAGTCTCTGGGTGAGTCTCTCTCTCTCTCTCTCTCTCCATAGCAACGAATCTGTGCTTGTTGTAAGATCAGCTCTGATGTTTCTTTTATGTCGTTTGCAGCTCGTGTGGAGCAGGAAATGAAGAAGGACTGGCTCTTCGCCCCTCACTACCGTTACTACGTGCGTGAGATGCGGATTCTGGCCTACAGCCAGCTCCTGGAGTCGTACCGCTCCCTCACGCTGGGCTACATGGCCGAGGCTTTCGGAGTCAGCACGGAGTTCATCGACCAGTGCGTACACGGCGCCCGTCATCAGAAGCTTAAATAAATATATTTACCGGTCCACCTTTTCTGAATACACGTTTTACTCTGTTGTTCCTCAGGGAGCTCTCGCGGTTTATCGCCGCAGGCCGCCTGCACTGCAAGATCGACAAAGTGAACGAGATCGTCGAGACCAACAGGTAAAAGCGGAGCGTCATGATGACCGCGGTGGTCAGAGTGACCGAGTCCGACTGTTAATCTACTGCATAAAAATAGCTCGTAATGGTTACGGTTCTGATTAAGGGGTTAAACTGCTGAATTAACACACCATAGAAATATAAGTAGGATTAAAGTGGAGAGTGAAGAGACGGTGAAGCAGTGCATCAGCCTTGCGATTAAGCATTACTTCCAAACTATTAGCCCCCTGTAGACATCAGGACTGCTGAGATGGAAATAGGATCACGATTCTTTGTGGTTCTTGAACCGAATCGCATAAATTTGAACAAATTTATTGTTGGTTTTTTTTGTGCAGGTCCTGTAAACATCAGAAAGTTAGCAAAGGCCCATTTTTTTAAAGCACAGAGTTTTGACTGGTTCTGTCAGTGATTAAAAAGCTGTGTAACAAGATGAATACAAGATGTTGCATTCAGAGCAGCGTTACTGTTACGGGCCAAACAAAATATCTGACTCCAGGACCTTCCTAGCAGACTTAAGGTGATATCTTTGTGGCAGCTAGTATCATGTTGTACTGATATTTAATATCTCATCCCCTGGTCTGTCTGTCTCTCTTTCCCTTCCCCCCTCTGTCTGACTGTCTCTCTCCCACTCTTTCCTGCCTTCTCCCTGTCTCTCTCTCTCTCCCACTCTTTCCTGCCTTCTCCCTGTCTCTCTCTCTCTCCCTCCCTTTCCTGCCTTCTCCCCATGTCTCTCTCTCCATGTCTCTTCCCCTCGTCTGTCTGTCTCTCTTTCCCTTCCCCCCTCTGTCTGACTGTCTCTCTCTCTCCCTTTCCTGCCTTCTCCCGGTCTCTCTCTCTCTCCCTTTCCTGCCTTCTCCCGGTCTCTCTCTCTCTCCCTTTCCTGCCTTCTCCCGGTCTCTCTCTCT
>JAQQZR010000016.1:15392471-15415832 GCA_030068235.1 Notoglanidium macrostoma | reverse complement strand
TTTTAGCTAACAAACATTCAGTAGAGCAAAGTTGACTACCGCGTTTACACTGCAGACGTGCAGGAAGTTACGACGTAGTGTGGTTCATGGGCTCACGTGGTGTCCTGTTAGTTCATTAATTAAGCAAGCAGACGTGGTGGTTAAACGCCGTCTCCCCAGAATAAACCACCTACTGGCTGGAGAGCATTTTCAGTGAACTCGTCCTGCCTGCTGTGGAGAACATCTGGGTCCGGACACCAGCACGTGTAGTGCGTTTGTGATATCCGCAGTCAAGCATTTGAGCACGTTTCCTTTTGCTGAAAATAAGAACAGACCACCTGTTTACGCCAATTCACTTAGAACGGAGGTCGAAGGTCAGACGCAAATCCAAACACCAACGGTGAAAGACACGGTCCTGTGCGAATGTCTTACTGTTAAAAAGGCAACTCGTTTCATCAAAACTCACTCGGTTTAACTTTAAGCTCGGGGGTTTGACTCTTAACAGACAGTTCACCTTGTGTTCGAGTTTCCTTTGTTTTTTTTAGTTCATAGATATTTCGAGATATTTATTCGATATTTATTTGTGTAAACACGTATACATGTGGGGGATAGAGATGAAAAGCTGGTGTATTCCTTTAATGTAAGTGTGCAAGCGATAAGAGGAAGCTGCGGTAGCTTTCCAAAAGGAAACGTTTCCGTGCGACTCATTAGCAGTGCTGAGTTCTGTTACGCAAGTGTAAATAGGCCATTTTAAACCAAACTGGCGAGATAATGAACTGAATATTTAAACTAAGGGTCGAGGAAGCTTCTGCTGATTTAAATTTAGCTGCAAAAAAGAACATTTTGTTCCATCCTCTTTAACAGGAGTCGCAAAATAACTGCTGTATGTAAACAAAATGCTTTCTAAAGAAACATTAAGACTTAATTAAACGCTCGTCGTGTCTGCCTTTAGGTTGTTCATTTGGGCGCTGTGACGACTTCTCTCCAAAATGTGTTGTGTATACTCCTCCTTACGGAATAAATATGTTTATGAAACTAAACGGGATTGCATTTGGTTCTCCTCTGAGACTCCTGATATTCCGTCCTTTTCCTGTGCACCACCCTCAAACACTCACAGTTCACACGGAATTTCATTTCCAGTATTCCGGTATCACCCACATGAACACACACTCGCGCACGCAAACACACACACACAGAAATCGACAGAAATGCTCCTTTTGCCAGTGAAGCCCGTGAAGTCCATCTGATGCCGTGTAGTAGCGTAGGCGTGGCCCTGTACCAGCCCTTAACTGTACCTCTGCATCACACGCTGCCTGCGCTGGGGCGACTGCCATCTCATCCACCCGCTGCGCGCACACAGATGTGCCCCTCTCTTGAGCCATTTCCCCCCATGATGCCCCCTTGTGGCCGGGAGAAACAGCGCGTCGTCACTGAGCAGCCCAGTGCGCTCTCCACCCTGAGGATTGCGGGAAGCTGAGAGTAAGAGAAGGAGAAGAAGAAGAAGGCCTCGTGCAGTGTGCCGTGACGGGCGCTAAGGGAGCTCCGCTCCACCGCTTCGCACCCCCAGAGCCGGCCCACCTGTGTCAGGGGTGGGCCTTTGGCTAAGACAGAAAGAGAAAGAGAAGCGGCGTGTTAAAATTCTGAGAAATTCCGATTCAGTTTTTGGTAATAAATCATTCAAAGCATTTACTTGAATAATGAGAAAACTTAAACATAAAAATGTCTCGTATATGTATTTCAGAATTGCAACAACATGATGCTACCAACACCACGCTTCACTCCGCACGTCTCATGGTGGTGCGCAGTGTCGGGATTCTACCAACCAACGGCAAAGGGTTTTCACGATCATGCTCTCGTTCGGTCTGGTCTTCTCTCGTGATTCTCCAGGTGATCTCCAGGGCGAGCTCTTTCCTGTTGCGTCACTCGGGAGGCCCCATAACCAGCTTTGATGTGTCTGGGGTCATTGTCCTGTTGGAACACCCGATTGTGTCCAAGATCTAGCTGATGGTTTGCACAACCACCCGAGTTCTAGCAAAGCTATGATTCTCTTTCTCAGATCTGCACTGAGCTCCTTAGACTTTTCCAATTGTACTGTTTGTCGGTTGATCCAAGTTAAAAATCATTTTGGAACCGCCGAATTAATAATGGATGCGTATTTCTGACCCTGTGATTATTTCAGAAAGCCTCAAATAAATTAAAACCGGTGCACTGAATTCTTGGAGTTTTTTTCTATTAAAAATGTATTTTGCACTTGTCCGAAAAAAAAAAAACCCCAACCAAAATCACTGGAAGCCCAATATTGCCATGACATTCACGTCCATGATGCGTGTGTAAATTTCTGACTGCAAAAATTCCATTTCTGAGCTGCATCTGTGCACTTCAGGTCTTGAGGATTAGATGATTTCAGCAGAACATCTTTTGAAAAACAAGCCATTCGTGTTACAGCTATTAAGAACCACCAGGTCCGAATTCCTGTCATTCACAACATAAGCACGTTTATCAACAAGTAAGCATACTTGCAAATCCTCGTGCCCTCAGAACATCAGATCCATACACACCTGATGTATTAGTGAGTTGTTGGGAAGCCCCGGCGTTCCCGGCATGGGCCGCGCGTGTTTGCCGTGAATGTTGTTGATGGCTGGAGACTTGGTCATTTTAGGCCTGCCAGGCCCCTGTGCCCCTCCCCCTCCCCCTCCCGATGCTGTAAACAGAGTAATAATAGGAGGTGGAGTTAAATAGTTATAGCTATGGTTAAACAATGCATATCTTTTTTTTTTTATAATAGGCAAAAACTCTTGAGATCAGTCCTAATGCTCAAAGACCACAATAACACTGTTTGATAAAGAACTCATTTGCATATTGTGGGATTTTGTGACATTACTGTTAAGGTCAATACCGCAAAGTCGGCTGTAAACATCTTCAAATAGATTTGGGTTTTTTTTTCAGTGCAAGAATTAGTTACTGGTGTGGTTTAGAGCTGAAAATCTGACTTCGTGTTACTCCAGCAAAAAATACAAGAGCCGATCATGTTCCAATAAGCAAATGAAGGTCATGCAATTTACAGCAGATTTACTAGGGTAAGGAGGCGTGTGCGCACGCGTGTGTAAGGGGTTGGGGTGTTCCCAACAGCACGTGTATTGAATGATTGACATCATTGATTGATCATGACATCATAGATCTTTGAGAAAAGGTAAAAAAAAGAAGAAAAAAAAAGGAAGTTGGTTGTTTCTACGTTACCTGTGCAGGGAGCTGTGCCAGTGAGGCTGCTGGTGGCCTGTGAACTCTTCCTCCTCTTTGTGTCGGTTCTCCCGTCCGGGTTGTTCACAAACGGGCCGAGCGAGAGCGTCGAGTCGCTGCTGTTCATCATCACGCTCATGCGCTTGATGGGCTCGGCTGCTTCCTGGCGCGCGCTCATCGAGTTCCCGCGGCCTGGTGGGCAGTTCATACCCGCGCTGTGGGAGGAAGAGGAGGACGACAACGATGAGAAAGCCACAGACGACGCCGTGGAGGTTAGCGAGGAGTGGAAGCTGCTCCCTGAGGTGCCCGAATTTGCCATGCAGTTCTTTTTCACAGAGGAAGAGGAGGATGAAGGGGAGGATTCAGCGCCGTATTTCAGCAGAGAGCTGTTCTTGCGCTTCTTTGTTGAACCGAGGCTGATCGCGCTACTGCTACTACTCATACTCACGCCAGCGCTGTCACTGATGCTGCTGCTGCTGCTGTTGTTGTTAGCACTGGAGCTAGCTAGCGCAGCCACTGGGGGCTCCTTAACCCAGAAGTGCTTGGGTCCGGAGCGAGATTTGATGGATTTGTTCGAACCGGGAGTGGAGGGTAGCGAGGACGAGTGTGCTGAAGGCATCTGGGGTGAGGACGAGGACACTTGTCTGGACGAGCCGCCGCCGCTGTAAGTGAGCTGCTCTCCGGCCCTCTGTGACGTGACACGGGCATTTAGGGTGGTCCCATACGACAGTGTGGGCTTGCTGTCATGTGACTGGCTGTAAGGCGGTGGAGGGGAGGGGCTCAGAAAGCCCGAGGAAGAGGACAGCGAGTTCGTACTGGACCGGTGAGACGACGTAACTGCCGACGAGGAGGAATTCTCTAATGCAAGTGGGATTTTTCTGTGAGATTTAAATCACAAAGCAAGACGCAAAATACATTTTTAGCCAATCAGCAATTTTTACCATCACTGGTCACTATATTTTTTTTCCAATAATGTGTAAAATCCAGGTTAATTTTTCAAAGTTATTAAGTCCGAGTTATGTTAGTTCTATATCAGTATGAAAGTTACTCACTTCCACATCAGCGAGTTGACGTGTTTGTCCATCATGGCCACCAGTGCATACCGGACTCGATCCCAGCGCCGGTCGAATGAGTAACAGCTTCTCCCGAACAGTCGGCTTCCGAAAGTGCAGAACTAGGTAAAGGGAGAGGATCATTAAAAACAGCCACATCACAGCAACTGAAAGACATTCGGCCCACAAACCCTGAAGGACTGAGAAAAGTACTTACAGCGGCTGGCCGTGGATGGTAACCTGAATAGTGGCAGTCCAGTTTGTCCATGCTCTCCTCCCTCTCCTCGTTCTCGCCCTCGTCACTGGAGGGGCAAGCCGCACCGTCGGGCGTGGGAGCGGAGTGGGGATGCAGGGTCTGGTCAGGGGTCACGGCGGCGTCCCCTAAACTACTCAGCCCACTGTGAGAGCAACTGCTGATAACAAAAGGCAGATCAATAATGTCATTACATTACACTTGACATTTACAAATTATACTTTGTATGTGCACGTTTTAATAATCTGATTTTACAAATATCTCCAGAAGGATTGAGGAGGAGTGAGAAACAGTGAGGAGTGGAAAGAGAGTTAAGGATGCGTGAGGACAACAGAGAGTGTGAAGAGCTGTGAGAAAGAATGAGGAGTGAGAAAGAGTGAGGACGAGTGAGAAGGAGGACGAGTGAGAAAGTGTGAGGAGTATTGAGAGAGTGAGGATCAGTGAGAAAGAGTGAGGATGATCGATGATGAAGGAGGACATATGAAAAGGCGGACTCACCGTGGAAGCACAGGATTGTGGGGTTTGGCTTTACTGAGGAAGAGCTTGGCTGCGTCAGTGGCGGCGACCGTAGGGTTGCCGTGGTGAGGGGGTGGGTGGGGCTCCCTGAGAGGGGGTGGGGTTTGCTGTGATGGCTCCGATCTATGCTGTTGTTGCTGTATCTCCTTCTCCCGGGCTCGATTTTTGTGCTCCGCCAGCAGCACGTCAAAGCGCTTCCGTCTCCCGGGCACCGCCCTTCTCTGGCTTAAGGAATGTGTCTGCAGTGATTAAAAAAGCGGTTAAACCCTGTACAGTCTCATTAGCATAATTAATGCTAATTACCAGCAGTGTACAAGCGTGTCAAGAAAATGTTTGCGGAATGAAATCACTAGCCATTTCTGACATTAGAAGTGAACAACGGAAATGTGTCCGTACGACCTACAGCCAGTTCATGTCTGACAGTTGAACACGTTTAAACTAGTCAGTCTATTTCAGTACACGCCGTCGAAGGCATTTCCAAACGTTCACACACCTGCTTCAAACAGTACGCTATTTTTAGTATCTCCTTTTTTTTTTTTTTACATGACGGACTTCGTAAAGTAGCAGGGAGCGTCTGTGAAAGACGACACGCTGACATTTTCCACCTTCGCTACATACCGTAGCTGGGAAAAAGAAGCTGGCAGTGGTTTCAAGATAAAGAAGTCTGATTTAACTGTCTATCATAACGTTTCACATTATACCTTTATGTTATGTCACTGGACCGATGTGATGTGCGATGTGCGTGTGTAGGTTGGGAGGGACTGACCTTGCATGTTAAGGATCTTGTGCATGGCTTACGTGCTCCGATATCCAGAACTCCACAATGGACATCAGGATTGAACTCGCGTTCTGGCGGGAAAAACGAGACCGGAACACAAAAAATAAGTTCGAACAGAACACAATGCAATATGAACCGAGTAAAAAAAAAAAAAAAAAAAAAAAAAGAACATTTTTAAATTAAGTAATTGAGCCATGAAGCATCGTGTAGGTTTTATTTGATTTCAACACAAGGAGGAAAATGCACGTGATGTGATGACAAACGAGACTTCATAGGAGTCCAAAAAACCTGAAAATGATTACCCCTGGAATAAAGCGGTACTGTTTATTTCTCACCAGTTTATCACTCGTCATCATCATCATCTGGATAAATCTGGCAACATCCTGATAAATGATCGGCATCTGACGCACTCCACAAAACTCACCTAACACTTTCCTGGTGGGTCTTTTGCTACTGGCGTTTGTGCTGCTGTCCTGCTTCTTGCTGAGTGGAGACAGGTGGCCCTTTCCGTTGGGGATGTGGCCTGGCGACGGCTGATGAGCCTTTGGTACAGACTGGCTATTAAGGCCTGGCTTCGAGGGCGAGGAGCTCACAGTACTGCAGGAAGAAGAGGATGAGGAAGAAGCGGGCGCGTGGCCAGGCTTGGACGAGGCGTAGTCCATCTTGACATGGATCTTCTCCACTTTGACAGCTGGGGTCAAACTGCGGAGGACAAAAACATATTCTGTGTACTCGAGCATGTGGGACTGAATCGGATTCACAAAAGATGTCCACCATACTTGCATCAAATAATTTGAATCCACGTTTACTTTAACAGTATCATAGCATACAGTGTGCGTTATAAACCCGAAACCTGTAGCATTTAAAAAAAAAAAAAAAAAAAAGACATTATGTATTATGATTTTACCCATCATTAAAATGGCTAAGCTTAACGTGTTTCCATAAAAATAGGCAGAACAAAATATTAATATCATCTTTATAATATTCATCGCACAGATTTGGGTTCGGTCTGAATATCAAGCTGGACATAAAGAGCACTATAAAGTGACCCTACACAGTGAAGAGGAAGCCTCTGCAGGCTCAGGTGGACCATCCTCATGCTCTCTATTAAAATGTTACTGTTTAAACGGCATGTTTTACATGTTACTTGTGTCGCTGAAAGATTTGCAGGAAATCACGAAAAAGCGCGGCCAGATCGCTTTCTCTGCGTGGCGACGGTATCGGATGTTGGAATTCTTCCTGACGCGTTCCTATTTATAATAACATTAATCCTGTGTGTCATTTGAAGTAGAACACTTCAAAGCTAAACGGCTAATAATAATGGCTACAAACTAATCGGCTTTCATTCGGCGGCCGATAAAGACGCGCGAGAGAAAAGCGCTATGCATTTTGCAGGGGTTTATGTCGAAGAAAACTTCCCTCGGGGTTTTATTTTTAAAGCAGTGTGGTTTGGCATACTCACACGTGCAGCACCTTTGGGGGGAAGTGAGGCTTCCGGTGAGGCAGCTTCTCTTTGGCTGTGTGGGTGTTGTTGCTCCCTCCAGCGGAGGAGGAGGAGGAGGAACCCACGGGCATGGCGCTGGCAGGGCCGCCTCCACCCGCTCCTCCGGTTCTGGCCCGGGAGGGGAGGCCCGGGAGCGCAGCCGAGGACGGGTAGGAGGACGCTGGCTTGTTAATGGAGCCGTGTCGTCTCTCTGGAAGGGAGGAAGTGTGACATTTTAACTGACCGACAAAGCGTTCACACACATCGTATTAAATATGATTCGTACCAGTGCTGCTGAATTCTCGATTCCGATTGGTCAGGTGGTCTGGATTGTAATTAATTGCTTGATAACAGCTGGTTATATTTTACAGATTCATATTAACTCAGGTTAGCATTTCAATAGAAACATATAAACCAAAAACAGTCATTATTATTCAGTCATTATGTTAAACCATGTCATTTCCCTTGCTCTGGTTCTGAAGTTGAGATATAGTGCCAGCTTATGGTCGCCTCTTCAAAAGCATGCAAATACGAACTTAAAATAGGACCATTAAATTCACACTCCAAGGCAAAAAAAAATATCCCTTCGTCTTTCGCTGGAGAGTGGATGATCTGAACAGAAGTGTGAAAAAGCTGCGGCGCTTTAGAAAAGCAGCAGCGTTATTCAGGCTCTCATTAAAGACAGGGGCTGGGTTTCAGCTTTGCAAAGCCTTTAGACTAGACGCTTGTTTTGTACACGGGGCAGGCGGCTAGCTGTGCAGAATCACTTGGTACAATCGGAAACCACAAGCGCTGAACTGGAGCTGGCTGGAGTGGTAAACACAGACGGCATTATCTCGCTGAAAAAAAGCGAAACAGAAACTGATGAGAAGCAAGAGAGGAGAGAGAAAAAGAAAAAACAAGGAAGAGAACTAAACCGGGCTTAGAGTTCGGACGTGCTTTAATGAGCTTACTGAATTAAGGAAACGTTGGGTGAATAGGGTATATAAACATGAGACCAGAGGTGCGCATGAGGACCAACAAGGCGCGATGGAAAAGTCATGCAACAGGAGGTTGTTATTTGCACGTGGGTGTGAGCGAGTGGTCAGATATGAAGCTTGCGGGAAAACAAAGACCGCATTTATTAACATGAATGCGCAGAGCTGCGTGATGCACTGACAAATAAATAAACAAACAAAAACACTGACAAGTCAGTAAATAATCACTGCACGGTTTTTCAGGATTTCAAACAAATTTACACCAAAACATAAAGCTAGATTATCGTTATAAACCTACCGAGTGAACAGGATGCATTCTGAGAATAGTAAAATGTATAATTACTCACAAGAAGAAACTACTACTGCGAGTAAATAAATAAAAAAGCTGTTGCTTAAGATGCGAACTTGTGTTTTGAAAACCGAGCAGATTTGTATGCCTTTAAATACTAAACTATCTAAAATCATTCAAATTACACTTTAGCCCTTTTTTCTTTCTTTCAATCTATTAATGACATTCCTAAAAAAAATGTTAATAAACTGTTCTATCGGAAGAAATCCAATCAGGACTGAAGTGTATGGACAGCGATTAGGATTCCGATTAGGATTCCGGATGAAGCGGGAGGAGGAAGTCGGGAACGAGGTGTTGAAGTAAACGAGGAGGAGCAGCTGGAGCAGTAGTCATGTAGCAGAAGCTGGCGTGTGGTGTTAATGCTCAGCTCAACTCAAACACTCTGCAAGCTCCAGCAGCTCCGGGCTTCCTGCCAAACGCTCCTCGCTGCGGGAGGAAAACAGTGTGCTCACACACTCGCGCGCACACACACACACACACACACACACACACACGCGCACGCAACCCTGCTGCTCCCCAGCAATATTAACTGCTCGGGCTGCACGCAAGCTGCACTGAGAACGAGAGACCAGGAAGAGAAGCTATGATTCATTGCGGGTAATGGAATATGACGGTATCTAGCGCAGGCCTCTCTCTTTCAGTCACACACACACACACACACACACACACACACACACACACACACACACACACACACCTGGCCGTTAACGTGAAGCCTCTAAAGCACATCTTGTTGTGAAACTGGTACGGCTCCAAGACGAAGAGCTTAAAAAACAATACACAGCCCTGATTAGGCCGTAATATCCCATGACGCCACCCAGATCTCCAAAGCACAGCATTATGGGCCGGCTAAAGAGCGGCGCGCTTCACACTCCGAGGACACGACACTGCACGCTGCCAAATGACCACACACCAGCCAGCGATGTCTCACCATCCCATCACCAAACCTGTTTCAGACACATTAATATGACACCATTCACTTCCATCCAAGCTCATTTTATTAACAAATTAGTCACTTAATCTGATGCATAATTAGCTGCTTAGTACAGTGTATGTAATATCAGTACTGTGATATGTCAGGATCATGATTAGGGCTGTCACGATTATTACATAATCACGTAATCTCGGTCACGTGAGCTGATTAACCGCTGCACATTTCTGCAATAATATATGTAGCCTGTCAGTACACTTATACGAATAAATCTTTTTTTTTTTTTTACTATATTTTATAAGATTTACCTCTAAACTTTGTCATATTGCAGTGTAGCTGCTATCCCTAAAACGTCTTGTAGCTCTGTGATGTCAGGAGGGTCAGCATGACGGCAGGGTTTCATTCAGACACATCTGTTTTTAATCACTTCATCTCTGCATGTAATCGACTCTTGGGCGTGGCTCCTGTTCGGCAGGAATGAAAACCTGCAGTCATACCGACTTCTTATGTAAAAGATCGGACTCCCTGGCCTACACGACAGGGACACGGCCTGTGTTTGCAATCACGTGTGTTACAGCAATACGTTTTACACGTACATACACATATTTCTTTGTGTCATGTACATCCTTTGCATTTTGCAAATGCCTGCAAGAGCGACGCGCAATCAAAGACAGGAAACATCGTCCACGAGAAATTGTAATAAATTAATGAGTGACGCGCTCGGCGGAGCTCCGACTCCTCACTCCTGTTGTGAACCCCATCGTGCGCTGAAAGAACACGCATCTGCTGAAAAACTGGCGTTTTTCAGAAACTAGCGGCGCAGGCCGGATGAAAAACAGAAATGTCTATCGGAGCACAGCGAACGTGCTCGGGGACCTTGAAAACGAGTCAATTAAAGATGACATACGAAAACTCTCAGGAGATAAAAGATCTGATGAGTGAGTCAATTGTGTGTGGTCAGGTTGAGAGTTTATTATACGCAATCAAAGATCTAAAATAGATTTTTAGGGCTTCGGGTTCAGCTTTACACCAGGCCTATAGCAGCAAACTTGCTGGCTAACATTTGTTAGTTAGCTAAAACAGAGAACACAGCTTGCGCAATTAAAAACACACGCGTTGCGCGACTGATGTTACGTGATAAACGTACCGCAGGCGCTGTTTCCTGATGATAACGGCAACAAATAATAACGTTCCTGAAGTAGCGAAGATTTGGGCCGCATCTCGTTTACACTTGGTATTAAAATGCGTCTTGGGCGATCTGATCACAACTGGACACTCCCCTGTCGATCACAGAAACACTAGCCAATCGTAGTGTCTGTAAACTCATGGCATGTGGAAGAGGGCGGATAGCGCTTTCCACCTAGTGGCTTACTTTTAAAAAAAAAACAAAAAAACGATGTGTTTTCACGCATCTTAGACGAACCACCTCGTTCGCCTGCACCCTCCCCAGCTACCGACTGTGATAGGGTAAAGCTAGGTGGTGGGCGGGAACTGACCAAATTGGGAGAAAATAAGAACAAAACAAAACTAAACTAAACAAAAATAGCAGCAGTTAAACGATAAAGGCAGAACTACCATTCTGTCTTGTTTAATTACTGCAATATTTATATTAGCGTGTCAAACCTCTCTCCAGAGATACACCCAAGGAAGCCTCAAAGGTCGACACACACACTTTCAAAGAAAGGTCTTAACTCGGTGAGAAGTGTATTAGAAGCCACATTCTGGCTGCGCTGTCTGATCCGAGTGTGCACGGCAGTCGTCGATCAGCAGTTCCACACAGGAGAACTCGCACTTGGCACGCATTTGCGATTCTGTACTCTGAGCACTAGAGTTTCCTGAACTGTGCAATTAATCTGAGCAATGCCATTAATCATTCAGTGGTGAAAAAACACTGCAGTGTGTTAGCGAGAGACAGCGAGATGTGCAGCAGCAGACTGGAGAATACCGTAGCCAAGTGTCTGAGCCCGTCACCCGACGGCCGTGAGGTCGAATCCCAGGATGGAGAGACACTTTATCGGTTGTTTTGGGATGATTTTGTTCGGGATGAAAAGGACAGCTAATTAAACAAACCCAAATGTCGAATGAATTTCAAACTTAAAGCAGGGTTAAAGATGATCTCAAAGGAGATGGAGGGAATATTTCAGAGAATGAAATTGCCGTGGCATCTAATTCAAGTTTTGCTTTTCCGCCTTTTTTATTCAACAGCTGTATTTTCTCATCAGCAGTTCTGTTTGGGGGAAACAAGGAGACAAGTGTGAACAGGCGTCAACAAAAAAAAAAAAGTCAATTAACAAAAGAGTTCATCTAAGTTCCTATTAACCATTGTGTTATTCAGACTTTCACCCTGCAGTGCAAAGCAACAAAAAGACTAAAACCGTGGAAACCTTGATGCAACAAACTGCAGTCTAATTCTGCTCCAACATGCATTCCTCAAGTTCCTGTTACCATTTCCGCTCTAGTATTTTATAAGCATAAATGTTGTTTATTTAACTCCGCCGGAATCCAGAACGACAGGAAAAGGTCTAGAGTCGTGATAAATCAAAGGTTCTACAGAATTCAGGTTTTTGTTGTATCATTCCGAGTCTAGATGTTAAAGTGCATTAGACGGCGCATCTGATCACACAGCACAATCACGAAGCCGTGAAACCGAAGGTTGTGAAGTTTTCATGAAGCAACTGTTGAGCCGTTTGTCACTTCAGCTCACGTAGATGTTAATAAAGCAAACCTCCAGTCAATGAGCTCTAAACCACACCTTAAATCTCAGTCAACCTTAAGTTGTTCGATTCAAGTTAAGCTAAACACAAAAACCGCCCTTGACACGTTAACCCCATAAATCTTGTTTTTCGTGACGCTTTCCGGGAAGTTAATACAAACAAAATAGTCAAAGTGCACTGCTGCTGAACATGTGACAGGACCCTGTTACTCCATCATTAAATGTTGACCCAAATTGGGTTTTTTCACTTTTACTTGTGGAGACCATGGTGACAATAAGGCTCAATTGGTCAATCCAGACTTCTCTACCCCCAGTCCATCTCTCCTGGGATGTTCACCAAACAATCCCAAGCCAACTACTAGAGCACTGGATCCTGGTTCTGCCCTGGGCTCTCCAGTTCAGTGGAACGTATCCCGTTACAAATCTACCAGAATCCGACCTGGGGGCATCCTTGTAAGGTGCCCAAACCATCTCGACCATCTAGTTACTCTTGATTTGGAGGAGAGGTGGCCCTCCTCCGTGGATCTTCTGGATTGTTGAGCTCAGTCACAAACTTGCTGAGGAACATTTCCATCACCCTTACATGTGACCTTATTCATGCAGTCAGCACTCACAGCTTGTGACCTTGATGACACAGGGATGTAAATCATCTGCAAACTGAGCTCCTGCTTCACCACTACAGTCCGCTCCAGCAACTCCAACACTGCTTCTGGTGAACCGATCTGTGCTCTTCTTCCACAACTCAAGAATAAGATGCCAAGATACTTAAGCTCCTGTACCAGGGGCAAGGACCCTCCTTTCACCTGAAGGCTAACATGCCATTCTTTTTCAGGAGGAAATCATGGCCTCGGACTTGAAGGCACTAATCTGTACCCCGGCTGCTTCACAGTCAGCAGCTAAATGTGTTGGAGTTCCAGTTTGGATAGCCCCATGAGGATATCATCATCTGCAAATTGCAGGGGTGTTACCTATAGTCGGCTATACTAGAAACCTTTGGAAATCATGGCGGAGTCTTGATATCCTGTCCATGAAAACCACAAACAGGAACACAGACGAGACACACTCCTGACGGAGTCAGTCACCCAGCTTAAATGATCTCGACTTCCAAGACACAACTCTTAATGCGCTTACACGTCACACAACGTAGCAAGTACAGGGAAGTGGTGGCCCAGTGGAGAAACATTGTGATATTGACTGGGAGGTCGTGAATTCACCATCAATCTGGCAATCTTGGGCCCTGAAGCAAGGCCTTTAACCCTCAACTGCTCAGTAGTCTCCCGTCTCAACTGGAAATCACTTTGGGTAGAAGCGTCAGCAATAAAGCTATAAACCAAGTACCCCGTATTCCTTCAATACTGCCCGCAAAAAATGTCAGGGCAAGTGATCGTAGGCCATCTCCCAATCCAGAAAACACACGTAGCTTTTGCAAGTGGTCCAGGATGTTCCTCCTGAATCCTTGGTTCAACTGTTGGACGATGTCTCCTCTCTAGAACCCTGCCTGTGAGGTTCCCATACCCAAATACTAGCCTTGCAGCACTGGTTTATCAGGGGAAGAGTGGGAGTGTGTAGTGTTGCAGTTTTTATGTTCTAATTTGCATGTTTATAAAACACTTGGGGATATGCTACAATAGGAAATTAAAGAATGATGTGATTATTTGTATGATGCAGCCTGGCCTCTGGTGAAACTGAAACTGATTTCCTAATAACATCACATCCCGAAGTGTCTTATCCCTCAGCAATTTGCCAACATCGTACAAACCAACGTAATGTAGTCAGTCAATATGAGCTTGCTTTGCTTGAAGCTGAACTTCAACAGCTGAGCAGAAAAGGCTGATCGCAAAAAGGGCTTAGACACAAAACCTTTGGCTTGTATTCTTAGCAACAGACGCGGATTCGGTGCATTATCGGTTCACGCCAAGAGCAGCTGGACAAATCCGGCATCAAATTTCTGTCTGTTGTCACCGGGAGAGTTTTTGTTTTAACTGCTTGCGAGTGTGGCGAGGCAGCTGATGTATGTAATCGGGTATTCCCGAGCACCTTTTCTCTTCGGGTACAAAATTCTCTGAGTTAAAAGCTGTGGATTTGGATTAAAAGGCACACGGGGCATAGCAGGAAAAGAGCGCATCAAATATTAACCAGACTACTGTAAACACAAAGTGGAAATCAAAGGCTGGTGAGCTCTCCCTCACTTGATTTCTCGCTCACGCTCTGTTTTCACACGGCAGATACAGAGCAGAGGTGGGAGTGTGAATTTCCTTCACAGAGATAAGACTGTGCAAGACAGACAGAGAGAGAGAGAGAGAGAGAGACAGAGAGAGACAGAGAGAGACAGACAGACAGACAGAGAGAGACAGAGAGAGACAGACAGACAGACAGAGAGAGACACACAGACACAGAGAGAGAGAGAGAGAGAGACAGACAGAGAGCAACAGAGAGAGAGAGAGACAGACAGACAGAGAGCGACCGAGGCAGAGAGCGAGACAGACAGCGACAGCCAGACAGCAACAGCGAGAGACAGAGAGACAGAGAGAGAGAGAAGAGAGGACATTAAAAAGTCTTACCGTAGTGTGCTTGGAAGGCCTGGGGTTTGACGACCTGACTGCAGTGACTGCACATGACCAGGTAAAAGTCGTCCTGTGCAGGACACTGCCCGAAAATGGGCATATCTGTATGAGCAGAGAAAAAAAAAAAAAAAGGAAAGTCAGTTAGTTGACTCAAATGCATCAACTTCATACCAGTATGCACAAACTATTACGAATCATTTCTTACAGACACGACTATTTTCGACTTTCTGGTTGCCACTAACAGGCTGCACGGTATACAAAACACAACCGCTCATAAGGGCTCTGGGAACGGTGCCAATGTTTGGGTGTGTGCGCCGTGTTATCTGTATAAATATTTTCCAATGAAGACCCGAGAAATTTTCTTTTCACGCGGCCCGAGCAACGTCCAGGCCTCAAGCGGAAAAAAAGAAAAAAGAAAAAGCCAAACGCCAAAAGGCTGAACGAGGCCACACGCAGACGTGAACATGTGGGGTTCTGCAGCAGCTCGGCTCTGGTGACGTCTCTGAGAAAGCGATCGGCCTGTTTGGCAAGCACGCAGGCAGACGATTGCTCTCGGCAGAACTAGCGCTGTTTTTATAGAGTTGGAAAAAACCCCAAAAAATGAGCTACTGAGCCAGCCATTCTGAAGCTTGCCTCAGGGAAGTGAGATACAGAGAGAGAAAGACAGAAAGACACACAGGGAAGGAGGAACTCTCAGACTCAATGCCAGCCTGAAAAACCACAGAATCTATAAGCCCGGGAGTCTGTACTAAGCATCTGCTCTGGTTAGATACACACTACTGCTTTTTCCTTCTCTATGCAAATGTGCGCAACACAAATAACCACGTCAAAAAACGCCGGAAAGCCGTCCGAACGCAGAAGACAGGATGTGCCTTACCAGCTCTTTTGATGCACTACATTTTCACTTACGTGACAAAACCGGCTATTCCGATCCAGCGCCAATTATACGACGGAATACGACTACTTCTTGTATCTTCTACCAGACGCAGAAAGAAAAGAAAAGAGAGTGATTTGTTTAAGAGCAACGTATTCAAATCCGCCGAGTGGTGACACACACACGTGGACCTGCTCTAAGGAAACACGTGACGACACGCGAGGGCTGTTCTCCTTTCCCAGAATAATCAGATTTGAGATACATTTCCGAATCGATCGGTGACGAACATAAGCATGAGCAGGATTTCTGAATCTGCCTTCACACAATCAGGATAATAGTGAAATAGAAGATTATTAAAAAATAAAAAATAAAAAAATTAAATAAAAAAAAAAATGGGAAAAAAGGGAAGGGGGGTGGGGGTTACACGGCCCAAATCTGATAAATGAAAAGTAAAGGAAATTTACAAATGCCTTTACTTTTATATTTATCATGTATGAGCAGTCACTCAGTGACTACTGTATTTTATAGTTACTTTATTATTATTATTTCTCCGATTATTTATTAATCAATTTCATTTTACTTCTCGTCCGCTTCGTCCTTTATGATGTTGCTTTTCCCCTACAGCACTTTCGGTTGCGATGCTGTAAAACTAACTTTATTATTCTTAAAATGATCATCAAGGTCACGGATTAAAATTCAGACTGACTAATCTCTCACACGTGTCCCTCGACAATGATTCACAAGTCCCAATCTAATTAATGCAAGTGTGAAGGAAGTGCTACAGTCCAGCTCCTCTCAAGCGGTGCTTTAATGACGCTTTTCGCGGCGCTGAGCTGCGTGTGGGAGCCGCTCGCTGGCGGTGGATGATTCAAAGCCCTCCATTATACTCAACACACTTCAAGTGGCACTTCACACTAAATCAAGTGCGCTACCGGTCCCTTCTTCATGCCTTAATAAACACTAGCAGGAGTAATGAAGAGCCAGCGGCTGGAGGCTTTACTCAGCTTAAAAAGGTCATAATGGCATCCTGCTGTAACTATTATTATTAATATGAGCCGGGCTCTCCAAGCTGACGCTGCTTTAACGGAGTCCGTACGCATGACTAATCCCGGCTACGTGATTGCGCAACTTCTGGGGCAAAGCATGTCGCATGAGTAAGTCTGCAGCTGGATCGGTTTGGTCATGGTTGCGAGAAAGCTTCCTCTGGATCAGATATAAAGGGCACTTGGGCAACTTCGGTCTAAGATTAGGAACGCACGGGCTGAGCAACACGCGAGCAAGACGGCGCGCCGTCACGCCGAGAAGCTCCAGACGGCCCGTGATGAAAAAATAATATTAAGAGAAGTAGCAAGTCCACCAGACATCGGTTTAGGTTAGCAGGCTGGGAGAGGGGAAAAGAAAAAGGGAAATCCGAATGCTTTATTCGGTGGGTGAGGAAAGAGGAAAGACGAGAGAGCCGATAATTCTAAAGCCTCTTCGCTGTGAGTGATAAATGTACCATGACGAACTGTCTTTAGAAGCTCCGTGTGCGGAGCGAGTCTGCTGTGTGTGTGTGTGTGTGTGTGTGTGTGTGTGTCTCCACTCAGTCAGTCACCGCGCACCTCACCATGCGGCCCAGCTTTTAGTCACGTTCCGATGACGACTGCACAGTCGTGTTGTGCGCATCTGTGCTCAAAAGAACGTCTTACAGCACGCATTTATTTCCATACATGAGACATCCTTGTATATGTAATACTTATAACAGGACCTTTTTTAAAAATATACTATCAGTATTTATCAGAGAGCGTAGATGTGAGGAAAAGCAGCAAGCTGAGCCGGACGAAGAAGAAACCTAACCTGTGCCGCACTTAAAAAAGAAAAAAGAAAAAGAAAAAAAAGAAAAAAGAAAAAAAAAAAAAAAAAAAAAAAAAAAAAAAAAAAATAAAAAAAAAAAGTACAGTTGGACAGTTGTTGTATTCAGCGGTGCTCTGCATCCGTGTCGTCGTGTACGATAAGGCGAACATGCTAGGAGTGTCGGTTGTGGTCCGATTTAGTGCAAATCCAGAGTGAGAGGGTTGTGAAATGTATTCGAATCTGTATTTTTACGCAGCTCACACACCGTGACTAACCATGACGACCCGACGCCGGAATAAGAACAAAGCAAAGCAAAACAGAGAGTTAAACAATACACTCACTGCAGAAGAAACGTTGGCTGGATCGTACGCTTCTTATATCTGAGACGCATTAAGAGAATTCCACACATGACCAGGAATACCAAATTTCACAGGACTTCCAATGACCTTGGATTCTGCTAAATAAATAAATAAATAAATAAATAAATAAATAAATAAAAAGAATAGCTTGGCTAATCATCGGATATTGTTCGTTCATGGATGGCATCAAGATCGCATTTTCACTCCGAAAACAATCCAGGATGATGAATTGGGAATACTAAACATGGTTAAAGTGACTCATTTTAAAAGCAAGCAGGCCGTGAGCGGACTGCGGGCAGATCGGGGGAGTTAGGATTACACACACATCACACCCCGGGATAATCGGAGAAAATCATCATTCAAGACGAGCCTAAAGTTACGACGGCTTTGGTGACGATCTGAAAACCGGGCTGATTACACTGTAGCGCGGCCACAAGCGATTCACAAGCCACATAAAAAGCAACCATCCAACTGGCAAGAGCGTCTCTTTTTTATTCAAACCCCTGCAGCACACCATCGGTCTAACAATCATAATGGTGTTGTCAAATCTACATACTGTGCTGTGTATCTGAGAAGCGCTTGTCAAAAATCGGAAAATTGATACACATTTCCTAGCCAGAGGAAACTCGTGTAGACGCGGGGACAACATGGAAAACTCCACGGATGGAAACCCGAGCTCACGATCCGGACCCTGGAGCCGGGAAGCAAATTCACTACCTGCTACATCACTCATCCATCATATGCTGATCACACACACACACACACATACACACAGTATCTAACCAAGTTAAATGATTAGATAAAGTGCACTGGTAACCTGATCAAATGGAAGATGCGGGTTACTGAATTCAAAGATTCTACAGTTTTACACTGAGCTACAGCTTTAAAAGACATGACCGATGGTGCGAGGGCGGAGCTGGTGCGAGGGCGGAGCTGGTGCGAGGGCGGAGCTGGTGCGAGGGCATACGCTAGAAGAAAACACCTACAGCTGACCTCTCTCTCTCGCGCTCTTTTTTAAAAGAGCTAGAAATAACAAAATATGTTGACCAGATAAAAAAAAAAAAAATTAAAAAAAAAGTGTCCGTCCGTCCGTCCGTCTCTCGGTGCGTGTGTCAGTGTGTCCGTCTCTCGGTGCGTGTGTCAGTGTGTCCGTCTCTCGGTGTGTGCGTCTCTCGCTACCTGAGATGGTGAAAGATGAGACTCGGCAGCGTGTGTGTGGGCAGGTAGTGGGCGCGGTCGGAGTGGTTTCCCGTTGACACGTTAAAATTTCTATGAAATGTGAAACTGAAAGCGAAATGTAAACACTCCTGAAACAATCAAAGCTCAGACTTGCTGATTCTAGATCAGGCGGTACCTTTCATCTGGAAATCTGAGTTATAGGGTACCTTTACAAACTGACTAAAGGTGCACGCTCGACAGCATCACCCCGTCAACAAGGAAAGGTACCGTTTAGTACCCTTTCTTCTCGGACTACAACAGCTTTCACTTCAACAACGCCTGCCAATCCGTTGCAAATCAATACCAGCCTGAAGCGGTTTGTTTACTCTACTACTCTGGTCGAGAACGAGCCGATAAACTGACACGTAGCCGTCCTGCGGGTTCTCGTCAGCTGGACTGTAAATCGGGAAACGTTTCTGTCGCTCTCCGCATGCCGGCTCCGTTCTTTCCTCGTGCAAATGCGCTGTCAGATAAACCATCCTCACAAGTACAGCATGTAACCACGTCAGGCACAAGGAGAGAGGAGGTCTGATGGAGCGGCGGGAGAAGACGTCTGTAATGACGTTCGAACAGACTAGTTGTGAAATTCTATGGTAGGTGGTTATAAGTATTAACCTCCTTGACCTTTTCCACATTTTGTCAGGTTATAACCTGAAACTGGGATTTTTACCATTTGATTTAGACAGCATTTTTTTTGTGACACAAAGGTTTATTAAAAAGCCTGAATGGAAAAAAAACAAACAAGCATTTGCTGGTTTAAATTGCTCGGGCTTGGTCAGATCAAAGAACATTCGGCAACAATTTGCAAGTCAGAAACTCTCAGTTTGGACTTTGACTGCACGCGAACCCTACGTTCACACTCTCAAGCAAAATAAGCAGTCGCTCTTCGCTTTTCTTTGTACGTGCATGACACGGAGCCGCAACGTCGGCGGCACATGACAAAGCGACACTCCGACAATCGAGGAAGGAACAAACGACACAGCAAAGCAACAAACTACATCATCTACGACGTCTCTTTCAATGTGTCATTATGAAGAAAATAATGCTGCGTGGAAGGAGGTAGCAGAGGTTGTTGGTGTACGCTGGTACATATGGTACTCATTTTTACACTGGTGCATTATTTAATTTATACTTAACTAGATAGCTATAGACGTTATATATAACTGCTACGGACACCTGAGCGAAAAAAAAGATGAATAAATAAAAGTGCAGACCACAGAAGTGCTAACAGGAGACGACGTTTCACCCACAAGAGACACGAGTGACTTCTCCCTCGCTCATGTGAACACAGAATTAGAGATTCACCTTCTTGCTTTCGAACCAATCCATGCAGCTAATGCGACATAACGAGATAATACAACTTCTGATAGAAAGTATTTGGACCAGAACTTATTGAAGGGCTTGCAATCATGTTTTTATTTAAAATTTATATAGATTTTTTCCTCCCCCTCATCAATATTAGGACTATTTTGTGCAGAATCATGACATATAAGAAGTGGAAAAGTTCAAGGGGGGGGTGAATACTTATGTAAGACACTGCCTCTCTCGTACGCTCTGTCCATCTCACTTACTTTGGTCCTTCTTAACGTCCCCTATGGAGGACGTGTGATATGTGCGTTGTGCTAAGCTTTAGACAGGCCTAATGACGCGTAAACAGAGTTCATTATTTAATAATTGGTCATTATAACGGAGAGGTGAAAAGCTGGCGCGTGACGACGGGACACGAATAGGACTGACTCATCTGTGTAAACAAAGATTTTTTTGATCTTGTATTAACGCAGAGCCAAAGAATATGTTGGTTAACTCTTTCAGTATGATCTTTTAGTGACCTTTTTTTTTCTTTTTTTTTTTTTTTTTTTTTTAAAGACATACACTACACACTTTGTATTTGCAATAATTTGATTTTACAACCCAGTTTTAAAACCTTAACAAGCTTCTCTAAGAACGTGGAACTGTATCGTTCTTCTACTGAAATCAACAATTTATTGGTTTTTTTTGTTTGTTTGTTTTTTTATTTTAAACCTGAAACTCATAATGCTGGTCAACTTTTACAGCTTTTTAAAAAAAGTGACACTCAGAAGGATTTAACTGTTTAAAAAAAAAGAAAAAAAAAAGAAAAAAAAAAAAGAACCTTTGGGACTGCCCCTCCCCCCCTGCAGGAAGTAACAGAACTTTTGGCACCTAATAAACGGTCTGGTTGGTCAGTGGCGAGATTGCATCACCATTGTGTCTTTTTATTAATACCAGCACGAGCAACACTCTTTAAGGTGCAAATTTTCGCTTTCTGATCACATGTGAAAGAAAAGGAGAGAGAGAAAGAGTGAGTGAGTGAGTGAGAGAGAGAGAGAGAGAGAGAGAGAGAGAGAGAGAGAGAGAGAGAGACAGAGAGAGAGAGAGAGCGAGCGGGGGTGGGCGAGAGAGAGCGAGCAAGAGAGAGAGAGAGAGACAAAGAGCGAGAGAGAGAGCGCGAGTGAGCGAGCAAGAGAGTGCTCGTGAGAGAGAGCGAGAGATTTAGCAAGAGAAAAAGCGCGCGAGTGAGAGTGAGCACGAGAGAGTGAGCGAGAGAGAGAGAGTGCACACCAGAGAGAGCAAGAGAGAGCGTGCAAGTGAGTGAAAGTGAGAGAGTGAGTGAGAATGAGCGAGAGTGAGAGCACGAGAGAGAGTGTAAGAGCGCGAGAGCAAGTGAGAGAGCAAATGAGAGAGAGCGAGCAAGGGAGAGAGAGCGAGAGTGAGTGAGCGTGAGAAAGAGAGAGCACAAGCACGAGTGAGAGCGCCCGAGAGTGAGAGAGCAAGCGGGAGAGAGAGAGAGAGAGAGAGAGAATGCGAGAGAGAGTGTGAGAGAGAGAGAGAGAGAGACAGAAAACGAGAGAGAGAGCGCGAGAGAGAGAGCGCGCGCGCGCGCGAGAGAGAGAGAAAGCGAGAGAGCGCGAGAGCGAGTACTCACCGTCTCTGCACAGTCGCATGGCTTCTCGGTTCCTCCCGCACTCTTTAAAACTTTCTTCTGGTTCTATGCCTACGGAGGAGTCAAAAAGAGTCGCATTAAATATTAAAAATAAAATGAAATCTGCAAACTGTTAAACAGGTAAACAGGTTACAGTTTTTTCAGTAATCAGATGCTATAGGATAAACAGATAAACAGCCTCGTAAATATCTACAATATCTGAAGAGGTAAACATTTACCTCAGTCACGTAAAAGCCAGGTAAGATGTCTGATAAACAGGTAGATAAACTCTTTAATAATAAACTAGTAATGAGATATATAATCAGGGAGAGATTCAGCAAAACAATTGGGTAAATGGTCAAATAACGCACTAAACATTTGTTTAGTTAGTAACGAAATAAACAGTCAGGTAAACAGTAAATAGTCCAGGTTTTTAGATACACATTCCTTCAATCATGATATTGGATAAATAAGTAAACAGCTAAATAATCAGGGAATGTGATAAACAAACAGAGAACATATGTGAGTATTTAAAGAGTCTGAAAAATAGTCACAGTTTAGCAAATACTAACTATTTAGTAAATAGGTAAGTAGTAATGTGTGAAACGGTAGTCAGATAAATTGTGATCAACAGGTGAGCATTAATTCAGTCAATCAGTCAGTCACTTAGGTAAACAAGTAAACAGCTAGTAAACAGCTCAATAGGCTGATAAACAGATAGCTATTTTGGTAACCAGGTAACCATTCAGGTAAACTGTATGATTAAAAGGTAAACAATTAATCAGTCAATCACTAGGTGAACAAGTAAACAGTTAATAAACGGATTTGGGTAAACAATCAGGGAAACTATATGATAAAAAGGTAAATAGTTAGTTTAGTCAATAGTATGGTAACCAGGTAGGCAGTTAGGTAAACTGTGGGGCAAACAGGAAAGCTATGTAATGAACAGATAAACTGTGTAAAAAACAAATAATTATTTAGGCAAATGTGTATTCAGGTAAGTAAATAATAGGATAAACAGGTAAACCGTGTCCCAAAGCAAGTTATTTTAGCAAACAGGTAGTCAGTCAGCTAATTAACAGGTATTTACAGTGATTAAAAAAAAAATAAAAAAAAAAAAAGAGGTAAAGTGTGAGTGATATATAAACAGGTAGTGTGAGTGATATAAATATATATATAAACAGGTAAAGTGTGAGTGAGATAAATAAACAGGTAAAGTGTGAGTGAGATAAATAAACAGGTAAAGTGTGTGTGATAAATAAACAGGTAAAGTGTGTGTGATAAATAAACAGGTAAAGTGTGTG
>JAQQZR010000016.1:15347212-15391311 GCA_030068235.1 Notoglanidium macrostoma | reverse complement strand
GATAAATAAACAGGTAAAGTGTGTGTGATAAATAAACAGGTAAAGTGTGTGTGATAAATAAACAGGTAAAGTGTGTGTGATAAATAAACAGGTAAAGTGTGTGATATATATATATAAAGGTAAAGTGTGTGTGATATATAAACACGTTGTACTGACTGACTGACTGTTATTCGGATAATCAGGTAAACACTTGCTCTGCTGTCGCTACTTTACCACCGGCTGCTTTTTCCCCCAACTCGTTGCTATGGGTTACGGCTCGAGCACTCACCGTCGGTCGCGCGCAGCTTCACGGCGTCCGCCCAGCAGCTCCACGCCTGGCCCAGCATGACTTCCGGACTCGGGAGAGACGCCGCGCGCTCGCCGATGGCCGCCATTGCTGACGCGCCTTCAGTCCGCTGCTGCTGGTGGTGTCTGGGCGGCGCTCTGGCGCGCTGCTCCGCCCGCGGCTCGCCCTCCTCGGCCCTTTCCGACATGCTTCACCGCTAGAACGGAGCGCGCGCACACACACACACACCACACACACACACACACACACACACACATGTACAGAGCCAGTCAGCGTTCCGGTTAAACACACCGCGGGGCGAATCCGCGATGAATCCTCCTCCTCCTCGGAGCCGAGCTCGGGACTCTCGGTGTGAGCTCGCACCGCGCCGGACATCATTAGATAAATCACAGATTTAATACGAAACGGGGCTCACGGAGGGATTAAAACTTCGGTCCGGATCACGTGAATCAGCAAAACACAGGCACAGGCCGCGCACTCGCGCGCGTTCAGACTGAAGGAAAGCTTAGTTTTCGTGTCAGTCTTTGTCCTCTAAAACAGAGCTGCTGTGGAAAATCCCTGTTTAATGCACGCAAGCGTCACTGAGGAACTGTTTACTGTACACAAGTGAAATAAGTCAAATATGCACATTATACATTAGAAAAACAAACAATCATAATTACCCCATAAACCCCAAATAATAAAGCCCAGCCATGTTGTTAACGGTTTACTCTCAAAACTCCACCCTGAAACACAATTACCTTAACACTGAAATATCTGTGACGTGTTTAGTAATTGTGGAGTTGATCAGTTGGATGGTGGGGTATTTTCCTTATTTCCTCCATGAAGTTGTTGCCTGTTTCTTTCTAGCACAGTTTAATACGAGAAAAAACATTTCAACATAAAAACAAAACCATAATCATAATCCCCAAAATCAGAATCTCAGCAGTTTGATATTAATTAGAAATCCATCACAGAGGTGAAGCTGCACGAAAGCTAGCACGGAGGAAAACACTAAAGCGCTGCTGCATCGCACTCCAGATAGAGATGAAGCGAGAGCCAAATCCTACTGTGCTGCTACCTGCAGGCAAGGCATTGTGGGTAATACAGGTAAATGTGTAAACTGAAAAAAAAAAAAAAAAACATTACAAAACAAATCTCGATCACGTGCTTCCAACTTTGTGGCAACAGTTTGGGGGAGAACTACATTCAGGTGTGATGGTCAGGGGTGCAGAAACTTTTGGCCATGTGGTGTTTGTTACATCTCAAAGCAAAGAGAAAAAAAGAAATACATTTATAAGGGAAAGTACAAGTCTCAATATTACTACAAAAATCCATTATTTCCCATTTCTTATATAATTAATCATATAATTTCAATTCTCCGGTTTCACTTTCTGCATCAAATTCACCACCACTTTTGTTCACACATTAGCTCAAAAAGGCCGCGATCAAGAAACAGTGTCGTACAATCTGCTGGAGGAAATATTACATTCTTGAATTTTAATACATTTGTTCATACAAATATTACGATATGGACTCTGTGTCACACTCGGTGAATCCTAACCTACCGCTCACTACTGCTGATTACTACCATAAACTGCAGCCTCACTGCTGTTCATTTTTTTCCCAGGTTCATCCTCGCCAAAAGGGTCAAAAGCGACCGTGGATATACGCTGCCTCACACAGCCGACACGCTTACATAATACATACGCCTCGAAGAAACCCGCATTTATTCAGCGCAGGTTACTGATCTGCTCCGTGTTATGAATAAATCTCTTTCTGGAGCCTTGGTACACGATCCAACCTACACTCCAGCCTCGCCTCCGCCTTCTAGTGAGAGTGTGTGTGAAAGAGACGGACCTACACGCAGAGGGAAAAAAAACAAGAGTCGCTTCATTTGCATAGATAAAAATGACAGAGATTGACAAGCGTGTCGGTTATTTTTAAACTAAAGTATTATCATAGATTAAACATTAAAATTCGTACATTATAACGAGCAGATGAGAAGTGAAGTGACAAACTTTTCTGATCGGGATCTGCTTGCGTGCTCACTGATATTTTATCTCCAGCTGGCGGCCGATGCTGATTCAATAGCTGATTTGTGCCAGCGATGTGGAACAGACCATAAAACTACAGGCAACAGTCTACTACAGGTGCTCGACGATGGCCTGACGGTGTCCGACGGTCAGCTCGGCGTCTCGGGCCGCCTTCACACCTATTCATTCCTAGTGAGGAGTCAGAATCAAAGCTGAAGTGATTCTTTTGAGTCATTTGCTAACTGATTTTGTGTCACACCGAACATACAGGATACAAAACAAAACGAAACAGAGAGAGCGAGAGAGAGAGAGAAGCTAGCTGAAGGGTGTGCAGAGCTGAAAATAAATCTCTTTCATTCATTAGTCAGAACTGTGAGCAAACGTTTACCGATTGCACAGAGGAATCATACGGGAATGGAGACCAATACTTTGCTTGTTAATTATATAAATCCAGCGCGTGTTTACTAAAACACATGTCAGTTCTGCAACTCTGTCCTTTGGCTCAGTTTAGCATCCACAAAACAAGACATGCGGCATGTCTGATTCACTCCCTGCAGTCGATTCCGAGTCGAATCACTTTCTCACGTGGAGGCGGACCAGGCCCAATTTGCTCAGACTCTGGTGTTTCGTTCTGGTCCACACCCGAGCATGATCGGAGTTCTGAGGAACCGTATCCGATCTGGAACCGAACCAGGGTTCCAGTCAAACAGACTGCACATGTAAAAGAGTCCTCAGGCTAAAGCTATTAGCTCCTACACATCGTGTCTGATTTCAGTGTGACCTGATTACATGGAGAAACTCTTCTGGATGTTTTGGATGTTAATTGCTCTGACAGTGTTGGCCTTTACAAGGCTGCAGAAAAGCAAAAAGAGTCCAACTAACCGTGTCACTGTGTGCGCCTGTGCGTACGTGGTGATCATCCTGATCTCATCCCATCCCGATTCTAATTTCAATGTCAAGAAAGAGAGAAAGAAAAAAAAAAAAGACTAAACGCGTTCACGGCTTCTATAAAGTAAGCGATTGACTACGCTCGGTGATGTTCCACAGCATTGAACGTAACCATAAACGGACAGAAAGTACAGCACGGCGCTCATTAACACATACGTATGCAACTCTGGTCACTCTGCAGCGACGGAAGAGTAAAACACTTCGGGATGTGATGTTAACGCAAAATATTCGGCTTCGGGATGACTCCACGTCACGCTGCATCGCCGGTCCGTCGTTGACCGTTCCACGTCCTCGAGTGTTCTAACCCTTACACAGTTTTGCATATTTGATGTTGCTGTGACTGCTTTAACCCCCATAAAGTTTGAAAGTGCATGTGCTTTTCTTATGCGCAGAGCGTCTCATACCTACTGAAACGTGAAAAACAGAACTCGGCGGCTCAAATCAGCAGATCCTCATCGGCTTTGGCGGTTCCGCTCGGCCACGCGCGCTGAACAGAGGACCTGCGGGCACACGGCAGAGGCGGAGAGGGAAAGCCGATCGCATTGTTTTCATCGTCCGCGCACAATAATCGTCATTTAGGGAGTCGGCCGCGTGTCTGCCAACAGGAGGTGCCGCTCGGCTGAACGCCAAGTGAATCTGGTTGTGGCTTTCTGGTACATGAGCTACTTATGGAGCAACCCGCCGCTACAGAGTAATCCGATCCAATAAGCACTATCCCTGGTTAACCACCTGAGAGCTCTGCAGTTGGCATCCCGTTAATCCCTCGTCCAGACAAAAAAAAAAAAAAGGCAGCTCGGAAAACTCTTCAGGCTTTTTAGCGCACGTTAAGCTTTGATGCACGATAAGGAGGTGAATTCAATACCAAAGGCTTCCATATAAATGAGCAGGTTACAGAATAGTGTACGGATATTAAGAGCAGAAATGGTACACGCGTAAGAAAGAAAGTGCATAAATGTCACTCATCAAAAAAAGAAACATCACTTTAAAATGTTATACGCCACGCCTGACATTATCATCTGTTCGAGCAGTGGAAATGGCATTTATGCAAATGCTGATGGTGTACGGTGGTTATTCAGCGTGACCACACGCCTGCAGCTTGCGTTAAGAAAAATCCCCTTGAAGTGGAGCTCGGGAAGTTTTCTGTCTTACTGGCAAACAGAAAGAAATCCACCACACGGTCATATACAAACTCACGGGGGTGATCGGAAATGATTAGTGATTCGTGGGTGTGAATATATCACGATGTACTGTTCTATTTCCCTGCAAGCAAATCGAATCGTATCAATCATAGCACTTTCAGTAGTATCGTCAAACACTGACTCGATATTGGATCGCCTCTGTATAAAGAATCCTTTAAAAGAAAATCATGAGAAATGTCATGAATATAAAGAGGAACATCTCTGTTTAATGAAGCCACGGTCCAGCAATGGTTTTTCTACAGTTACGGGCTGAATCCTGAATCAACCATTACTGTCAAAATAGTGCACTTAGTACAGTATACAAGCAGCTACTGGGTAGCCTATGTAGTACAGGAAGAATCGTGATATTTGGCATTCAGCCTTAATAAATGCCTACATTTTGAGTAAAGTGAGAATTTCATGTTTCAAATTCAGCAGCAATGTAAGGAAGAATATATAATTAAAACATCATTATGTTATTCATAAATATATATTAAATGCTTTTTTAAACACGACTAGATTGTGTGTCAATGAAAAAAATAAAAATGGCAGTTATGTGAGCAAACAACGTAGTTTCTCGATAAGAATTCGGCTACTTTTACAGCTTTAGTTGCAATTTTGAAACAAAGTCGTTTCACACAATAAATAAATTATCACTTTTGTTGAACATGTAATTTCTAAAGTTTGTTTTTGTCCGTGTGTTAGCTGTCACTGCTCCATTCATTCAGAGGCCTGCTCTAGGGAGAGAGTTGCTCACTTCACTGGAACAAGTGCACTTAAACAGAGTGAAAGCAAAAAAAAAAAAAAAGATGGCGAAACAAAAACAAACCAGAACAGAAAAGTGCAGCCGATAAAGTCACAAAATGTCCCATAAATTCCCGTCGAAATATGACGGCGTTAAAAGCGGATAAATTTAAAAGTTAGATAAGAATTACGTCACTAAAATAAAATGTTACTGCCATTTGAGGAGGAGGGGGAGGAGGAGGAGGAGGAGGAGGAGCAGGGGGGAGCGCGCGCTAGCAGCAGGTTAGCTTCTCCGCTAACTGAAGCGTTAGCCTGTTAGCATCAGAACCCGATTTTCTTTGGAACGTTTAGCTTCCGCGCTAGCGGTGCTAGCGGACTGGGCTAACTGAAGCCATTTGTAGCTCCGCGTTAGCATCGCTAGCATTAAAACTGCCCCTGTTGGGAAGTAGAACAGCCATTAGCAGCTAACGCCGCTGTCATCTTTGTTCTCTTACCTACGTCCCGGACCTCAGAGATCCGAGCCAGGCTCCGAGAGCGAGCAGATGTGTGAGCCGTTAGAAGAGATTGAGAATGAGGCTGGGTGAGGAACGCAGAGCGGCGGTGCAGTGCTCAGGGACTGTGGAGGTCTTCACCAGGTGCTTCCATGTCTGTTTACCAGGCAGCATTCTGGGACCGAGCGCGTCATTTCACCAGCGCGCATGCGCACCACGCCGCTCATCACTCCACAACCACTGTCCGCCTGTCAACCGGGAACGGGCGTGTTTTCATGCCCTACCCGTTTTCCGGCTGAACGCAAATCCCGCGCTGTGATTGGTCAGTAGTTCGAACTCAAAGGCAGCAAGCTGATTGGATCGCGCACTGACCAATCCTGACGTAGGATGCCAGAAGGAAGGCAAATAAATAAATAAATAAATTAATTAATTAATAAATAAATAAATAAATAAATAAATAAATAAATAAATAAATAGCTAGCAAACAAACAAATTAAGTAATCGAAAAACACATCCAAGCAGACCATAGCCTTTTTCTTAATTTTAATTGATGTTCGGTATAAACTTGAACACTAATCACTTGGGAGGACAAATATAAAAAAAAAAATCAAAAGCTTTTGATTTAGGCACTTTTTCTTTTATTCTTGATGCACTTAAGGGATTATTAGGCGATAACTAGCTAACAAATTTCCACTTTAGGTTTTTTGTTTGTTTGGTTTTTTTACAAAATATAAATGAAGTAAAATACAAAAGGAATTGTCTGGATATGGGTCAATATTAAGGATACAACATTTATTAGAAATGAACCAGTTTACAGTCTTTCCAGTCAATACGCTGAAGTCCATCTTTATGTAGTATTACATCTAAACCGTAAAATCTAATGAGTAAAAAAAAAAAATCAAGAACTAAAAGTGTGTAGAATGTAAAGGATTTGCTCCGTTTAGTGGTGAGTGAAATAACCGACACGTCCACAGGCGGCGCTGTTTCAATACGTGCATCTTATTTTTGTTCCTTCCGGTAGTGTCAATAAAGTTTTATCGAAAAAATATCTCTACACGCTGAGGAACAAATGGGTACCATAACAGACGGTAAGTTCAGGGTGATGTTTAATAGCTAAAATTATAACATTAAAATTATTTTTTTTAACGATGACTGAAAAGTACAGTGTCGATTTAGGCAGGTTTCTAGAAACGAGCTGAAATCATTCGGCAGTTGTGTAGCTAACGGATTAGCCTACACAGCTAGGGCTCGTTTGCTACCAAGGCAACCAGCATTAGAATTATAATATGCTTATCTAAGCGTAAGGGAATTATAATTAAACGTACGCCAAAATATGTAAGTTCACTTCACTTTCTGTGGGACAGCCAGTAGCTACAATAAAGGCATAAGTAATAAGAGTTAGCCTGTAGATGTCGCCCCCAGGCTGAATAACAAACCACTCGCACTTTCCTGTATAGGGACACTAAAGAGTGTAAGAAATCACGGCGTTTACGGAGTATATAGTGCACTTGTTGCGTCATTTGGGATGCAGCCCACGCTAAAGTAGTGTTTCCAGCTGCCAAAGAAAGAAAAAAAAAAAATCAGAATTCATCGTAAAATTATTAAAATTTAGCAAATAAGATTATAACCACTTAACACTGACAAGTTATATACAGTTAAAAAATTTGCACGCCCCCCATAGTGGCACAGAAAAAGGAAAATGTCTTGGCTTTTTTATTTGTTCTTTTTTTTTTTTTTTGCCATTTTTTGTTACTTATTATGATGACGGAACATCTACGAATCTTTTTTTTTTCCGTCCTAAGGGGTTTGCACTCAAATCTTGCCTGTTTCTATTGCAGATGAGGTCATTCGTAAGCGGCTGCTCATCGACGGCGACGGAGCCGGAGACGACAGGCGCATCAACGTCCTCCTGAAAAGCTTCATTAAATGGTGCCACTCAACCGTGACGCCGGAAGAAGGGTGATTTGATCCGCTGTATAATCAGATCTAAGCTTTTACTTCTTATGCTGTCAGTTACACTCTTAAAGACTTTAACAGATGTTCCATCTCCTTCGCTGCAGGTTTGCTCAGTACCAGAGGATGCTGGGAAGCTTGTCACAGTGCGAGTTCTCCATGGGAAAGACGCTTTTGGTGTACGACATGAACCTGAAGGAGATGGAGAACTACGAAACGATCTACGCAGACATCGGTGAGAGCACGTCCAGCGTTCTGTTCATGGATGTGATGTTTGAGCTTTGGAAAGTGTCTCACTGCCTGGACAAGCTTAGTAACAGTCACCTTACCTTCACGCTACTCGGACAAACTTCGGGGGTTTTTATACGCAGCCGCAATTCGAGCGACATTTCAATTGAGACAAAGCAAAATTTCAATTCTATGCAATTAGATAGAATGCTTTAACGCATTTTCTGAGTGAAATGGCAAGTACAGTTAGCTTGCTTTGCTAAGCTGCCAAAGACGCTTTTTCCGAACTTCATATGTCCAGGTTCGTAGCCTTAGATTCCAGTTCTTAGCCGACGGGAGTGAAACCCAACGTGGTCTTCTGTTGTAGCACGTCTTCCACAAGGTTTTGTGCGTTCTGAGGTGCTTTCCTGAAAGCTCAAAAAAGTTACGGATGTGATGCTTCTTAAATAATCCATCACTGATTATAAATTACATCACTGCTGCTGGTTAACTCTGAGACCACTGAAGTAGGAAAAAAGATTGAGAACGAGACAAGAAACCACACGTAGTTTGATTACATGAAGTAAAAAATTATTCTTCATGAGCCCAACATGTTTCTTTTTGTTTTTAAATCCTTATGTTAAAGCGGTCACTAGGTGACACCTGCTTTCTCTGTAGGAGCACGTCCAATCTTTGATGGATAAATGATACCATTTCTTTAAAAAGTCAATCAGAGCAGTTAAAATTAGACGCGTGTAGGCGATTTCCGTAGAACTGGAGCGGGTGAAATGCCCGCGTGTGAGTTTTGCGCTCATGTCTGGCCTGTTTCCTCAACACAGAGCAAAGTATATCAGCCGCACACGAGAAAATCACGGAGTGCAAAAAAGAGATCCAGAGAGCAAAGAGGATACGAAAGAACCGCCAGGGTACGAGTGCTACCTTACATCTGTTGAATAATTATTATTATTATTATTGTTATTATTATACAAGTAGTGAAAGTGTGATTTTCTTGTATTTTAGAGTACGATGCTTTAGCAAAAGTCATTCAGCAGCATCCAGACAGACACAAAACAATGGAGTAAGTATGATCACTATCTAATAATGCGCATAGACACGGTAATAGAAAGGATATTTTAACCGCGTCTTCAGATTTAGCTTGAACTGATATTATGGTACGATCCCGTCACAACAGGCAGCTCAAAGCGCTGGACAGAGAACTTCAACAGCTTTCACAAATCAAAGAGAATGTCGAAGATAAGGTAAGAGTCTGCTTCCTGGTCCTGGCTCTCGTTTAAAAAAACAAAAACAAAACGCACAAATTTTCACCTTCTTTTTTTCTCCCCTCAGTTGGAGCTGCGGAAGAAACAGTTCCACGTGCTTCTCACTACCATCCAGGAGCTTCAGCAGACCCTAGAGAGTGAGTCAGAACGTCTGTGGAGCTGCTACATGGTGGTCTTTATTGCAGCAGGATCAGCTGTTCGCTTAAATATCAAGACGAAACCCCGAAGAACTAATATTTACCCTCACCAACTATTACCTGTTCGTAATTCGCAAATATACATCGTGATCAATCACGTCGTCCTCGGTGGTAGAGGAAAAAACGCAGCGTAGGACGAGCAGGTTTCGCGTCTCTGCTGACGGAAAATGATGCTTCATTGACTTCCGCAAATGAAAATGTTTACTTGTTATGTAGCTACGTGTAGCTTCCGTTAATTAGCATGTAGAAATGACGAGACCTTTTCAGAATCGGGTATGAGATGAACCATAGTACAGGAATATAACGCTCATGCTTACAATGCAGTTGTAAGAACACTAGCCAGACTGAATTATTATATTTTACGTGCGACGCCGGGACAGAACACCACAGCTCGTTCCCAAATGGCTCAGTAACAACGTTCTGACTTTTTATCGAGTGCACAAACGCAAAAACAATCAGATCCCAGATTTCCAATAGGAACGTTTTCTGAATAAAATTAAATGGCTGAATAATCCTTATTAAGATTTCAATCAAGTTTATCATCATTTCATACTTCCTTCATTTCTGTCAGCTGATTTGCTATGTTTCGAATCTGTCTTTCTTGTGTAACAGATGATGAAAAGATGGAGACTGACGAAACGTCCCAGGGAAGCCCAATGGAAAACGAAGATTAGTCGTCGTCTCCCTTATATTGTTTTTTTTTTTCCTCTTCCAATTTCACATTTGCATAGTTTCTTTTAATAGAATATTACAATCGATTGGAATAAAAATGATGTTTTCACAATCCTTTTTGGTTTTGTCTCATATATATTTGTCTCAAATGATCTTAACAGTGTGTAGTGATGCTGAAACCCAGGAGGTGGTGCTGCTGTCACACAATGAAGGACATCCGTTTTACCTCTTCTGTAGGTTGTAGAAAAATGATAGAAATGCCTCTTTTGCTATCATAAAATAATACACAATAATAGGTATAGGTAAACTAATGTGGTAATTACTAGACATGATCTAGCCATGTTAAATTAAGGCTCGATCCATTTTATTTGGTTCCATGATGAATCTGATGAGTCGGATGGCATCAGCGTTGGAAATATACTGCTTCCTGTCTCCAGCAGCACTCCCACGTGAGCCAAAGACATGAGCGTCCATTGATAGCCTAAGACCATATAAGACATATCTACGGTTTTGAGTCGATATGACTAAGGGTATGGTCACACTTCCTGTCTTGCTGCTTCTGAGTTGGTTGCGAGTATCAAAAATAGATTTTGTGATTGGAATATAATCTGTATAATCGGTTCTTTTCAAAACATTGAAAAGAACCAGAGAGATTAGAAAAATAGACAGGACCTTGTAGGCAGCACGGGTCACTAAACACCGCTTTCTTCAGCTCGCCTTTCCAAGATTTCTGCTGCAGGTCTGTTTGTTCAGTGTAAAGTAATCAATCCACAGACATTCAGGGATGGAGTTAAGACCTTTTCTCATCGATCGTCTCTCAAACAGCCATGCTCCAAGTCTATTTAGGCCTATACATCCAATCGCCCACACTCAAGTGTGTGGGACTCCATACTGGAAGTGGATTATCAAGTGGGAGTCAAATGTGCTTTAACTCTGGAGAAAGAACCTGGCGAACCCTTTCCTGCCATTTTAGTTTCTAATTAAATGACAAGAAACAAATGCTTTGGTGTGGCTTGTTTGTTCTCCAGAGACGGCTTGTCTTGTTCCCCAGAGACGGCAAGTTCTATGCAAGTTTCTGATGTCATTTCACCTGCATGCCCACATGTGACACTGATTACAGCATCTGTCACACCATGTTACGTTTGCATCCACCCATTTGGTGGTGACTTTAATATAATCTGACAAGCTGAAATCCGGGCCAAGCACAAAGCTGAAAAATCAAGTTTACACAATTTCCACCTTAACACAAATGTAGTCAAACAGCCAAGATGTTTGATGTTTGCGTCTTTAATTTGGGAGTAGTTTTGTAGCTATATGATTATCATCACTAACAAGTTAATGGCATCACTCATAATTCACCCAAAATCTTTTGCAAAACAGACGGTATTAACAAATGTAAAGGTGAATTAGGTACAATGTGTGGGAAAAAAATGTCTCTAATAACTAATAAATGATTTTTTACTCATTGATCCTGCCCCCAAAAATTACGTTAACCTAGATTTAACTAGATGACTTTCAAGAGGCCGATCCAAACACTAACAATCATTCTGGACTGGAAGGCATATTTCCAAACTGTTGGCTTAAATAATTTTTATATAATTTTCCTCATTATTTGTATTAGTAAGAAGTGAAAAGGATTAACTATTGTACTTTTAAGGTTAACATGGCTCTATATTATCATAGCTTTCTGGTACTAGTTCACCTTCAAAATTTTGTAGGTAGGAACTACAGGGTATAGAGTAGTTGTATGTATGTTAGCACATGTTAGCACTGTACTACAATATTAGAAAAAAGGTTCCTCAATGGTTCTTTGGATAGTTCTTAGCTTCCTACACTTTTAGGGTAATCTTGTATTGTAGATTGCTACAGAAATTATTTCAGGGCTTCATTCAAAGAGATAAAATCCTCAAGGGTAGGTCAGGCTTGCGTAGGATGACACCAATATGTGGCAAGAAAATAAACTGATTCTGAGTGTCATTTTGGGTCAGTGGTGACTCAGCAATTAGAGATTTGGACTTCTGAAGAGAAAGGTACGAGTTGGAATAACAGAACCACTAATCTACCACTGTTGGTCCCTTAAACAAATCCCTTAACCTTCAGCTCAACTGTAAACTGCTTTGGATAAATACACATGCTGAATGAGTTCAGTTAAATGTCTCCAACATGGAGATCAGATCTTTCAGCAGCACAGTAATGTTTTGTTCACGTTTAAAGACGGCGATAAGTTATATTGTGTCCTCAAAGATTTTTGGAAGGTCGGTTGATAGATCGGAAGTTTGGTAGATATTTGTGGCGAAGGTTTTAGGCGAGACAGATCTCTAAACTAAGTTCTAGTACTCGGGTACTACACTCCCAGAAATAAACGTAACAAACTTTACATTTCCTTGGAGTGGTGTCATCTTTTTTGGATCATGTGCATGTGAAAGTGGTGTACCTTTATTTTTAATGAGGAAAAGTACAGTCTGGTCCATTTATTTCTGAGAGTGTAGTTCAGATATTAGTCACAGAGCAGACAATAAAACTATCAATGACATAATTCTACAAGTAATCATATACCTCAAGGAAGACTAACGTCTAACAGCACTTCATCAATTCCCCCAACGCCAGCATTATTACCAGCCCATAATGACCAAATATCCTGAATGCTGTGAGGAACATTAGAACCCACAATGAACTACTTCAAACTCAGCCATATCCCATGAATAATCAAATACGGTCCCAGCAGTTGGCCATGCTGTTTCTAATTAGCTCTCTGTTTTAGAGTGTTGACGGCAGGCAAATTCCCTTCATTCTACCAGGAGACAGAAAGCGTTTCTCAGGGTCATGCAGAGAGATAGACACTACAACCTGATGAGTCAGAACCAGGCTGATGGACAGACACTAAGAACTTTGTCTGACATTTTCCAGCCCTGGATTTGGGGTTTAATATAATAATGTCAGAATTTCAAGCAATAATGGAGCAAATAGACTGGGAATGTGACAAAATGGGGAGCTGCATTGTTTTGTTCTAAATGTTTTTTTTTTTTATTATTATTCTCAATGGAGACAATGGATTTCTATAACAGACAGAGCTGCTGGTGACATTCTTGGAATAAGCTTTACAAATTTAGCAGCTGAATAGAGATAAAAAAAAAAACAACCAAAAGCATTTAGGGTCTAGTTTATTTTCCACTGAAAGTGTTTAGTTTTTAAGTACACTCAAAAAAAGAAAAGGTTCCTCCAGGGGTTCCTGAGGGGTCTTCGGATGGCTAAGGGTTCTACACTCCTAGAGAACCAATCGAAGATGTTCAATAGTTTGTCTCTTTGGGAAATCCCCAAAAAGCTCCGTCTAAAACCCTACATCAGATACTAGAACCAATTTTATAACAATCTCAACTCTTACACAATATGGTTCTTCAAAGGTTCTTTGGATATTTGTCATCTCCGCTACCTAAACGGATTTCACCTGGACACCTCTCGGAAAGCGAAACCTTCTATTGTATGGTTCCACACAGAAACTTATAAAAGCCTTAAACTTATGATGGCCAAACTGAAGAACAATTTATCCAACCCAAGAACCCTTAAGCCTTAAACCAATAGACATGCAAAAATAGCAAGAAAATCTATTTGTGATCGATCTTTGACTTCAAATCCATGTCCACGCAGACATTACGGCTGGTCTTGCATGCAGCACCCAGATCTTTTCACTCTCACCGTATAAAAGTAAAGATGTTCTGGTTTCTCTACTATGAGTGTGAAAGAATGGGCGGACAGTTTGCCGTTCCACATCTCCTCCCCTGTCGCTATGGTAACATCACCAAAATGCACCTGAAGAGGAGTCAGTGAGATTTTGGTCAGAACTTTGGCCCCAGCACGCATACGGCGTGGTCAGGACACAGCGTCCTGAATGTCCACTCCATCTGTCCTATTTGCTTTGACAGCCGAGTAACAAGTGTCCCTAAATAAGATCTGCTCCCGAGATCTGCTCACTGAATCACATTTATTATGTTTGTTCATTCTCACAGCTGGGTAACAAGTGTCCCTAAATAGAGAGCACTTATACAGGATCTGCTCAATTGGTCTTTAAAATGTATCAGGTGATTGTCTTTAAGAAATGACAAAGATTGATGTTGGCTTGGTGTCACAACAACATTTCTTTTTCTCAAATGGTTAAAAATCCATTTGTGTGACAAGCAGTGCTGAAAAACTGGTGAAATGGTATAAAATGCATTGCCAGATTTGTATAATTTCCTCAAAACAAGAGAAAATAGTGAAAATCACATCTGATTCTGTACTTAGCCTTGCATAGTACCTAAAATTAGCATGATCCAACTCCTACAAATAGCAGTGATTAGCAGTTACCAGTGGTCTTTGCTTTTGAATTAAAGCGATATGAATTTGTTATGCAAGATCTTTCTTTGCATCTAAGCATGGCAGAGAATAGAGGTTAGCATAACTTGCACTCTGGTGATGAGTTGTGGATTAGCATGATGTAATGAAACAAATAATTTGCAATTGTTAACAGTTTAATGTTTTCACAACAAATTAGACTACCTGTCAATGTTCTAAAACCATAATCCCTTGCGAATAAGCTTTTTTCTTTGCATCTAAACGCACTACGAAATAGAGGTTAGCATAACTAGCATACTTGCTAGTTATGCTAACCTGCCTAGTGATCTGCTTATCCCAGGAATTACCTTGGTGTGAAGTTAGAAATAGTTACTGGTGTAGTGTATTGTACTTTGTTTCATGACATGACATTGTCTGAGCATTTTAAATGAATCCAAAATCCCTTCGTTATTAAAATGCCTGTCACTTCTGTAAACAAGAGAGGTTAGCATAAAAGGACTAGCATTACACATTTCCTGCCAGTTAATCAATTGCATAGCCTTTTATCTTAAAAACAGTTAAACAGCTATGAGTTGTGATGGATTGCCAGATGTATATGAAGGTGAAAATGTTTTCTTTCTGGTTTAGAGAATAGTGTCGAGTTGAATGTGGAGGTGTTATCCAGCTCACAGTATGGAATCAAACGAGAAAATAAATGTGGACACAATGTGAAAACGGTGTGGAGGCACAACAGTCAATAACTGCCCAGGGTGCTCAGCTCAACCTTCAGTGTGGAGGTGGAAAACTGAGCACAAGTCTCCTGCTGGAGAGAACTCTCTACTCAAAATGATGTATATTAAAAGTTTAGGTAGCTGAAAATCCCTTTAAAAAAGGTACAACAGGTTTACACACAATATACTGGTATACTCTAATAAGGAAATCCACAATAGTTGCTATGAATGCTATGCTATATTGGTCCAGATAGTAAACCCAGAAAATGTAATTTACATTTATAGCACATTGCTGAAGACGTGAATTTGATTGGTTGGATGGTGTTGATTAATTATATAGGTTTACATATGCGTGTGTATGTGTGCTGATATGGTGAAATCAATTTTTTTGCAAGGGGATGTTTATTAGCATTTTTGGAAGGAGTCTCCAGTGTCAGAAGTGATGTTGTAACTATGTTCTCCACCCTGGGAAAGTCTTCTTTTTCCATGACAACCATTCATTTATTTTTTGTCATATTAGAGTTTTCCTTACATAGAGAGAACGACTGTTTATAAGTGCTATAATGCAAGTGAGAACAGGAACTAACGTGTTTCACAGACCTTCCACAACATTAAAATAACCATAAACGGATAAAAAGTATGACTTGGTTATTTAATACTTTTTTAGAAAATGATAGCATTGGCGAATTGCAGTAGCGGGAGTACTGGCAGTAATCCTGCTTTGCTTTGGGTCACATCATACCACACCATTTCTTTTTTAATTCAAGAAATAAATAGTTCTGCATTTGGACGTAATAAACAGACTCTGATTTTGAGTTGTTTGTTAAATTACTATGAATTTATTCATCACACTTACTCTTGAATTGTGTAAATCGTAATCTTCTATAATGATAGTAAACGTTCATTTCTATAAGAAGACTGTCTGACTCGAGGCTCTGTACACAATCTTTATTAGCATTACTCAAAATGCACATGCAGTACCATTCACACCATGGGATTAATTACAAAACATGAATACAGACAACTTTCAAGATACACATTAAAGCAAGCAGCATGTGTGAATTGTATAATAAATACTAAATTTCTGATTTTCGGTATTTTTTAATGCCACGCTTTGCACGCTTGTTTTTTTTAACCACAGAAATCCAGGTAATTTCTTTCTTTTTTTTCAATGACTTTTTTTTCCCCATTAAATAATATCCATTTAAGACAGAGAACAGTGTGTGATGTACAAAAATGTACAGGGAATATGAAATAGGGATCAACAGCAAGAGACGTGCACTAGACTTGATGGAACGTGTATCGCATGCATGTGAAGAGCCAACATTGGCTTCAAAACAGTTTTGACACACAATTATATCCCATCTCTTCTCTCTACAGCTAAAGTCAAGGAAATATCAAACTCAGTGCTGATGTCAAAACAAGTTCAGGCTCTTTAAAGAAATTGCTGATCATTTTCTTGAGAATGATTTTTTCTTAAAGTCTAACAACTATATACGTACATGTATGTAAATTACAAGTTAATTCTAAACTCAATATGAATTTTTCTGCATTCTGGTACATTTCTTGGCTTTATTTTTGTAATGACTTTAGCGGCACAAGTTCATGCATCACGCCAACACCATACAGAAAACTGAAAAGGGTACAGAAATATACACTGTTTTTTTTTTCACAATATAAAACTGTAAAAAAGAAAAGAGCACAAAACACACACAAAAAAATCCCACCAGCATTATATTATGGGGTCAGAAATGTGGATAATAAATCTAGAACACTATGGTTATCCCTCTGGAGGAACCCTTGAAGGTTCAGGGTAGAACCCTATAACGTCACATTTCCCAATCAGAGATTGGAAAGTTAAGGATTCTTACCTATCTCTTTTTCTTTTTCTAAAAGTGTTTCTCTTGATTAACCTGAAAGATCACATTTTAGTAACTCCCATCACGCTGGACGCCTCTAAAAGATTCTTTAGCCTGAAATCATTCTTACGAGGAACCATTTTGGAACATGTTTTGGTTCCCTAAGGAACATTTCCATCCTTGAATTTTTTTTCACTATTTTGTTGCAACAAGAAAACGGGGAAAACTGAGATTCTTCCCTGTAGCACACTTTTTAGGCCCATAAATTGTGATCTGTCTAGGTGAAAATTTAGTTTTGTGCTTGTAGTAAAGCTTTTCCCCCTTAAGTGCGTATTTATTTTGTGGGGGTTGCAAATTTTTCAGCGTGAATATGAGAAATGCTAATTGACGCACAACTGGATCCGCCTCTAGTAGTTAAAGGGTAAATTTTAACATTTATGTTGGGAAAAATGTTTTAGTTGTCCGTGTCACCGATTAAAATGGTTGAAGATCACAAATTTGGAATCCAAAGGTTCTCCTACAACACTGGTGCGCTAAAGAACCATATTTCTTTATTTTTGTGTACATGAAACTCGTTAATTTCACTAATTCACATTTTCAGACTTTTACAAGTTTGGAAAAAAAATAAAAAGGTTCCTCAAGGATGCTTGGATAGTTTCATGAGGGTTTCAACTGGAATCTGTTCTGACAGAAAAAAAACTCTATGCAAGGGTTCTACATAGAAACCTTACCCCAAGTGTGCACTTTCAGACTTATACCTTTGGATGAATTAATAAAAAAAAAAATTAAGAGTAATTTTTAAAAGACAAAAAAAACCCCAACTGACATTATTTCTGTGTGAAGGTTCTGAATTTTTTTATAGTAAATACATTTGAATTTGATAGTACCCCATCCTTACCCTTCGCCCTTTAAATTGTCCCCCGCCCCTGTGATTAGCTCACATGTGATTGGAAAATAAAATGGTGTGTGGTTAGTAGGATGTGGGGCCACTTGAGGTGTAACTCCCCACCTGGCTGTAGTCTGATTGGCCAAAGCCTCCGGTTCCTCCGAAGCTTGCTCCTGATTGGTCGAAGGTGCCCTGGTTGTAGTTTTGCTGGTTGTAGGGTTGCTGATTGAAGGCGGTGGTGTGTTTTTCAGGAGCCGGTGTCGGGTATCGTGCCGCTCCACCCTTATGCCAGCCAGTCTCTTTGAACACAAACCAGATGTTTCCGGCCCAGAGGACAAAGTTCAGGTAGCCAAACACCTAGAAATCAGAGTGAAACACAGAAAACATGGACAAATGAGTGATTCATTATTCATTATTCAACTGACATTTGTGTCAAAGTCTGAACGTTCCAGAAGTTCATTCTATACCGTCTTAACTTTGATATTTTATTAAGTACAGACAAGGAGAACGTGTCATGTGAAAGCAGGAATGCTCTCTACCATTCAGATTGATCATTTCTGCACATTTCGGAAAGGCTCATTAAAACTTGGCTTAATGTATTAAGTGAATAGGCTATACCATATGAACACTTTTGGACCTATACATATATATGATAAAGTGGATTTCATTATTCTGGATTATTCTCATCTCAATTCTTAGAGTATACCGAATTTTGACAATTTAAAGCGAGGCTTGTGCTTAACGACCCTGTCTGTCTGTAGTTACAAAAACTAATCTCAATTTATTCAGTGCGGTTACAGTAACATTAAAAATTTAGGAATGTAAATTTTGGTGGTTAAAACACTTCAGTTACAGATAATTTAGAGCTATTATATGCACGCTATTAAAAAGGCTATTAACACCACAAAGCCCAACAGCAGCTTTAATTTCAGCAATAATGTAAGTATTTAAAATTCAAATGAACTTTACTGATATGACTGTCCATGACGCATATGCAGAAACTTGTTCCTACATTACAGATTAAAGGTGCAAAAGTATATTAAAATGGAAAATATTTTAGAGCTAAGTTAGTAAATTTATCACTAATTACTTTACACAAAAAAAATAAAAAATTTTTTGGGGGGGAAAATACTGTCAAATATTGTAGAGCGGAAACTGTCAATCAATATTTTTATTGTTACGCACTTGACATGAGTACGACACGGTGGATGATTCCACAGCTGAACTCCTTCGGCCTTATAATGTAACGATAGCTTGATTATTTTGCATCATTTTAAGGAAATATATATAAGAAAAAATTCAGGAGTGTTTGCATCAATGGCTCAGGTATATATTGCTAGAGTTAGAAGAATGTATTGCAATAATGAACTGTGGTCCAGTGGGGTCCAGGAGTCTGAGATCACATCGATTATTTTTCTATTTAAAACTGGAAATAAACAAAAGGTTTAAAAAGAAGGAAATTCATGTCAGTATTTCTACTTTTCAGTCAAGTTGTTGTCAATAATATACTTTGTATTGAAAATTGTTGTATTAAATTAGAATATAATGCGAAATTGAATCATTTCACTCGTATATTCACTAGGGATTCCGACCCATAACCACACTTTTGCTTTTATTCCACTTAAAATAATATTTTTCCTCCATCATCAAAAGAGAAACTGTGTATCTATCTCACAGTTCTACGAGGAAATGAAGTGATACCACAGAGGTGTTGAGGCTGGACCAGACTGGTCCGTACACCGAGCTGCACTTGTTGGTCTGCACTTTACACGCAGACATGAGCAGGAGCACTTCGTCAGGATCCGTCTCCACCTTCACGTCCGACAGAGCTTTGGCCCAGGCGGAAGAACCGACCAGCCACATGAAAGAGAAGACCACCGTCACTATGAAGTCCTGCGCAAACACAGCGTGAATGAAGGCAACTTTATTACACCAACTCACTCTGTGTCATTTCTTATTGCATTCTCCTCACGTATGTTCAGTCTCATTTCACTTGCGTATGTGTATAATGAGAATACGCTGTAATTCAATTGAAGGTACAAAGCAGCCTGCAAAGCCAAGTCTGACTATTCCGCTTCACTACAGGAGATCCTTGTACAAATAGAAAGCTAGATGTAAATGAGATTTCCTCAGTGTGCAAGCCTACATCTTGTTTATTTCACTGCTGGGTCTCCTAGGAGATTATTGTTCAAGTACACACATACATCTCGCTAATGAGGAGCAAGTTTTAAGCCAGCGGCACGTTAAATAATGAACTAATTAGCCGTTAAACCGGTAGCAAATCTTCAATGGATTATCATTTATAATAATAATAATAATTCCAGGTAATACTGAAATATCCTGATTTTTATGCATGTAAATGTAAGAGGTACAATTTCAAGGAATTATGAAACTAGAAAACAAGATCGATAAAGTGTTGAATTCTCGATTTTGATTGGTCAGAATGGTGTTGATTAATTTTCCATAACAGCAGCTCAACTTTTAATATGTTATCGTTTCTATGGTAACAACTCCTTCAGAAGGACTTGTCTGGCTGACGTTCTGCATAATCTAAGATTAATGTTAATTAAAGTAATCATAGTGAAGTTTTATATAAATAAATAAAGCACATTTTTTATTTGATGGACTTTTATGGAATGAGCATCTAGTGTTAGTGCCTTGGTTATCAGGACAGAGGAGTTTGCACTTTTTTCTTTAACATGACGAGCTACAATTTTTTTTGTCTTACTAACTTAAAGAGTGAGGTTTATAGCTGTTATATATGACTCTAAATGGATAAAAAGTACCAGGTGTCATTCTTTAATAAATATAAAAAAATGCTATCTTAATCAAATTGCAGTTGTGCTGTACAGTACATCTGCTTCATGTCAGGCTGCACGACAGAGGCGCATTATTGATTATTTTCCCACAGCAGCGTAGCACCGTGTGTTTTATGACGTACATGACACACACATATGAAGAGGTCACTGATGTAAACCATTTTTTTCCGCTTACGATAAAAGGGCCGCGGTTGTTCTCCCTGTACTTGTTCTGGTAGAAGATGTAGACCACGGTGGCGAACAGCGAGTAGAGGAAGGCGAAGACGGCGATAGTGACGAAGAACTCGGCAGAGGAAGAGAAGTCTCCGTCCAGGTGGAGCTGCTCCTGCTGTCTGCCTTCACACGTGGGCACCGTAAAGGTCACCTGATTCAGCCTGCGAGAGACAAAGAGAGAGAGAGAAAGAGAGAGGGGAATACAAGTGAAAGGTTTCCCAGGTTGCCACATATATACCTGAGGAATCTGTGTTTCAGACTCTCAGAAAATATCCGAATATCCTTCACTTATACCCAGAGTTTTCTTTTCTACTCTGTTCTACTCTTTTCTATTCAATCAATCCCTTTTCTATTCTATTGTTCTTCTTCTTCTTGTTGTTATTATACATTTTTGTTATTCCATTCTGTTCTAACCACAATCGGGGTTTGCGTTCGGAGAATGAGGAGGAGGAGGAGGAGGAGGAGGAGGAGGAGGCTGTTGGGCCGGCGTAGCTACAGGACTGGAGGAAGTTGTCATGCTCATTTGCGATGTTTCTACCGTGACATATGTTTCCTGTGAATTACATAAGCCTCCTCTTTTCTAAAGAACTCTGTAGCTTTTGACCCACAAGCCTTTTTCTCCTCCCTTTTTTTTCAGCACTTCTTGTTTGGAGCGGTCTCATTTTTATAGTCGAGCAAAGCCTCTCTTCGTCTTCACTTCTTCAGATCAGACGTAAAAGTTGAAGGAGTCGTGATGTTACCATTTCATGATATGATATGTATGAACAAATGAACTTGAGATAAAACTGCCATGTTTAGTACTTCACCTGCCCAATATCCGGCCACATGAGAACACAGAACTGCCCAGCACATGCCACGTTCAGTCTAGCCCACACGCGTTACTTCTCTCTAGCGGCTCGAGCAGACAACTCAATAAACCCCTCAGCCAATCGGAGAAGAAATCGAATAAAGGCAATGAGAAGTCAGGAACGATTCGCGATAGTGTCTGGTCCAAGTGATCAGCCTGCACCTGAGGGAAACTGGCAGGTGTGATAAGAGAGGAAGCAGCGCAACGCCGGCAGCATTCCTCGGTACTGGAGTTCAGTCATATTGAGCTGAAGAACAGGATTTCGGTGTAATATTAATGTCGCTTTCTCACAACGGAATCTAATTCGGAGGATGGTACAGTACATCCAAAGAGTGGCAGCTTTAGCGCTTATTAAAGCAAAGAGAGATCTGAGAGGAACTTCAAAGACGTTCTGTATGTCAGCCTGAGAAATTTGATCTGGGACCGTGTGTTTGACTGTGTGTGCATATTTGACTTCAAGGGCTCGGAGATGGAGGAAAAAAGTTTCATTATAAGAAACTCTCTTCAAAGAACAGGTTTCGTTTTCTCAGTTGGAAGGCAGGGCAAAACGTAAAGTGCTTTCTTTTCTTTTCTTTTCTTTTTATTAATTTCTTTTAACCAAGCAGTCTTTAAAACTAGCCCTGTCCTAGTTTTTTCTCTCTCCCTATTTCTTTATTTATCTTAACCTATATGTTAAATGAAGTTGGCCGTCTCATATTTTTCTTCTTGAGCTTTTTGTTTGCGATCCAGGAGCATGGAAATTTCTCTCTCAACCTTAATTGGCTTTTTTACAACCAAGGTTAAATCTATTTTATTAATTGATTTTTTTTTTTTTTGCTTTGCTTCCATAATGCACTATACATGCCTTTATAACATGATAATTATCATCCATCATATCTTATATGAGTATAATTGCTCATAATTATAGTTAAGTATTCATGGTTACATGGATAACATTTCAAGAGCATGAGTATATGCCTTTATAATATCAGAATACCTAACATGTAAACATATAATGTATTTATGTGTACATTGTTTATATGAACCATAGCGCTGTTGAATCCTGGATTCTGGATTCCATGTTATTGTTAGCAGCTCAGTCACCGAGACTTGTATGGCAGATGCTCCTTGTAAACAGATTACAAAATGTGTGTTCATATGGTGAGGTTTACTGTAAGGATTAGCATTTATACAAGAAGTCTCTGGTATCAGCGCTTTGTTTGCAGCCAGAGTGAAAGCTGTCACTTCAAGTTATCGGATGCGAAAGGACAGAGGAGTTTACGCTCTATGAGGTTTTTTTTGCTTTATTGACATCATTGGAGAGAAAGAAATCAGGCTGGTGATGTTATGAATGTTTATAGCTGCTATAATGTAACAGGAACTAACCTTTCTTAACGTTTCTCAACAACTAGAAATGGATTAAAAATACGACGTGTCATTCTTTAAAAAGTCAGTGTTGATAAAACGCTAGTATAAGACGAATAAAACACTTCAGGATGTACTGTTATCGGAAAATAATCAACTTTCTTGTGGTAACAGTAACTCTGCTTGGTTTCAGCCACAGCATGCCACGCCGATGTTGATTATTTTCCTATAAAAGTGTTTCTCCTGCATTGTGACGTCAAATGTTCATGCCTTTGTTATTCAACTGTCATGCATGTAAGCACTTATAAGCATTTACGGACATTCATTTCACTCATTCTTAGGTACTGTGTATACTATTTAACACTTAAACGCATTGCTTTATGAATACAGGATTCATGTTATCTTTGAATGAAGTTGCATGAACATGAAAGAGATTACAAAAATATAACGTTACACAATTCCCCCATGACGAAATTGGTGAGAAAGGACGATTTCTCACCACAAAGCATCCATTCATCCTCAGTCTTCAGCCTGTACAAATGATTTTGACATAAGCGAGGGCGTTCGTCATGCAGCGCTGGCAACCGCCGGTAAATTGAAGCAGAAAAGCGACGTTTAACAACGTTGAGAAGAAATGATTTAGCAGGTGCCATGGTGATGTTTTTAATTTGAGCTTTTCCAAGTGTCGTCAGACTTTGGGCCATAACGCTGAATCACATCGGCTCAATTAATTAGCACAGCTGCTTAATGGGGTGCGTATAGGTTTAATGTCGGAGTATCAGCAGTGACTAAAGAGTGACAGCATTCGTAGACACACACAGACACAGTTTTAGCTCCACTGGGATTAAAACTACATATATATGAGTATTACAGAGCGCAGTATGTGAAGAAAGTTTAAACCTTGAAGAAGATAAAAAAGACATTTCATTAAAACCAGCACAATATTAAAGGGATAATTCGGCAAGGAATAAAACACACAATTTGGAGACATGTATGCTGTCTGATTGTTTGCTGATAGTGCTTTATTACTAATGAAGCTATAAAGTAATAGAAATCTATTTAAAAATATTTCATCAATACATCTGCAAATCTTCACATACTTGCTTGAAATGACATTAAGCAATTTAATCTATTTTCTTATTAAAAGCATAGCATACTTAGATTTTTCTATATACCAACTACAGTGTTCAAACTTTGGTAGGCGGGGCTTAATAGATCAAATATTTCTATGGTAAAGAAACTCAGTGAGTTCTGTTGATCTAGATGACAATAAGTCATATTATGAGTAAAAATGTTCCAGTGCAAACATAAAGAAACAAATATTGGTCGTATTTGTGGTTAAGATAAAGGCATACAGGGTCTATGTGTCTGTGTGTGTGTGTGTGTGTGTGTGTGTTGGACTTCAGCCTTTACCTGAATGGGTAGGCGAATTTAATGGTGATGCTGAGATTGCTGTCCGTCTTGTTGACGCAGTCCACACTAACCCGCAGCTGTCCAGTGTAGCCTCCACATGTTGCGAAAGCAAAGATGGCAAAAAGCTGCAAACGACATGATAAAATAAGAGAAAAGTCGTTTAACACCATTTTTAAAATATTAATTGTTAATAATAATGATGATGATGATGATTATGATAATAATAATAGTAATAATAGTAATAATAATAATAATAATAATAATAATAATAATAATAATAATAATAAATCGCTTGACAAAAAGTTAGACCAAAGAAAAAGTTACAAAAGTGCTTTTACTTTTATTCGGAATGTAAATAACCTCATACCTACATGTAGTCAAGATGTGGCCAGTGTTAACCGGTTAATGTGGCCTGCATTCGAATACTAGAACCTGATTGATGTTACTGTTTATTGAATCTGATTATTTGAAGTGCTGTATTCCCTGTATACCATGTCCACATTACCTTATCACATTGTAGCAGCTATGAACAGTCGTTCATTCACTAAGACCAAAAAAAATCTTCTTTACAGACAAATGTAAACAAATCTTTTTACACAGAACCTTTTTACGTTACATCCTCCATCCTGAAGTCTTTCCCGTGCCAGAAAATAAAGCGCTGACGCTGGAGACTTCTTACAAATATGTTCGTCTCCTCAGAAAATTTCACCATCTCAGTGATTATATGTTGTCTTTTTTAAAATAACAATACACTTTTTTATCCATTTATTAGATTGTATGGAATGTCCAACATGCGGCATGATAAAGTATTTGATTGTTATGGATTAAATTGCCAAACGGCTTCATGTCACTCATAAATCAGCTTTTTAATTATGCACCATAGTAACTATACCAACCTCATTATTTTTATATATATATATATATATATATATATATATATATATATACCCCAGAGCAGAACTACACAGATGGAGAGTTCTGTGAAGAGTGTTACTCATTCAGCTAATTTGACACATCATTCTGTTTATCATCCAGCAATTTTTCAGAGGAGATTACTCATCCAGCCATATTTACGTCATTCTCATTTTAATCCAGACTGTTCAAGCGTTGTTGAATATCCACCTGTTTTATGTTTTATAAGGGCGTAAAGATACACTCTGTTCACGATACTCGATTCACAGTACTCGATTCACGATACTCGATTCACAATTCGACTGAATTCGATTTTCTGAATATTAAGAGACGAAACTGGAATGAAGAAAACAATTATGGCTGAAAAGACTGAAGACTGAAGACACTTTTTTTATTTCTGAATCATTAACAATGTATATTTTTGTCTGCAATAAAAAAATGTAGTAAACTGCTATGAACAGAGGTTTACTATTGTAAACAAAACATACTACAGGTTCACCATATCTTAAAAACAAATAAACAAATGTATAAATTCTCCCAAAAAATGTGATTGAATTAACAAAGTCTCTGATTCGAGGAAAATGATCAGTAGCAGCAGCTGAGGTGTCACTTTAACCAGAAACAGAGCTCCAAAGTTGGCTAAAATGACCAACTTCTGCAGCCTCTTTCTCGCTCACCGTAGAGCACACTGGAGCGGGCCTGGTCTCATTTGAAAGCTACTGAAGAGCATGTAATAAATGCTATAACATGGTGTCAGTCATTGTGATTCGGACCTATCGGGCTATCCTGATCTCATGAAATCCTGCTTTCTCTCCACTGCCCTAAATCTAAATCTGTATTTCTATAATGCTGATTTGTCAAATGTTAAAAGTCAATAAAATGGAACTGAATATTTATGATTAGTCAGTGGAACCCTATACTGGACCACTCTTTCCATCTTCATCAATGGATTCTGTGTGGCAGAATGAAAAGTTACTTCATTTCAATTAAGCTATCGGACTCCTGTAAACGACTGACTAATGTGCCTGTAATCTCCATTTCTCAAGCTGTTCGCTAATCAATGTGAGACAAAGAAAGCAGACAGGGACTATATATCTGAAAGGATTTCACCTTGTGTCAATAGCTTGCCTGTAACTAGGCTCATTGTTGTTTGCTCTCACTTTCTCTCTCTTCTACTCTGCTTCATTTATTTAGTCAGGGCTCGGGAGAGAAGAACTGCTTTAATAAGCGCAGAAGACATGCTCGCTCTGAGGTAAAGTGACTGGCCTGAAACACTTTACCCTGAGAACGGTCCCCCTCAGAGAGCTAATACTTTTCCCAGGTATGTCTCCTATCCAGCTGGCAGTTATGCAATGAGGCAGTGAAAAACTAGAGACAAGTGAATATTGGCTACATTTCAGAGGCTCCTATTCATTCATTCAAGCGTTTATTAGGTATTTCGAATGAAACTCTGCCTCAGCTGAAAGGTAATGAAAGAATTTCACATTTGTCTTGTGTGTGTGTGTGTGTGTCATATGACTGTCTAAGAATCAAATATTCATGCTAGACTGTTGTCGTGACAACAATAGAACCTGATCTCATGAAAAATGCATACAAATTTGAACAAACAGTGGAAATGTGACAGGAATTTGTACAATTTCACATAAATCCAGTCCTATGTGAGAAGAAAAGGTATAAACATTAAACGTAAAGCTTAACCTTAACCTGGGTAATCACTTGAATTACATGCAAACCATGTTGGGTCAAACCTGAGCTCAAAAAAAAGGTTGTATTTTATGCAATTTTATATACATTAACTTAAACAAATGATGCTAAACGCATGCTAAATCCACCCGTGATGATGCTATATCCACTCTTAATGCTAAACTTTACATTATAAGCTTTGCATTTTGCAGCAATTTGAGCAAAAATATGTGCAAACAACCAAGGACGAAGCAATAAATAGGAACACATGTAGCCCTGCCCATTCATGCAATTATCAGCCAATCAGAGCCTCAACCATTTCCAATCTCCATCTGTCAATGATTTGGTGAGTCTGTCAATACTGTAGCCTCAGACTCTTGTTCTTGGCTGACAGGAGTGGAACCCATGTGGTCTTCTGAGCTGTCCTCTGCATTGCTGCCACGTGATTGGCTGATTAGACAACTGCACGAATGAGTAGGTGTGCAGGTGTTCCTAATAAAGCAGATGGTTAATGCAATTTCAACAAGGGCAAAAAACCCTTCAAGATCATACTTGGAGTAAAAAATAATCTATGTTGAATTTCTAAGTTGAAATCTGTATCTGGGTATAGTCTGTATCATGAGGTGTCATTTTAACCAGAAATAGAGCTCCAAAGTTGACTAAAATGACAGTTGTCTGCAGCCTCGTTCTCAGGCAGTGTAGATCGCAGTGATGTGGGGCTGCTGCCATTTGAAATGTTACTGAAGAGGACTTTTTAAATGTTATAACACGGTGTCTGTCATTGTGATGTGGAGCTATCCTGAGCTTCGGGCTTTCCTGAACTTATGAAATCCTGAATCCTTAGCACTGGTTTGCTCTAGGTCTAAATCTGCATTTCTATAAAGCTGCTTTGTTTAATGTTAAAAGTGTTTTAACATTAAAATTTAAATAAAATTGAATATTTAGCCAAGGGAACCCTATACTGAAGTCTGATCAGTCTTTCCATCTTGGGTGTGCATCAGCCAATATAATTTTACACTTTTTATAGAAATGATTAGCCAAATACAATGTTTAAATGAGTTTTCGTTAAGTTTTACTCAAAGTAACAGCATGTGCAATGTGAGGTTCACTCGACAGTGGCCTTGTGACATGAGTAACACCTGAAAGTAAGAATTTTTGAAATTTAGATATTTAAAAGTCAAACTAAATAAACTGCACAGTTTTCATTATCCCCTGCTTCCGGATTGACCCTAATCCCTTTTAATCAAGAGTAACACAAAGAACACTGCAGTTCAAATGAAGTACAACACAGAGTCTAGTATCAGACACAAAAAGCTCCTTTAGCACTAAACCTGAAACGATCCTAATTGATTGATTATTGTACGAGAATCCCAAAAGAGTACTCTGAGGCACTTCATGGCTGGTGTAGATCTCTGATTTCAGTTGTGATGTATTTTCTGCCATTTGCCATAACTGTAAAAGGCTTTAATTATTAATGAGGAATGAATCTGCTGTGCTAAGGTCCTCAGAAAGGTCTAACTCTTTCTACTCTACAGAAATGAGATCAAATTAAAAGAGCACAGAAAAAAAAAGCCCAGTTCCAAAGAAATTTGAATATTTTCATATAATATCAACATTCACAAAATGTCACAAAATGGATTAAATAATTCAATGCCAATATTTACTGACACTGACATCATAGATTTTCCCACTAATTAAACTCAAAATGCAAAATACGACACCTTGTTACTATTGACTGTAAAAAAATAAAAATAAAAATTAAAAAGTGGAATGAAATCTATATCAGATTAAAGTACCAAAAATGATAATGTGCCACTTACCGGAGCAAATATGACCATACACATTTAAACAAACAACAGATCTCTGGCTGCACACAACAAGTCGCTCGCTGTAGTCCGATTCATTTAGAGGTAACGGGATGCGGTTTAGACTCTGACCACTGAAAATCCTTTCTCTCTCCACTTCCCTGTGCTCTCACTGTCTATCCCTCTCTTCCTCTCTCTCTCTCTCTCTCTCTCTCTCTCTCTCTGTGTGAGTATGTGTGTGTGTGTGTGTGTGTGTGAGGGTGTAGCAATTTAGAGAGAGAGAGAGAGAAACTAGCGGTATCTCCTCTTTACTGAACAGGTGAAACACATACCCACACACACACACACACACACACACACACAGAGGAAACCCCTACAGGAGGACAGACATCCAAATATGCAACATGATCTCTCTCTCTCATACACACACACACACACACACACACACACACACACGCACACACACACACACACGTCTGCCCCCACACACCTTCTACTGCCTTATTTCTGAACCACTGCACATTGCAAAGTCCAAATTAAAGTTTCAAACAAACACATCATTTATTACATGCTATACAATAAGTAATAATAAGTAATGATCAATACTCCTTAGAACATTTACCAGATGTACACCACACAACCAACACAATTTAAAAACAAACTTCGATTTTCCCTAGCTTTCTATTTGTCTTACTATTCATTTATTTGTGTTTGTTTGTTTGTTTTCCCATGAACTATAGTTCCCTGATTTATTTTATAATTACTTTATTTTCTTTTAGAATTATTTCTTTTTAGAATTATTACATTTTTATTTGGTTTCTGTTTTTCACCTTACACTGTTTTCATTATTATTTATTTATTTATTTATGAAGCACTTTGACCTGCATTTTAATGTATGAAAGGTGCTCTATAAATACTAACATTACTACTAATAAAAATCATAAGTTTATAAGATTAATAAGTTTAAATCTCATTTATTTTCAATAAATAAATAAAGTATAAATAAAGATAAAAATAATAAAAATAAATAAAGAAACAAACTAGATGTTCCTGAACTTTTTTGTTGTGCTTTGTTAAGTTCTTTTTTAAACTATACCTTTAGAAAGTTTCGTAATAAATGAGCATTTCTTGAAACCCCTTGTTAACAAAAGTAGTACATAAGTTTGTTTGGAAGTTAACAAGTAATCTAATGCATTCATTGTAAACATGTCTTAATTGGGCTCTTACATGTAGTTCACATTCAAAAAGCCAGACAAACTGAGTCGTCTTCTTCTTATTATTATTAGACCACTATCAAGTCCTGCATTATGACTTTGCAAATTAACTCATATTTTGAGCAGTTAAATAAACTAATACTAGAATACAGACTATGATGATGATGCTGATGAATACACATTAGCAGTGGACACTGCAGAGTCCATCAATCCGAGCCATTTGTCCTAATGCTGTGATGCTATTAAATATGTATCATATCGTACAACAGCCCCACCTCCAAATATCATCAATTCCTGTTGGTTAGACAAATACCAAAAAAAAAGTAAATAATGTTATTTTGTACACTTGGAAGTGTGCAGTACACTCTGAGGTTTTTTTTGCTTATATATTTTTATTGCTTTATAAAGGCTATTCCAAGAATCACAGCTATGATCCAAATCAAACAGACAACAAGTGGACAGTGTGAACAAATCCATAACATATCCATAATCGACATCACACAGAGAATAAGAGAAAAAAACAGAGGCAGGAATCAATATATATTAACACTAAAATAGTGACACATGCAAGACTTGCAAATGTGGTTATGCAATAGATACTATAAATATAGACAGGTTGGGTCGGCATTACAACTAGGCACTGGTACACCACATGGTTGAGTGGGAGGAACGAGGGTGAAGCCGGAGCAGGAGAGTTCCAGACAGGACCAGAAAGAGCATGACACTGAGAAACTATATACAAGGAATTTTGCAAAAACAAAAAACATATGCCTCATTATAAATGTACATAAACTTGTACAATCTGTATACAACAAACTCGTGATTATTACACCTCAAGAATGTCTTACACATAATAACAAATCTTCTTTGTATGGTATGGTATGGTATGGTATGGTATAGTATAGTATAGTATAGTATAGTATAGTATAGTGCAAATAATAACTTGATTGTCCAATTCTAGAAAATTGCCTTTGCCTCAGCGTAGTGTAGAGTGGCACAGTGTAAAGCAGTGAAGTTTAGTGGAGTGCAGTGTGTTGTAGCCCATTGTAGTATAGTGTAGAGTATTGTATCACAGTGTAGTGTACTGCAGTGTAAAGAATTGAATTAGATTAGTCCAGTGTAGTATATTGTAGTACAATTTAGTGTAATGTAGTGCAGTGTCTTTCAGTGTATCGTAGTGTAGTGAAGTATATTGCCATTCAGTGCAGTGTAACATAGTGTAGTGCAGTGTAGTGTAGTGCAGTGTGGCCCAACACAGTATCGTGCAGTGCATTTTAGTGTAGTGTGGCCCAATGCAATGTAGTGCAGTGTAGAGTAAGTGATGTGCAGTGTGTAGCCCACTGTAGTGCAGTGTAGTGTAGTGTAGCCCAGTGCAGTGTAGAGTAAGTGTAGTGCAGTGCACTGTGAAGTAGTGCAGTGCAGCGTAGAGTTGCCCAGTGCAGTGTAGAGTAAGTGATGTGCAGTGTAGCCCAGTGCAGTGTAGTGCACTGTGAAGTAGTGCTGTGTAGTGTAGTGTGGCCCAGTGCAGTGTAGAGTGGTGCAGTGTAGTGCACTGTAAAGTAGTGCAGTGTAATATAGTGTGGCCCAGTGCAGTGTAGAGTAAGTGTAGTGCGGTGTAGCCCAGTGCAGTGTGGTGCAGTGTAGTGCAGTGCACTGCAAAGTAGTGCAGTGTAGTGTAGTGAGGCCCAGTACAGTGTAGTGCAGTGCACTGTAAAGTGGTGCAGTGTAGTGTAGTGAGGCCCAGTACAGTGTAAAGTAGGTGTAGTGCAGTGTGGCCCATTGCAGTGTGGTGCAGTGTAGTGCAGTGCACTGTAAAGTAGTGCAGTGTAGTGTAGTGTGGCCCAGTGCAGTGTAAAGCAAGTGAAGTGCAGTGTAGCCCAGTGTATTGTAGTGTAGTGCAGTATAGTGTGGCCCAATGCAGTATAGTGCATTATAGTGTAGTGTAGTGTGGCCCACTGCAGTGTAGTGCAGTGTAGAGTAAGTGTAGTGCAGTGTAGCACAGTGTAACCAAGTATAGTGTAGCTCATTGTACAATGCAGTGTAGTGTAATACAATCCTCACAGAAATCTTCACCATATTAATGATTTCCCAGATAGATAGCTTAAACAGACTGAAGCCCATGACTATGAATAAAATTTTAAATATGGAACTGGTCAGATTTGACTATATTAAGAAATAAATAGAAAAGATACAATGCATTTACTGGCTATATCTATTAAGTAACCACATCCAATGATTAATGCCAATTACGTCATCTAATTGTGATTATGTAATAATTGTGACAGACCTAATCCCAAGTGTCCCAAATATAACCTTATGAAATGGACTGAGAGGACGTCCCATTAAAAAGTAATGAACTGAAGTTCTGATTAGATCTTATAAACAGAGCAAGTTATCTTAAGCATTAAATGATTTATTTCTCCTGCTATTGTCACCAACTACGGTAATAAGGAAGTCCCACTTGCCATTAGAGTCTGAGCATATCGTTAGTGTGCTAAACTGTGAATTGCGCTGCTTGAAGTAAATGGACTTCCCAGTCACAGTTCAGGGGCAAATCTCATTTGAGACAGAGGTAATGAACTGTAACAGATGGATGAAGCGGAAATTTCTAGCGGAGTTGTTGAGCTGAAAAAGAATTCTTCTCAGTGTAGGCAATTCTGTTCAAAAACATGGTGCATCAAACAGTCACTCCGGCGTATAAATGTACGTGAAATTGTGATTTTTATAGTAAATAAATATAGTAAACTATCTATATGTTTGTTTGTTTCAATGTTGCTAGCTTAGCTAACTTTCACCAAAAAAAGACTGAGGTTTACAAACCTAGTGAACTTGGCACAAAGGAAAATTTAACACTGCCAGAAGCTGTAACATGGGCAGGAAGGCAGGAAGCAAGCACGGATATGCGATGAGTGTTTTATTAGAGCAAATCCAATAATCACAATAATCATAGTCCAACATGGATAATCCGTAATCAACAACGGCAAAACCAGGAAACGTGGCATACAGCATAAAAGGATCTGACTACACGGGACAAATGCATGATGAGCAATAAACAAAGAAACAGGATGGTAAACATCAAACAGGTGAAGACAATAGGTAACAGACCAATGACAGGAAAGGGGCGGAGACAGGAGCAAAACCAAAACAAAAGCACATGACAAACAAAAACAAAAGCAAACAGAAGACAAAGAAAAGCACCAGAATGGGAACCACATCATGGGCGTTTTTGGTCCAGAATCTTTTTTCCATCCTGCAGCCTTTTCCATTCAAGACAGCTGCAAATTCTTTAAAAATTCTGTCTCACTGCTGCTTAAATTCAAATTCACCCTTTGACACCTCACAGGCTAATTAATAAAAGAGTTTCCTTCTTGTTGCTGGTCAGGAAGTCATACACTGGCTATAACACTGCCCACCAGCCACCAGGGAGGAACAACCTTACTGATGCAATGTCAGGAAAGCAAATACGACATCCGACAGTGGGCTATTCACGCTGGAATAATCGGGACAGGTATTGTGTGGTTGTATGCGTGGATGCGAGTTAGTAAGATTGAGAGAGAAAAGTGAGAGGAAGACCGAAACGCAATAACAGGTGGACTATGTGTGGGAGGAAGAGTCAGGGAGAGTGCCGTTACAGCTGCCCATGTGTGTGTAGCATCTGCTGGGCCGATAATGAGCAGTAGTCATCACTTTCTATCATGTCAGGATGGCCAGGTTTCACCGTGGAAGTTAGCGGTGCGTCTAGAAATTCTGCGCGTCCCCAAGGGCTTTAGCAGCCAGGCTAATGCATACATGCCACAAGCAGTCACCTGACACCTCACTCTATTCTCATTCCAAAACAGTAAAAAGTCATTTAACTCCAACTATATTCAAGAAACCAACTCCTTTAAGGTTAATCAACTGAGAGTTTTTTTTAATTATGAGAAATCCAATACTCATAGTCGGAGAGGTCCAAGCAGGGGTCAGAGGTCAAAGCAGGCATATCCATATTTTTAGGTCAATCACACAGACACACATCAGAAGATTAGAACATGTAAATCAAGACTCGGAAAAATATATGAGTGATGTTTTTTATTGTATGGTGTAGTGTGAGTGATGGTTTGTTTTGCAATCAGGCAGTTGAAACTCCACATTCATGCAATGGAGTTTACTGACCATGAAAGTGAGGTAAATGGCTCCACCTGGTGGTACAACAAAAAGCCAAACCTGAGTTTATTCGGAAGTTCATTCGTGTTTTACACTTATAATGAAAGCTTCTTGCAAGATTCCCACTGGAAATGAATAAAATTCCTTATGGATTTACATCAGAGTCTGATTGTGAACATGCACCTGCATTGCACGCCTGCTTATTCACGCAATTATCCAATCAGCCAATCAACATGGCTGCAGTTGCAATGCATGAAATCATGCAGATACAGGTCAAGAGCTTCATCTGTTGTTCACATCAAACATCATGCTTGTTGGTGCCGTTTTGTGGTATTCAGGAACTGTGACGTACGTTCTTTTCAGAAAGACAGGTCAGAAGAGAATAGACAGACTGACAGGAAGACTACGTTAACTCAAATAACCACTCTTTACAACCGTGGTGAGCAGAAAAGCATCTCAGAACAGATCAAATCTTGAGGTAGATGGGCTTCAGCAACAGATCATATCAGGTTCCGCTCCCGTCAGCCAAGACCAGGAATCCGAGGCTACAGTAGAGTCAGGCTCAGCAAAACTGACCAATGTACTTTTTTTTACAATAAACTGCACACTTCTGGTGACTAATATAAATTCAGCTGTTTTGGGGGATTAAATTGCATTCTAATATAGTATACGTTTATACAAAATTTACAAGAATTGATTGGAGTCACAAAGACATTCTTGGCTTTAGGAGTACAGTATTACATGGGAGGGCAAGCGAGAGTACCAGGAAAATTTCCATAATAACCAGAGCATCTATTTCTAATTCATCATTCAGCACGGTATCTTCCACAGGAAGATTGCACAGACACATTCATGCACATAACCATACATACAATCACAATCATATTACAGTACTTATTCATTCATTCTGTACCCAGAGCCGTTCCCTGCCAGCAGAGGTCACACCCACACGAGTATTAGCACAATTTCCAACAACTACTTTACTTTCTGCTTTCTTTCACTTCCTGGTTTTTAATTATTCAAGCAGTTCAAGTCTCTGGTTTCTTTGCCATGCCCAACAATTGTGTAAATTCGTGTTGTATCTCACTGCCTTGTATTTTAATACTGGTTTATTTACACTTTCACTCTCTTTAACGTAACATTTTGTATTCGGATTACGATTTTGATTATGACCCTGATTGGGACATCACTTCATTGCAAGGCCAGAGGAATACGCATTCACATCTAGGGGTGATTATCATAGCTTGTCCACTTACTGGCATGTTTTTGGGTGGTGGGAGGAAACTAGTGAACCCAGAGGAAACCCTCATGGGCATGGGAAGAAGATCCAGACACCTGAACAGACTGTAACGCAAGTTCAGGATCAAACCAGAGACCCTGGAGCTGTGAGAGGGCAATGCTACCTCCTACACCACTATATTACAGTAATGAAAAATCTAACAGCAATATAATTTACTAACTACATGTCTTGTTGTAGCCTATTCATATGAAAATTATAGCAAATATGAAAACATTTCCTCCCCTTATTTTTTGCCGTGAAGATGAAGAGTGGTTCAGCTGAATAAAGGCTTGATGAAGGGATAAATGTTGAGGAGAAAAATTACAGAAATGAAAGAATACAGCTGCATGACAGAGTCACAATGACAATAACAACATACTAATTTGTTCCTAGTTAAGCTTGTGGCTCAGGCCTGCTTATCTAAACTTGATTCATTAAAGAAAGAGCATTAAACTTGGTGTGTGTGTGTGTGTTTCTCTCACATACAGTACAGTGCAGGGTGGGCACAGCGGTGCTGTAACTTGTTTATCAGTCTCTGGCAGCTGTGTGCTGATCTGCAGGGCATGGAGGAGGGTGCATGCGCACGTGATGGTGAGGAAGATGAAGAGCGGCTTTGCTGTCACAGTGCTGCAGCAAAAACTGCGCTGTCACATTTCTCCAGCTCACTGTTCTCACATAAGAAATAAGTCAAGCTAAGGAGGGGCGTCTCTATTTATTCTTCTACATTTCCAGTGTGAGCGAATAGCAAACAGAGGAACAGAAGCAAAGTCATTAAGCATTTACAATAAAAACACTTGTTTTTGGGTGGTAAGAAACCCAGAAGTTGGATATTTTTGCTCTAACAGGACATTCTGGAGTCTTTTATTCCTCTTATACAATAGCATTTTGCCAACGCTAATGATATTTGATTCACATTGAGAATTTATTCATTTATAGTTACATTTAACGTTGTGTTACATCCAAGATAGTTAGAAAGCTAGATAGAAGTTAACTCCTCTGTCCTGAAGAATGATATAAAGATAAAGCTTTACCACTGACCTCTAAAATGTGCTGACACTGGAGACTCCTTCCAAAAACAAGACATGGCATCTGTATGACACAATATGTATAGCGTCTGTCATGCAAATGCTGGTGTAAGTTGCAATTTACAGACAGATATAGAGATAGAGAGACAGATTTCATAGCCAATTATAAGGTTTAGCTTTACAAAAAGGAAAGAGAAATGTGACACACAAGGCTTTACCAAGTCAGATCGTAGTAAGGAAGTGAAGGGTAGAAAAAAACAGTGGAAATTGAGGAGTAAAAAATTTAAAGAGTGAAACAGTTGAAACAGTGCTATTTCATGGAGACAGGAGAAAGAAAGGCAGCTTTGAGAGCAGCGCTTTGCGTGTGTTGCTGAAGTTAATCAGCCTCATTGGTTTCAGTGAATGTGAAAGAGAACAGAAAGCACCTGCAGGCCATCAAGCTTTTCACTCCAGCACTCGTCTCGTCAGGATGAGCTGCTTCTCAACACAAACACACACACACACACACTGTGAACAACACTTCCACTTCTCTGCCTGTGTCGCACTTGTCAAGTGCCTCTGGATTACAGGATTAACCTTGAGAACAGAAAACGAGACCTTCCTCATAGAGTCACACACATACCCAGGCACACACACACACACACACACACACGCAGAGATCTGTGATGCCTCCCGAGTATGCCTCATTTCGAGTCTTTGGAGAGTAAAAATATCCACATTGTCCATTTAGGCGGAAACAGCAGCCCCGATCCCTAATCTCTCTCTGAACTATCAGCCTGGACTAATAACTATGATTATACACGGCGGCTAGGCATGCAAAACAAAGCATGGCGCACACTCACACGCACACACACACACACACACACACACCAACATAGAGTAGATGATTGAGGATGGCATTCGTGTGCATCTTAAGGCACTGAAGGCATGCACATGTATCTCAGCTCCCGAGTATTAAACAGGACACATGAGCTCAAAATTGACCATGAGCGAGTGACATTTTGCTTTAGATTCCTGTTCTTCACTGTCAGACAGAGGAACCTGATGTGGCCTTCAGCTGTTGGAGCCCATCCTCCTAAAGATCCAACATGTTGAAACGCTTTTCTTCTCGCCATGTTTGTAAAAAGTGGTTATTTGAGTTACTGTAGCCCCATCAACAAGCATTTTCATCCACTCAGCCTACACTCACTGGATGTTTTCTGTTTTTCGCACCATTCTGTGCAATCTCTAGAGACTGCCGTGTGTGAAAACCCCAGGAGATCAGCAGTTTCTGAAATACTCAAATAACAACCATGCCACGGATGTTTCCTCATTCGGATGTTAGACGTGAACATTAACTGAAGATCTTGACCCGTTTCTGCATGATGGCATGCATCACTCTGCTTCCACATGATTGGCTGAATGGATTAATTGCATGAAAACTGGACACGTTTCAGATGTTTACATTACATCACTATGTAGTATATGGTTCATTTAATGAGCCTGAGAAAGAGAAATTGACATGAATTGAGTTGGGGAAAGAAAAGTGAGTCTAAATATATAAATCCAAAAGTGTAATGGAAATCCTGTGCAGGAAAAAAAAAGAAAATACAGCTCATTTAGAACAACAGAGGCTGGTGGATAGACAAAAGCCCCGAATGGTGGAGGGAGATGGAGAACGAAACCAAAAAGGAAGGAGAGAGAAGCCACGGTGTGACCAAATGTGATTAGTAGTGTGTTTCCCGGGCGATAAGCCCCTCGTTTGTGCCGAGGACACTTCAAAAACAGAGCGTGACGATTCGAGTCCCCAAGAGGAGATGCATCACTGTACTCATCCCTCAGCCTTCAACTGCAGTAATTATCTACAATTGGCATTGGAATGTATGCTGCATGGAATTGGATATTTATATACCAGATGTACGTTCTTTTCTTTTAGCTTCTTAATGTAGGGCACGGTAAGAGTTTGACCTTTTAACCTCGTGGATGCCACTTTAAAAACAAGTCCTTATGGAGACAAAACACTTTTGTAAGATCAGAGATTAGACTAAAACGATGCTCTGACCCAGTCGTCTAGCCATAACAATTTGAAGTCGATCGTACGGTTGCCCATTTTTTCGACTTCCAACACATCAACTTCGAGAACTGACTGTTCACCTAATATATGACAGGTGACATTATAACGGGATAATCAACGTTATTCCCTTCACGTCTCAGTGGTTTTAATGCTGATTGGTGTATATATTACACTTGTATCTAATAAAATGCCCAGTGTGTGTGTAAACATCTATCAATAACCAATTAACTTATTGCAATGTAAAACATACCTGAGGGAAATGTATCTCAAAAATTGACATTACTGACATGTAATATTTCTGTGATAAGAGATAGTCTTGAAAAAGAAATAAATATTCATAGCTGGCGACTCGAGTCCGAAATTACTTCAATATTTACGCTGGGAAAGTTACTTGTATTCAGAATGGACTATTAAAGGATAAGCTAACTGAGTGCATATCTGCTACGCTTCCAACTCACTTCAGGTGTTGCTCCATAAATAAATTGAATCTATAAATAATATGGTCCTCAAAAAAAAAGGAACATCTCCAATTAAGGTGATGTCTCTTCTGATGTCCGGCGCATGTTTTATGGACTACCAAGGGATGATACTCTTAAGGAATTATTGTTAGTGTCGTATTAGGTATTTAATATTGCACTAGAAAGGCACAATATAGATTTTATTGTATTTACAGACCAAAACATACATTTCAGTGTAACATACTGTGTATTATATCAAACAGACAGACAGTGGCACTTAATACAAATGGGGTGCAATCAGTGTACCAGTTCATCCTAAAGGTGTTCAGTTGTGTTGAGGTTGTGTTCAGTTGTGTTCGTCCACTCCAAACTTGGCAAACCTTGGTCAATGGAGCTTGATTTGTGCACATGGGCATTGTCATGTTGGAACAGGTTTGGGTCTTTTAGCTCCAGTGAAAGGAAACTGTAATACAGCGAGTTCTTCCAACTTTGTGGCAACAGTTTGGAGAAGAACCACATATGAGTGCGATGAGCAGGTGTGTACAAACTTTTGCTCATATAGTGTACGTAACCCAACTATGTATTCGGTCCAGTGCTTGTTAGCAAATGTTTGCAATAGTTTGCTTCTATTTTCTTCTATTTTCTCTATTTTTCTATTTTCTCCAAGTTTCTTGGATTTTTTTTTTTTTTCACAAACCAGAATTTGTCCAGCTTTCATTAATCAGTACAGTTTTCACATTTCATTTACACAATTCACAAATTTCAACAATTCAACATATCACATAATAACAAAACATAAGAACATAAGATCAAGATGTTATGCCCTTAAAATAGCACGTGACGCAATATAAACAACATGTAACCACAAAAATAACGCCATGGGACAAAATCACATCTACAAAAAAAATATATTTTTTTAAATAAAATAAAACCACAAATCACATCCTGCCTGTGAAAAAATGAACAGGACACGTGAAGCGTCTAAGGATCACGTGTAAAAGTCCATCATGTGATCATGTGACTTTTCTTTAAGGTGGAGCCTTTGGCAAATTTGCGCTGAAATGTAAATGGAAGTGTGAAGCTTGGTGGATTTCGGATTTGGAAAACGACGCCATTCGTATTCCAAATAAAACTGGACGCGGTCCTGCACGCGCGTGGAGAGTGTTTATTGCAGAGATAAGCACGTGCACGAGCTGCGCGCCGGATCTTATTAATTAATAAGGCGTTAATTGGGTGTCTCAAACCAGTGAATCAAAGAATAACAATAATGAACGCTTAAAAACGAACTTTTCGCACCATTCCACGAGGGAGACAAGTCCACACATTATTATTTAAGTTTAATATGTTGCGCACGTGACGTATAAACAAACCTTATAATAAACAGTCAAAACGCGCTGTTCTACGGAGCACTGGAGCTACAGGCGAAATAATAAAAGAAAGGAATTAGATGCCATCACTTGAGCGCAATGAAGACAAAAATCCCACTTTCACACACTCACCCATTCCAGCAGGCGGATGAAACCCAGTGGGAGTTTAAGAACCTGAAATGTCCCAGTGGAAATGACCTGAAACCGAAAAATGCACAAATAAATAAAACAAAAAGAGAGATTGCTTGATTATGGTGTGTGCATCTGTGTTTTATTTATTATTTTTAATAGACACATTTGTCTCCTAAATCCCCAGCACATCACTAACATGTAACACCTGAGAAAATGAACATGCAGTGTTTTGTTTTGCTCTTACCTTGTTTGCGGTTTCCATTTTTTTCTGATTGGAGAAAAGCGCACTGAAGATGAGAGAGAGAGAGAGAGAGAGAGAGAGACACACACACACAGCGGAGATGCGCCGAGTCTGGGTTCTGACTGAATGGAAGGCCAAACGGCTCATACACACGGCGGATTTTCTGTAAACCATATGAGGCGAATAACAAAGTTACTGCTCATGTCTGTTACTGAAGCGATTCTGCTGGCGACATTTGTGAATGTAAAACTCTCAAAACAAAACGACTAGCTCAGACTTAGGCTATTGAGTCTACCGAAATAAAAAAAAAAATGTAAAAAACTACGTAAAGAATTTCTTTATAACAGTATCGTTCCGGCTGTTACACAAAGAATAAATTAACGTTAACGTGCTTGTTGTAATACGTTATTGTTTCTATAATAACATCTCATACACCCTAATATCCCACTATTATTCCGAATATTACAATTTCCCGAATTTGATACAGGTCATAAAAACAGCACATTCCATCTTTGGCCTTGATCCAAATTTAGCACTTTCCGATTAAGACGTGGGACGCGACGATATTATCCAGGTTTTCGGAGCATTCTGTTATAAATATACACCTCTATCTGTTTTATGGCATTTTGCGACACGTGGCCTCATGCCTGTTTACAGTCAGCTCTGTGCAATATACACAAACCAACTAGACAACAGTGTGCAATGCTGGAGTATGCATGGCTACATGGAATACAGGAATATTTGTGGAATATTCATTTGTATCATCCATGTAATATATATTTTTTGGAATAAGGGCAAAAACCAAGAACATTTTGTGCATGTAAACATAGCGATTGACTTGTACAGCAGATGCTTCACATAATCTAACAGTAATTGTAAAGGGATTTATGAACCTACAATTCGATGTGACATTTTAAAAAGATTTTGCAAGAGACATTACAAGAAAACTTTAAAATGTATTGAAAGAGTCTCCATTGTAAGCACTTTGTAGGAGGTTGTTTCTGTTGTCTGAACGTCTCTCTCTCTCTCTGCCACAAAAAAATCATGTCAAAATTGGGCTGAACTCAAGTAGTCTTAGACACATTCCTGTCGTAGCTCCTGTGCAAAACTAAACACGTTGCTTTGACAGTAAACAAGTCTTTACTGATGATCTATAATTGCAGGGGAAATGACTGTAGGCTGAAAATTCCTTTAATTAATTATTTTGTGTTATATTTTGTTCAAACGATTTGTTGTGGTAATGAAAACTGGCTAACACACAGCCACATTTTTACAGATTATACATCTGGACTAGCGGACTTAAGGCTCTGCTATATCCTAACACAGTCTTAATCTCAACAGTATCTTATGATACTATAACGTTATTATCATAATGTTACTAATACCAAAATAATATACATCAGTGTAAATGAAAACCTGCCAACATACATATGTTGATATCTTGAAATAATATCCTGCTAGCATTGCAGTCGTTGTGCACACACATGCTGTTGCCGTTTCTGCAGTCTGAAATGTGATCACGGCGTGCCGAATTCACTTTCTCTCCACGGGCAGAGCTCGAAGCTGGCAGAAAGTGATAGAGAGTGTGCTCTCTCACTGAAACGGTGAGAGATGGAAAATCTCAGAGCAATTATTGCACGGCTGGATCTGAGCTGTCCTGCTAGCGAAGCCTGTTTCTGTAATAACCGGCCCTGTCACCACACATGGAGGACTGTTTCTGCTACAAGACATTTCAGTAAAAAAAAAAATGAATGAAGGTTCTTTTAAAAACGTGCCCTAATGTGAGGGGAATGCCTTTTTTGATGATGATTTTCATTTCACTTAACAACCATTTAATTTGATGCTTCAAAATGATCTAGATGGCCTTTAGAAATATGTCCATTAAGGGAACATCTCATTTGTGGAACATCATTCATTTAAATTACAACTCTGACAGCTTTATGTGAATACACTCATTTCAGTGTGGCATTTTTTATAGTAACAACTTACATTGTGAATTATATGATGGATGCGTCACATATATATGTATATAAAAATGGATTTATATCAATCCATTTTTCCTGTAAGGAGATGCTTATTTAGCATTTCCGCAAGTTTTCTGCCATCTTTTCAGGATGTATCTTTTCAGTAAATCTATTAATGTAATTGTACATCATTTCACAAAGGTTCCATAAGTTTTGACCAACTCATTTGAAATGAATCTTTGTTTTTTCTGCTTTGCTTGGCTTTCCTAGCATTTCCATCCTCTGATATGCTTAAAGATTCAAATGATTCATTTAAATGAGTCACACAATTCACTGAAGTAAGTTGTTCAAAAAGATCAAACCATTTCTAATTCATTTATCCAAATTGACTTAACTTTGGTAACTTTGATGTGATGAATAATCTTTTGATGTGAAACTTGAAAGAGACATACACTATATGGTGAAAAGTTTGTAGACATCTGACCATCACACTGTGGTTTTTAAACATCGCATTGCAGATTTATTTCCCCTTTGCTGTTATAACAGCCTCCATTCTTCTGGGAAGGCTTTTCTGGGGTGCAATCGACATTCCAACGCATCCCAAAGGTGTTCAATGGGGTCAAGGTCAAGGCTCTATGCAGGACGCTCGAGATGTTCTACTCCAATCTTGGCAAACCATGTCTTCATGGAGCTGGCTTTGTGCACAGGGGCATTGTCATGCTGGAACAGGTTTGGGCCTCTTAGTTCCAGTGAGGAGAAATTGTAACGCTACGGCATACTTCGCAAGTGTGTGCCTTCATCTTTGTGGCAATAGTTTGATGAAGACTTACATATGGATGTAATAATCCATTTTTTTTTGGCCATACAGTGTAGATTGTTTTGTGAAAATGAATCAATGAGAGAATTCGTGAATCCTTTTGCTATCCCTGTGGCTATTCATATATACTTGACGTGCATAGTAATTGCAGCGTTCACAGCTTGAATGGAAATGCATTCGTTACATCTCTGAATGTAACGGTTTAAAGTTTTTGGCCGTGACCTCGTTTTCACACAGGCTGACTCTGCCCATCGTCGTACTCACACAAAGGCACACAAAAGCATGAAACATAATGGAACATAGGAAAAAAAAACTAGGGACATACAGTATGAAAATGGCTTTGGCCTGCCTCTTTAGCCAGAGGAAATAATCAGGATTAAAATTAGTACATGGGAGAAAATGAGCCTGTATTGTAGCATGGTGAAGCTAAGTACAGGGGTGTATAATCACACACATACAGACTGTAATACACTCAGGGGACATTTCTCAAAGAAGGTTTTCTCGGCTCTATGGTGTAATCGGGTACGATAACACTGCGCAACAACGTTTTTGCTTCTTGAACACTGTTGGGTGTTTCTTATAGATTTTTGGGTGCTGATCACGAATATCACATCA
>JAQQZR010000016.1:15308668-15338387 GCA_030068235.1 Notoglanidium macrostoma | reverse complement strand
CACACAGACACACACAGACACACACAGACACACACAGACACACACAGACACACACAGACACACACAGACACACACACGCCATTCTCAGTTTCGCTGATTTAGTGTGAGGAAGAAAGTCCAGCAACGCTTTTTATAACGGCCACGTATATAATAAACAACGAACACGTTTATAACACATCCTAACGCATTCATAAGGCGCTATAAACAATTATTTATGAAAATGCATCGCAGTGTTTGTTACCCACTATGAACTGTCATGATGACGCTTTATACATAGTGTTTAAAACATTACTAGTTTATTACTGTATACATGTCTATTACTAACAGCTGTATCGAGTTATTATTTAGTGTTTTATCTCAATAATTATAGTAGCATTTCAGAAAAAAACAAAAACAAAAAAAAAAAACCCAGAATAGACTACGCCGTTTGTGGTATGTTTAAGAAATGGACAAAAATTAAATGTACAAAAAAAAAAAAAAAAAGAATGTGTCTCAGTATGCATAATTTATAACTAGATATAATACACATACTGTAGATATACAAGCTGGATTTCTTTGACATTAGCCATGTTCATGTTGCTATAAAAGGCATTTTCATAAAGATCAGAACGCCTTATAAATGCATTATAACCTTATAAACGTATTCGCAATCATTACAGATGTAGCCGTATAGAAAGTGACGCTTTCTGTGCAGCATTACTGCGCTGACTTGGCCACGTCTGATGCCTAGGAACCCCCGATTAAACCCGACAAAGTGATTATAGAGAACCGCATGCCTATTTGGTTTCACTTCAAGTGCACGTTAATGCGGCTATTGCAATAACGATCATTCAACAGGCATTAAAAACGATGCGGATGTGCCGCTTTATACGTGCTCCGATGCATACGGTGTATCTTTCATACGACTCCTGTCAGAAGTGCATAGGCTGTATTTGTAAGGTTCGTTTAGAAATCTGCATAAAGGAAATTATTTCTGTCCTGGAAATGATTTAATCACCTGATATGAATTTTCCTTCACTTATCAAGCAATTCATTAATAAAATGCAACAAAACCGTGCGAAAATCGGAGATAAAAAAAAAAAAAAAAAAAAGCCCTGCCGATAATACACTGATGGTGTGTCTTTTACACTGTAAGCACCAAGAGCAATATTTGGCATTTTGTGAAAATTTAACAGTGGTGGAAAGCAGATATGGAATACTAGATTTTAAATGACAGAAGTATTTGATTAACTGGAGCTATTTACACTTGACGAGCACCTTCTACGTGTAAAAAAAAAAAAACCCAAAAACATGACTGCTAATTTCCGCTGAAGCAACTTAGATGTTCTTTCCACCATTGCACAAATTGTGGTTTAGATGTTTTGGTAGATTTAAACGAAATTCTGAAAGATGTAAAAACCTGATTTGACATCACTGGGATCTAAAAATCGAACGCCACTGTGATCTATCGCTCCATGAATGTTGTTAGCGCTGGCCGTATGGACACAGAAGGCGTATTGGGAATGGGGTGGAGCATGGTGGGGGAAGGGGCGGAGAATGACAGGGAAAAGGGTGGAGCTTGATGGGAAGGAGGGGATCGATTGGTCCGTTGGTGGGAGGGCGGTGTCGTGATTAGTGCAAGCCGTTCATGATGTGTTTCTGGTGGATGCCCAGTGTGCTGCTGTGGTCCTGGTTGTGCTGCGCCGGGCTCAGGTCCTCCTCCCAGAGCCGGGCGTTCTTGCGGATCTCCTCCAGAGAGTACTCCTTCACGATGGTCCCGTTCTCAAACACCGTCACAAGCATGTCCTGCAAAACACACATGTTAAAAAAAAAAAGGTTATAAGTGGGGCTGTAGGTAAACTCGTCGCCATCTACTGTATTGGAGTGGAACTGCCAAAACTTAAGCACCGCTTGCGTAGAAACCATTACGGAGATTTCTGAAAATGTTCCAAATTTGGCATTATTTAATTAATACCAGATTCGTTAACATTTTTTGGCGCAGTGCGCTTTTTTAATCAAACGAACGAAAAAGAGGGATCGTAAGATTCTCCCTTCATAGGACAGAAATATTCTGCGAGTGGTTTTAAATCTGAAGCCAATTTGTAAGCAAAACTAGCAGGAATCTTTCTTCGCACCTCCTCTGGTTTGCCTGCGCCCCGTTCCACCGTCTCTATAAACCCATCGGAGTTTCTCCTCAGTGACAGACGACCACGCTTCGATCCTTTAGATGGATCGGTCACAGGCTGCTTATACACGTCCAGCTACAGACACACACACACAACATGCAAACACATAAACCTAAGACTCATGCAGGAGATCTCTTAAATATAAAAGCATCGGGTGACGAGAAAAAAAGAAAAAAAAAAAGAAACGTAACTCACCCCCTTCCCGCTACTTTCCACGTAGCTGCATTTAAACGCACAGTTCAGTGTGTCTCTGTTGATCTTCTGCAGCAGGGCGCTTCCACAGCCGAAGAACACGTTCTCCGCGCTCCAGCCCTCGTCGCTGAGCTTCTTCAGGATCTGGGATAGATTAATAGATAGATACTTGGTTGATCCCGAAGGAAATTTAGGCTTCCAGTAGCTTGGTACGACACACACTATAATAAGGGCACTCTACGTAAACGTGGTGTACAAAAGACATTAACTACACGGTCCTGTACATATGGAGATTGTTGATGCTTTAGATAAATAAATGCAGCAGTGAAAAATGGATGTGTGATGATATTAAACTTGAGGTGCACAGTACGCAGGGCTACCAAACCAGACAGCAGATCATTATGCTCAATACTCAACTTCCCAATGGGAAGCCTTTATTTTGTCATCTATATGTTACAGCACAGTGAAATTCTTTTCTCCACATATCCCAACTTGTTAAGAACTGGGGTCAGCTGTGATACAGCGCCTGGGGAGCAGAGAGGGTCAAGAGCCCAACAGTGGCAGCTTGGCAATGCTGGGGCTTGAACCCCCGTCCTTCTGATCAGTAACCCAGAACTTTAACTGTCGAGCCGCCACGGAGGAGGTGGCGGAGGTAGAGGATGGCATCTACACCCACCTTCTCCTGGTAGGCAAACTGCAGAGGGTCCAATGTGTGTCGAACCTGGGGTCTGAGGCGACGGAAGTCACAGAGTCACTTCCTGTGCACAGGGATGAGGCACAGTGTGGGGACTTTCCTCAGTCACAGGCTCAGATTAAAGATGTGCTTTAGGGGTTCCCCCAGCTCAGCAGCGTAGGCCTTCAGCAGTCTCACACACACCTTGTCAGAACCGGCTGCTTTCCTGGGCCAAAGTCTCCTCAGCTCTCCTCTGACCTGATCTGCAGCGATGATGTGTGGAAGGGGGAAGGGGGATGCAAGGACGCCGCTGACCTGACCTGATGTACTGATATGGAACAGGGAGAGAGGTGACTGCACTGTCTGGGATGGCAGCCTGGGGGTGGGATGCATGAGCAGATGTGGGGGAGGTGAGGATAGCCGAGCACGGGGGAGGTATGGGGTGATGGGTGGGCAGACAGTTGTTGTTAGGGCTGGAACAGGGGACTAGAACTGTTCCAGAAGAGGTTGAGCCTTTTCACTCTCTCCACATTACCATCTATTGTCCTCCGTTTGCCGCACATGATGGCCTTCACACCATCCCAGACCTCCCTCATGTAATTCTCCTACAACTTTTGCTCCACCTTCATCCTGTCAGACTCCATAGCGTCTCGCAAACAAAGCCAGAGCTCCCTTGGTACACTCTTCAGCTCCACCTGGTTCTCATCTTTGAAAGCCCTCTTCTTCCTTCCTCCTTCCTCAACACCACTGGCTGTCCAGGGCATGTTATTAGCAAAGGAGCGAACAGTGTTCAACGTCCACACACAAGTTCAGGTAGTCCGTCGAACATCTTAAACCCAGAAAAGTGAAACCCGCCGAGTTATTGCATCATAAAATGCAACATCCAATCAGGGTCCGGTATGCAAATGCGGCCAAGGCAAAACTGGTTTACAGTGGGAAAGGAGAATTTCCATTTTACATATGCAGAAATATTAGTATTATTTCATTTCTTTAAATCTGGACATAATTGGAGTAGTTTGACATCAATTGAGTGAAGACAGGCCAGAAAGCAGATTTCGCATATTATGCAAATTAACTGAACATTGAGGTGGGTGGAGCTAAATGGTCCTTTGGCGAACCCAAGGGAAAGAATTTTGGTTGTGGGGCAAACGATTCATGAGATGTGAGGCAAAGTGTAAAACCCCGCACTAAAGCGCCACCATGACACACATCCTGCCCAAGAAGTGAAAAATTCCTGATCATTATAATTTTACCTTATCGACTGAGCAGATATCGATCCCGTCACCCTGGATGATGCGCAAGTATGATGGAAGCACTTTATAGCCTACAGAGTTCTGAGAACAGCTAAAACACTCCTCTAAAATCTTTATCACCTGCAGAGAGAGAGAGAGAGAGAGAGAGAGAGAGAGAGAGAGAGAGAGAGAGAGAGAGAGAGAGAGAGAGAGAGAGAGAGATTTTTTGAAAGGCTAAAGATTTTTATTACACACAACACAGCTAAAAGTCTAAAAGTGACAATGTAAAAAAAACCTGTTCTAAAGGTGCTTAAATGAGAACTAAGAACCTAAAGCAGTGAAATCAATACATTAACACACTGGAAGAAATCTCAGGCACGATGCTGCTGTAAAGAGAATTCAACACTTCTTTCCATCCTTGTTTTGCTTCTCTTTCATTTCTTAATTCCCCATTCTTTCCTTCCTTCCCTCCTTCTCTTTCTTTCCTCCCTCCCTCCCTCCAATATTTCTCCTTCTCCTTATTCCCTCCTTCCTTCTTTATTCCCTTCTTTCTTTCCCTATTTACCTATTTTCCTCCTTCCTTCCAGCCTTCCTTTCTTTTTGTATTTCCTTCTCTCCTTTCTTGTTTCTTCTTTGTTTGCTTCTTTCCTTCCTTGTTTTCATTCCTTACCTCGTTTCCACCATTCCTTCTTTATTTCCTTCCTTCTTTCTTTCACTCTTTTGCTCTTCCTTGGTTCCTCCCCATTTCTCCCTTTCTCTCCTTCCTTCCTTTCTTCCTTCCTTGGGTCCTCCCCATTTCTCCCTTTCTCTCCTTCCTTCCTTCCTTCCTTCCTTCCTTGGGTCCTCCCCATTTCTCTCATTCCTTCCTTCCTTCCTTCCTTCATTAAGGAACAAAACATTTCTGAAAGAAAGATCCTAATGTTAGATGTTAACAGCAACCTAAAATGAACTAACGTGGAAACTTCAGGCTTCATGATCAGTCTACGTTTGAAATCCAGCAGGAATCACAAGCAGACTGAGAGATCACTTCTGCAGATACCCTTCTAACGTCTGAATGCTATTCTCATCAGGAAGACCGTAGCTGTAAAACAGCATATACAGATGTTGCTCACTGAAGAATTTTAAAATGGAAAAAGTTAAAGATGAACCAAGTGTCCTTTTATCTTTCTTACCTGCACTGTTTATTACTTTCACTGTTGTCTTACTCCAACATCGTTGCAAATGTTTAATCTGACACCCACCTTCAGCAGCGTCTCTGTGGGGTCTCCCGAGTCGGGCCGGATGACGAGGGCGGAGTCTTCGCTGCGCTCCATCACTCTCTCCTTCAGCTTGTCTCCCCAGATGTGCTTGCAGGCCTTGAAGATGTCGTAGCTGTCGCTTACCACTGCCACGGGGCCTGAGGGGAACTGTTCCAGCAGGTACTCATACGCATCCTTCTCTCTGGTCCTGCCCCAGGAGATGATGGTGCTGCCAAACACAAACACACACACTAATTAATTCATTTATCTAAAATGATAATACAAAATGTCACTAAAATGTGACACTTTTTTAAAAATACCAATAATTTTTTTTTTTTTTTTTTTTAAACAACAGGTACCTTTTAGCATATTTGTGTTTTCATGATATTTTGTATAATTTGTCTAATAATAACAAATATAATTATATCTAGTTTAAAAATATTTATAAATATAACATTTAATATCAGTTTGAAATACATGAATCAAAATGAATGATTTTTTTCTAGCTATTAGATAACATTTATATGATCTATTTTATTATCTATCTACATCTAGACTGATTTTAGGACTCTCTGGTTGTTTAATTATTCTTTTTGTTGAAACTGGTTGTAAAATTTGCTGGTTGTTTGGTTGAGCAACTCGTATTTCGCCTCGAGCTTTTCTGCCAGATTTGCTTCTGTGGTTAGACCTGATCTCATGAGCAGGGCTGAGCTGCATTCCTACTCGGAGGAAACAAAGATGACGCCCGACTCGATCTAATGAATCTGACATTGGAAATTGTGCCAATCTGTTACTGGGAGATGAGCCAGTGGCGGGTGTTTTTCATAAGAGCTTCAGATATGCGGCAGGCAGCAAAATGAAACAGACGACAAGAACATCACGGAAGGACTCGGAGAAATGAACAGAATGTTCACATCATTCTTCTTTGTAATTAGACGGATTTGGTTCGGGAAATTCAGGTCGGGGCATGTGCTTGCGGCAGAGAGAGTGAGAGAGAGAGAGAGAGTGTGTGTGTGTGTGTGTGTGTGTGTGTGTGTGTGTATTTCACCTGTGCTCAGCAGCAGGTATGGAGAATCCAGCCATTGGGCAGCTGTAGTAACGCTGAGCCATGAGGACTCCAGCCACCGTGTCCGTGCTGGCAAAGTTCACCAAGTGAGCGGCTCCGCCCAGTGCTGCCGACTGCGCGCGAGTGTGACAGAGATGAAAAATGATGAGCCACATGTGCGTGTGTGATAAAACATTAATTAAAGGAACACACCAATTTTTTTCAACCTGTTTTGTAGTAGTGCAAAGTCATTACACAGAAAAGAAACACAATTTTGTCACGTACGACTCCGGGAACGCCTGTGAATGAAACTGTCTGATCAAACTGAACACGTATTTCACTAATTTGGCTGAAGCGGGTGAAAGCAAATCTTGGTTAATGCTCTGCCAGACGAAGCTCGAGGGCTTGTTCACGTACTGTATCTGATACTAACTGAAGACCACTGAATCTCCCTCTGAAGAGCAACAGAATGTCCATCCAAACCCAATTCAGCCTTTTCCTCCTCCCCATTCGCTTCTACCATAGAAATATGACTAAGACTATGACTATGCACACATTTATCCATATACACCATATATAGACTAGAGATGATTCAGCAAAAAGAAAAAGCCTTGCTATTTTAGGAATTCATCATCTCAGTCTGCACTATTATTCTCTTTACCACGCCATTAATCCACTCGAACACATGCCTGACAGCACACCGACACCCTAACACTACTTAATGACAACCAGCAGAGAGAGAGAGAGAGAGAGAGAGAGAGAGAGAGAGAGAGAGAGCGAGAGAGAGAGAGAACTGCAGAGACAGTGAGAGAAACACAGAAAGGGAGAAAGAGGGAGAAAAAGAGAAACAGAAAAAGTGAGAGAGTTAGAGACGGAGAGAAAAGGAAGAGGGAAGGAGAGAGAGAAAGAGGTGATGAAGAGATCAAGGGAGAGACTGGGAGAACGAATGAGAGAGAGCGAGCGCGAGCTAGAACAAGAGAGAGGGAGCGATATACAGAAAGAGAAAACAGAGGGAGAGAGGCAGCGAGACACAGAGAATGACAAAGAGAGAGACAGAGTGAGTGAGAGAGAGAGAGAGAGAGAGAGAGAGAGAAACACAGAGGGAGAAAAAGAGAGACAGAAACATAGAGAGAGAGAGGGAGAGAGAACAAGGGGCATAAGGGAGAGAGAAAGCGAGAGAGTGTGCGCGCGAGAGCGAAAGCGAGAGAGAAACAGACAGATTTTATGCTTTCCAGTTTCTCATTAACATGACAAGCTTGTTTTTTGTCTTAACATCAGGAGAGAAAGAGAGCACGGCTGTCTGAGCACGGAGAGGGAACGGCTGTTTATAGCTGCTATAACGCAAGTGAGAACTCACATGTTTCATGACCATCCCTCTACATTAAACATACCTGTACATCGATAAAAAGAATGACAAATCATTCTTTAACGAATAAAAAAAAAAACCTACGATAGTCTGTATACGTGCATTAATGGACTGTGTGTAACTGACCTTTGAGGTCCTTTTCCCAAAGCTGTCAAACACAAGCAGTGCTTTACAAACAAAACGATTCAATGTGTGTGTCATGGAAAAGCATGATTGTGAAATCTAAGAGCGAAAGGATGATAAACGAGGCAGATATGAAAATTATGACAGGTCTGTGAGGCATTGTATCACAAGACCACAGACTCAGATATTTTACACACGGTCAGTTTTACACATGCAAACGAAGTGGCAGGGCGGCGCTTACATCGGCGAGGTCGCTAACCGGCTTCTGCTTTTTCCTCTTACTCATATCCAAGAGAGCGAGTCTCACTGCCTGCACATCTGAACTCCCAGCAGCCCCTGCGCAAACTCTGATACTGTGCTGATCACCTGAGCCAGATGTCCGCTGACCTTTCAGACACAGACACGCTCCCGGTCTACTTCCTCCAACGACATGCTTAATACTCAACCAGTCGTGTACTGGTATGACTGACAGCTGTGGAACGGCACGTCACCATCTTTACAGTCCTGTGCAGCAAATAATCAGCCTTGCTAATCCAATCTGATGATTATTTTGCCAAAACTACATTTAAAATATATTATTAACCCTGTTTAATACACCTTTATATCTACACCTAGATTCCAAGTGCAGTAGACAGTGAGCATGGGTCATTACTTTTGCTCAGAACTGGAAGACAGCCAAAGGTGTCACAGAGACTTTTAACAAGGTGTCTGGTTTCATAAAACTGGCTGTATTTAACTGCATTTCCTACTGATGCCACTGCATTTATGCCCTTCTACAGTCTGACGATTAATACATTCTGGCCACAAAGTCACAACTGTAAGCACGCATGTCTGTAAACTGACTCCAGAATGCGTAATAACTGATCATAAGTAAACAGTTGGAACGTCAGCACAAACTCGGTCATTTGGTGATTGCAAATGCCGACCTGGAAGCCTTGCTAGATTACAGTACTTGGACACGAGCCATAAAAAAAAATGTACTGGTTTTAATGAGCCGTGTTATCGGTGCGTGTGTGCGGACTCCTACCTCCTGAGAGGAGACCCCTCTGTAGCCGAAATCATGCAGTTTGTACTCCAGCCCCTCCAAACTTCCCGACGTGGCCTTCAGATGCTTGGCAAGGATCTTTTTGAACTCCCGGGAGATGGTCGCCACGGTGATGGGGTACCACATTTGGACCAGCATGGTCTGAGGGGACAAAGAGCGCACGTGGCGCATGAGTCAGAAAGGAGCGAGAGATGGAGTGTGTACCCAAAACGAAACCACTCCTGGGTTTTATTGACGGCCGCGATGGACATGCAGCATGACTAAAGCCGAAAAGGAACGAGATGGATCATCTGGAGTCTGGGTAGAAATGTAGAATAGAAATGCCTGTGTATGGAGGAAACCCAGACAGACAAACCACCTGACCGACCCCCCCAACGGACAGAAAGGCAGGATTGACAGGATCGCCAGAGCAACAGACATTTCTACCAACTGACAGACAGACAAACAGACTGACTGATTAACAAACAGATCGACCGATAAAATCGACTGATGATCTGATCTGACAAACAGACAGGTGTCTCAAATTACTGACAGATTACAGACCAAAAGTCCATATAGAGTAAATGAGAAACAGATCAACCAACTGAAATACTGACCAACAAACAGACAGTCAGAATGACAGACAGATGGATAAACCGGCAGGCGGACTGAAGTCAGCCTAATCAACTGACAGAAAGGCCAACAGACATTTTGACCGACTGACAGATGAATTAACACATCAACAGATAGAACAACCGGCAGAGACATATTAACTAACTAACATAACATACTAACCCCAACCCTAATCCAGTTGTTCTGTCTGTTGATGTGTTAATTCATCTGTCAGTTGATGTGTTAATTCATCTGTCAGTCAGTCAAAATGTCTGTTGGCCTTTCTGTCAGTTGATTAGGCTGACTTCAGTCAGAATGACAGACAGATGGTCAAACTGTCAGGCAGACTGAAGTCAGCCTAATCAACTGACAGAAAGGCCAACAGACATTTTGACTGACTGATAGATGAATTAACACGTCAACAGACAGAACAACTGGCAGTGACATATTAACCGACAAATCCGACAGACTGACTCACAGCCTGACAGCCATGATAAACCGACAGACAGACTGACATCAACACATACAGACAAGATTAATGCTGCAGTCTACTGCGCAAACTGTGGCTCCTGGTTTTTATTATAAAACCTTTTACAATTGAATAGAGTTATTACTCTAAAGCGTGCAGTACAGTCTGAGGTCAGACAACCTCATTGTTCAGGTTCACCGTGTCATGAGTCCGGCCTCACTGACCCCTCACCATTACAATCAAAGTTCTCTGTGCTGTTTCAGCGCCGCAGCAGTGGCCGAGTATGTGCTGGAAATGAAAAGAGCCCGAGTCACTGACTTGCACAATGGCGCAGCATGACTGTGTTCATAACACACCCAGTGCGTTAACCATTCAGGGGAACGCTTTCTACAGAATCAAGACACATTGCAACATGAAGCTTGTATTGCGACAGCAGAGGTTGCGACAATGCGAAAGGCAACCATTTATTTACAATTTTTGTTTATCATACGATTGTTTTTAGAATTGAAACGTCTCAAATTATACGAACTATACCTATGCGACCAAATCTGTTCTTGCAGTGCCATCAACACCTGCATTTCGTTCCCATGTAACAGCGTTCGGGTGAGAAAAAAAATCGGTTCATGCTTTCTGGGGTTTTAGAACAAGGTTAAAAAGAACACGTAGAGTATAAATCCATCTGTAGCCTGCATGCAATTTGCTTACACAGTTGTGTACCAAAACACGAGACAGGCCACGCCCACAAGAGACCAATGGGAAGAAGTGCAGATTTTCTATACTTCGCTAAATATATGCATGTGACCGTGAGAGCACTTCAGCTCAGCAAGCACTGTCGAGTCACGACAACGTAAACGAGCCCTGGTCTAAAGTGAAAGTCATTGTAAACGTTATTTTTTTATTACGAGTTCATATTCATATTCATTCTGAAATGAATACACGGCAATACTCAGTTTGGACATTCCACCTGACCACATGTGTTTAAGAAAAAGAAGAGATACCTCTATGTAATTGGTGAGCCAGTAGAAGTCTGGGTCGGTGTTCTCGACGGTGAACAGGACGTTTCCCCTGGGAATGATCTTCCCCTCAGGAACGGCTTTGATGCGGATCGGGAGGCAGCCGTCGTATCTCTGCCACACGAATGCACCCGTTAGCACGGCGAAACTCGGAAAAAGACGACTCGGGTTACTACCTCCTGGCAAATCTTACCTCCAACAGTTTCCTCCAGCCCTCTTCGTCAAACACCGACTGCTTGAAGTGCATCTGGTAAAACACTTTGGCCTCCTGAATCTTCTCCTCCGTGACGACGCGTCCTGGGGAAAGGTTAACGTTAATGCGTTCGGGTTGCAAATACACCATTTACACAAAGTAGTCCAAATCACGTGGATTCAAACTTGCTATTAAGCCTGTAAACATGTCCCGTTTTATACGCAGTGCTGTTCGCTGTTCAGGAATCAGGTGTCGGATGATTGACGCTCTAGCAGTGGATTCAGATCTGCTTTTTAGTACGCTTTCTAGCAGCCGGCAAATTTTTCCCCCAGTCTTCATGACTGTTTTTCCGGTTTCTCGGTAGCATGACAAGATGCGATTTCTTTGTCTGATTAAGTTCAAGAAAGGGAGAAAGAAACGCGCCGTAACTGAGAACAGGAACTAACTTTTGAACCGCTTCTGTACCGCCGCTAATTCGGCCAACCCATCCTGTCACGGGAAACTAATCAACGACGCGGTGCGATGAGTCAGAACACAACGCGTCACCCTGAAGTTATTTCTCCATCTTCAATATGTTCTATTCCTCTTGCGCTGCAGCACTTGCGTGTTTTGTCGGTACGCAGCTACATGTATTGTTGTGAAACATCCGGGGGAAAAAAGTTAGTTCCTGTTCTCAGTTACGGCGCGTTTCTTTCTCCCTTTCTTGAACTTAATCAGACAAAGAAATCGCATCTTGTCATGCTACCGAGAAACCGGAAAAACAGTCATGAAGACTGGGGGAAAAATTTGCCGGCTGCTAGAAAGCGTACTAAAAAGCAGATCTGAATCCACTGCTAGAGCGTCAATCATCCGACACCTGATTCCTGAATTCCTGATTCCCCAGTGATCCGCCGTGCTCCTGATGAACGAGTTGGAGCTGGAGGATACGCCGCAGAAAGCTCACCCGGCTGCGCTTTGTCCCTTTCACAAAGCCGCATCGACCTTAAGAGGAAACAGACCCGTGATTACGCAACGTTGATGTAAAGTTCCTGCCTTACACAAACAAAACTAATTATGAAATAGGGCTTTGTTCTATTCTGTTATCATAGCGATTAAGTCAAATTAAACATTACAGGGACAACTAGAAGCCGGTCTTTCTCAAAAGCAAATTAGGTGCTTCGTCGCCGAACTGTTCAGAAAGATTCCTGCAGGTTGACCTCGTGTTCGTTCAAGGCTCCTGTCGGCAAAGGACACGTGCGGGACGTCAAGAGCTCCAGCGATACCAGACACGTGACGGGGACGCCGTGGTCACGCCGTGCTTCAGGGACACCTCACTGTTCTACACCAACGCCAGGCTAATCTTAGTGCCGGGACAAACGCCATGACGATTAAAAAAGAAAAAATACGCAGGGTTTGTCGGGAGGGAGATTTTTTTCATCAGGAAACACAAAAGCAAATATTGATTCAGGCCCAAACGCGGCTGAAAACATGTTTGCGACCTTAAACACGGAGCAAAGAGTCTCTATTTATTTTACGAACATTTTCTAAGCTATATCAAGCGGTTGTTATAAAACAAATCCTCCACTTTTAACGTTTTTATTTTTATTTAAAAAGGCGACCTTAATAGAACATTTCCTAAACAAACTAGGGTAATCCATTTAAACTAAATATTTCAGAATCATTTACAACGGTGTTTGTTTTATTACATCATACATCATATCATGACATTTAACAACACATTATGTTATTATAGCGACAGTCGACTATTTTTATATACAATAAATATTTCTTTTTATAATATATCGTTGCGATATTAAGGTTTCATAAAAACGCTTTTAATCATTACTTTCCCTGTAATGAAGCATCCCTTAACATACGAGCTCGTTTTCTATTAAAAACAGCGAACAGAACTGAAAGGTTTTCCAGTTCCTGTAAAAATGACAGATTTATCAGGACTCTTTTATTAATGGAATCCACGGATATTAACGAGCCCCATGAAGGACACCTGCGATATATTTCTTCAGGAGATACTGCAGGCCGAAAAACACCACTTCGTTGAACTGAGCTCCTTTCTTGTGCCGGCACTCGAAGTAAGAATACATTTTGCTGAGGTCCGGAGGATACTGCTTGTAGTGTGTGATCTGCAAAACAGAAAACGAAGAGCAAATGTTCAGAGAGCGAGAGAGAGAGAGAGGAATACGGCTCCTGATAACAGCACGTCCAAGTCCAAGGGCGCTCTTAAATACCACAGCGATTTGGCACGGTCACACTTTCATTAATTAAAAAAAGAGCGACGGTGTTTTCTAGCGCTGCGGAATGTTCCTGTTCAACCTGTCCTGCATTCCTTCTACAGCAATTAAGAAGACCAAAATAAATAAATAAAACAAACACCAGTCGCGATGTACTCGCGCGAAAGTTTTCGGCGCGGATGTTTTTTCTGAACGACGGCACGGACCTTAATTGCTCCTGAGCAGCTACGCGTGATGACGACGCGTAACGGCGCGTACTGTACGCTAATCGGAAGGCGACGTGTCGCGAGGAGGGAACGTGAAGTAGTCCGGCAACACTGATGCGCTAATCAAGAGCGACGGGCTTGAACTCGAGCACGGGTTTACAAAACGCGCACACAAACAATGCAGTACTCTGGAATTATTACTAACATCCTTATCTTTAATTCCATTACAAGAACTACAGTTAAGGCGTTATCTGGATACCCATGGCTCAAAAAACAAACAATACACACTCTGCATTTAATCACAGTGATGTTCTGAAAGAGCGGCTGAACAGAAAGCGAGGCTGTGACGAGGTCAAAGTCGACTCAATCAGAAGCACAGATACGGTTATATAACTATGAAAGCGAACAGGAAAAGAGTACTTGATGTACGAGGCAGATGTTCGAAACCTTATAACCAAAATCCAGACTGATAGGTGTTGTAAGAATGAGGGCTGTGAAAATGAATCACTGGCTGAGTGGCATTCCAACAATCACACCTTAATCGAATACTGCCTGGTAGCTTGGAATCAACCAGAGACTGAAACTATGTGAGAATTTAAACACTTCAGGATGTGCCGTACTAGGGAAATAATCAGCGACAGGGTGGTGCGATGAATATTTATAGCTAAACGTAATCTTGTGGAACGTCCACGGGACAAGACCTACATCCGTAAAGGTGAGAATTCGAGACCAGGCATTTTTGAAATCTTAGCTTAGGTTACGTGACGCGTGAATGAGTTGTTAGTACAGAAACGATGACGTAATGCAGGTCTGCTGCTGTTATACCCCAAAAAGAAAGAAAGAAAAAAAAAAAAAAGAATCGGAAGTCGACGATCGGAATGGAAGAATTCAAAGCGTAAAGGTGTGAGGAGGTTGACAGGATCTATTATAGCACTGTTATGCAGAGACAAACACAACACCATACAAAGTAGGCATTAAATAATGCGTTTTGGACTTGGACATCGGTATTACGTGTCAGCTTGCCTTCGATAAATTGAATTCAGCGACTTTTGCATTACACCTCCAGTTGCAACGGACAGAGCTAAACTCTAAAACAAGTAAGCGAGTGTATGAATGTGTGTGTGCGCGTGTGTGTGGGCGACAGTTTAGCCTCTGTGGCGTTCGGATGTGGAAGAAAACATCCTTTGCCATTTGAAAGTGATTAAAGAAGGGGGTCGACTGACATCCTCCAATTACATCTGACCTTTCCTGGCATGTTTCCAGTCCGGGCAGGACGGATAAGCACCACACAAATGTGCCGCTTACTTTTTATAACCTGATATGATCTGTAAAGACAGGAATTAAATATTTCACGAGATATCATATGATCTAAAAATGTCATCACTTCATATTAGTTAAAGGTTGATGTTCAACCTTAAGTAAACATTAAGCAAAGTTTGCAATGATTGTGTTTGTTACAAGCAAATATTATTGTATTTCATTGGGAAGTTTTTTTCAAGATCTGTGTATTTCTGAAAACTTTCCAGAATTCCTAACAGAAAACAGTAAAGGTTACACATTTTAATGCATCTGTACAGATTTAAAACATTATTTTCCCAAATCTTGATCACTCTGCTTCCATATTATGGTCCCTTCAATACTTTTCCAGAGCTACCGCAGAAACTTTCAATATCGCTGCTCAAATACCCACAATACCATAGGCCGCGTCTCAAACCGCACGTTCCGCACTACCCACTACAATACGTCTAAACAGCACGGGGCACTGAGGTAACCGTGGTAACCCACTATTTTGGCGTGCTACCGAGCGCGCCACAGTGTGATTTGGAACGCAGCCCATGGCGGACGCAGATTCGCGCTGTAATTTCAGTTTCGTTTCTTCGGTTTTGAAGCGTTGGTTTGCACCACGGTCACGTTGAAGACTTAAAATTGATCCGCGGTTTTAAAAAGTAACAGTAAGGTATATAACGAGCATAATTTCGCTGTAAAAACACCACCCAAAACACTCGTTAACACTTACGTTGTTGAAAATATTTGCGCGTATACAGGTGGATTTACGGTAGCAACAATCCGCCTGTCTTTTAGCATTAATAATAAACGGTAAATTATCTGGAGTTTCTTTTCTAAATTATACATAGAACTGAATTTTTCTGTGTAATATGTACATAGTAAGCTACACTGAACATTGTGCAAAACGAACATTCTATTCAGAGAGAAAATGTGTTTATAAATACATAGTACATGTAGAGCTCAGATTGGTGGTTACCGTAAAACTATGTAAACAGTCGCACCTCTAGTTGTATCAACGCTAGGTGAAGCTAAAGCTAAAGCGGGCCATTTAAAAGCAAAGAATCTCGCAGCCTGTCAGCCGTGAAAATATGAATTATAGAAAACAGTATGTGACTGTTTCAGCGTGACAGGTATTAGGTTACGGTATTGTGTTTTGGTATTAACGTAATTAAGGCTGCCTTAAATTGAGGTACGACCATGAAAAATGACAATCAAGGGCAGGCAGGAGAGAAACAAGATAGCTTAGCTTGCTAGCTAACAAGAGCAACATTACTGAGAACGCAGCCATCTATAAGCCACTTAGTTTTGTTAGAAGAAAATATGAAGCAGATAATAATTATGAACTTACTTCAGAAAAATTTGACATTTATACAAAGCTTACCTTGTATGAATCCGTGGCGAGTAAAAAATTATAATCTAGAGCTGCCATAGCTGAATTGCTTTTATATTTTCGGGGAAAAGACAGAAAACAAAAAAGTTCGTCCTTGTTTAGACAGCAGCGTGACACTGAGAGTAAAATTACACCGCACTATTGCGTGAAACAGGATGCCCACATTACCCACGATGCGTGAGTGCGTTTGTGAAAAGGCTCACGCGCAGAGACAAGAGGACACCGAGGAGGCGGAGTCATATTGACGTTTCAGCGGAACGTCCCACGTAAACGCCACAGGGGGCGTGGCGTTCAGCATAGAGGGAGGGGGAAAATGGGCGTGGTCTAGACGGAATATCGTCAGTGTAGGTTTTGCTCAAAAAGGGGCGTGGCCTGTGGGATTTGAACAGCAGGTTTGATTACAGTGACGCGGAGTGGCGCTGGATTGTGAAATAAGAGTTTCGTTTTCTGTGAAAACAAGAACGAAACTCTGGACTCAGGAGCGTAGAGCAATGTCTTGCTGTGTCATTACTTTAGGAAACCGTTCTGGTTAGAAAGCAAGAGAGAGAAAGAGAGAGAAGATTTAGTGTTTGTTTTGTATTTGGTTAATTTATGTATTGTGACTGCATAGGTTTCTTGCCACCTTTAGGGAGGAGGAGGAGGAGGAGGAGGAGGAGGGGGGGGACAGATCCAACTTATAACTTATATAAAGTTATTTAAATATTAAATAACATTAAAGTATTTCATATTAAATTCATTTTCATGAGGATATATCCAGTATTTCAATAAGTATCCACATAATCTATCACTTGCCTATTTGGTGTATTTTCATATACTTTCTTGTTGTTTAACAGAACAAATAGCCCAACTGAACGCCAGTGCCACTGATGGCACCAGTATGAAGTTTCGAACACGGCCATGGTTGGATTGTGCTTTCTGACAGGATAATCATGTCCTATGTTTATATTCTCGGTCACCTGAAGATCACTTACTCTTCAGTTTTTCCCCTACTTTCCCCATTTAGTCACTTTTGAAAGTGAAATAAAGCCAGCTGAGCATTTAGTTGTCACTAAATCTCCTACTGCCCTTGCTCCAATAATGAAATCCTCTTGAAATCTTAACAGGGGCTTCCAGAAAGGTGTACCTCACGACAATTAAGCAGTTAGCATCCTACCATGCTCTGTGGTTAGTATTAAATGCTGAGAAGCTTCAGTTCAGCTCACTTGTGGTTAAACTATGGCAAGACATTTATTTATTGTTTTCCAGGAAATTTCCTCTCACTGATCATATTAAACTTCCGATGAAGCATTTCTATCCTGATGGAAGTGGTCTCTTCACGGATGACTCCACCCCATCCACATGGCATGATGGATCACTGAGGACAAAAATGTGGTAAATCATACACTTTGGCCTTCATAGTCACAAGATCCCAAACCTATCGAACACCTTTGGAAGATTGGAGTCTTAGTGTTGCTGTTATAGTAAATGCATCAAAATGTTCTGACTTTCTGACCAGAATCAAGATGACTTTTCTAGGAGCAATCGACATCTCAAAAATGATTTGAGGCCAGGGTTGGGGCGGCAGCTGGGAAAGCTCTTGGCATCCACAGGGCCATGCCGGCAACTTGATCATGTCGGATATTTTTAAGAGTATTCTTTCAGAACCAGAAGCCTTGACTAGTATTCTTTCACTTTTGTTTTGTGTCTTGACTTATTGCCTTCTTGAGATATCATACACCTTTAGCACATTAGCACACATGTTGTGTAAAGTAGGGACAAAGTACAGGAAAGATTATATGGGCGTTGAACATGTGCTACTTAAGTAAAGACATCAACATCAAAACAAGTTTGATTGATGCAGTTTCACAAGGCTTAGTATGCTATGGGCATATTTTTCAACACCATACCTAGAAAGCCATGTATGGACTGGTAATTTTACTGTTCAGGGATGCTCACTACTTCTTTCACTTTTGATTCTGGTCATGCTGTTTTTCATGTGTTTGTTTTTTGTTGCTCTTTAGACAGCATTTTCCCTTCATATGTGGCCTACTGTTGTGGTTGTAGGATTAAAAAAATAGGGTAAGCTGAAAAAAAAGTAAAAAGTAAAAACAAACAAAAAAAAAGGAAAGTCATCACCTAGTAATGTTATCACCTACAGAATAATTCATTAGGTTCATATTACAACCCGAATTCCAGAAACATTGGGACATTTTTTAAATTTGAATAAAATGAAAACTAAAAGACTTTCAAATCACATGAGCCAATATTTTATTCACAACAGAACATAGGTAACATAACAAATGTTTAAACTGAGAAATTTTACAATTTTATGCACAAAATGAACACCAATGCTTTAGTTGGCATCTGCAGATAGCACGGCGGATTGTGTTTACCGACAGTGGTTTCTGGACGTATTCCTGGGTCCATTTAGTAATGTCAATGACACAATCATGCCGATGAGTGACGCAGTGTCGTCTGAGGGACCAAAGACCACGAGCATCCAATAAAGGTCTTCGGCCTTGTCCCTTACTCACAGAGATATCTCCAGTTTCTCAGAAATTTACAAAGCCTTTGCAATTTGACGTTGAGGAACATTGTCTCTAAAGTAATCCACAATCTTTTTTACGCACTCTTTCACAGATTGGAGAGCCTCTGCCCATCTTTACTTCTGAGAGACTCTGCCTCTCTAACACATCCCTTTTATAGCTAATTATGTTACAGACCTGATATCAATTAACTTAATTAGTTGCTAGATGTTCTCCCAGCTGAATCTTTTTAAACTTTCTTGCTTTTCAGCCATTTCTTGACTCTGTGCCAACTTTTTTGAGACCTGTAACAGGCATCAAATTTGAAATGTGCTCATTTAGTGGATAAAGGTGTACAATTTCCCAGTTTGAACGTTTGTTATGTTCTCTGTGTTCTGTTGTAAATAAAATATTGGCTCATGTAATTGGAAAGTCTTTTAGTTTTCATTTTATTCAACTTTAAAAAACGTCCCAACTTTTCTGGAATTCGGGTTGTAGACAGATACAATTATTAGTGACTGCCTTCTTTGAAAATAATGAATAGAGTGGTATGTGGAAGTTCTTGAGAAACAGGAGCAAAATGATGCCTGAATCATAGCCCTGAAATGTGAAACCACCACAAAACATCTTTCACTTTCGATTCATTTTAAAGGCTGCTGGTGGCGTAATTGTAAATGCAGACTACAGGATCACCAATCACCTAATGATTGACCCTTGAACAAGACCCTTTAATCTTCTATTCCTAAGGTCCTGACCCTATGTTCAGTCAAAGCTAACTCAATTTAATTACTTCGCACTTCTCTTGCAGCGAGTAGAATTGCATCCCCATAGTTCCTGAGTTCCTGGTTCTAGTCTGTGTCTGCCTCCATGTTTTCTCTCCCTTGTCTCAAAACATGCTGTTAGATAGTTGATGGATTGACGACTCTAAATTGCCCCTGGAAATGAACATGTGTGTGTGTGTGTGTGTGTGTGTGTGTGTGTGTGTGTGTGTGTGTGTGTGTGTGTGTGAGTGATAGTTCCCTTCATTGGACTGGTGTTTTATACAGCCCTTATTTCCACATCATGTCCAGTTCCCCTGAGATCTAACAGTTTAATGAATATCAATATTGTTCTTAGTTTCTTAGAAGGTACGAACACTGCTATAAGGTTCTACATAGAACCTTGAAGGCTTCCTAAGAAGGACAAATCAAAGAACTTTTAAGGGTTTCTCCAGTGGGACAAGCAAAAGAACTCTTAAGTAGTCTAAATTAGTTCTTAAAGGGTTCGCTCAGACGGTTCTAGAGTAGGCTTCACTGGATAATTAAGGGTTCTTAGCTTATTCAAAGTGTTCTACTTGGACCATGTTGTAATACATAAATAGACAGTTGAACACTCCTAGGGAAAAAATCTTTTTCATATAGTAAAACATTTAGGTGTACACTCCTAGAAAAAAATCTTTAAGGGTTCTTTAAGGGTTTAGTGAATAATTAAAGGTTCTTAAATTTACAAAAAGTGTTCTACTTGGAACACTTTCTGATAGTATACAGTCAATGGTTACTTAATAGTTTTTTAGTGGATAATTAAGGTCTCTCAGATTCTTTTAAGGTGTTCTACTTGAAGCCCTTTCTCATAGGGAAACAGGGTTGCATGCGCTTGAAAATATTTCTTCAAGGATTCCTTGAGCATTCATCCAGTAATTAAGGGGTTTGACCTTTTTTAAGTTCTGTTCTGCTTGGAAAAGAACTCAGAAAAAAAAGGTTCTTCAATGGTTCTTTAAAAGTTTATTGAATAATTAAGCATTCTTTGTTTCTTAGACCACTTTGTTGTAAGGAAATACAAAGTTGTACACTCTTAGACAGGAAGGTTCTTTAAGGTTTTATAGAATAATTGAGGGTTCTTAGCTACTTAAAAATGTCCTGCTTGGACCCCTTTGCCCAGGTTCTTCAGGGGATCTTTAAGGGTTCATTGAATAATCAAGGCTTTCTAGCTTTTATCAAGTTTTTTTTTTTTCTTCAGGGGTGTACTTAGAACAGTTTTTCACAGAGAAACACTCATGTGTACACTCTTTGAAAATAAATGGATCCTTAATTTGATTTAATGGTCTTTTGCCTCGGTTAACATTCAAACATAAAGAACTAAAAGCCGCACTAAAACGCCGCCTTGGATTAATAAAGAGATGGAGAGATGGAGCAGCTGTCGCGGAAACCACGTCAAAACGATTCCCTCCTCCCCCACGGGCACTGTGGCTTCATCCCAAATCGCTTTCTAGACCCTACACAAGTGCGCTAAATAAAATATGAAATAATGGCTTCTACACCCGTTGTAGTGTACTAGATGTCCAATGGGGACCCGTTTGTAACTCAGCCAAAGCATCTCCGCGATACATGGTTGGATCCCAAATAGCTCTGTATTTCCTCTACACGTGCACTGCAAAGGATAGAAAAGACACCGCGTCTGCGCGCTAGGTAGTGCCCTGGGTGTTTATTTGGAATGCGCCCTGAGATTCAGGACCGCGGTCAGCGCCCATAGCCGCTTTTTTTCTCGGTAAGTGGCCATCGCTGGTTGCCAATCGCCAAAGAGCAGCTGGAAAAGCAGAAAGAGAGAGATAGAGAGAGAGAGAGGATGGAAAAGAAAGTCCATCTATGAAACATAATCACTGCAAAAAGCTTCGCATTAAACACGGAAGGAAAGAAGAGAAAAAGAAAGCAACAGTTACTCGGAGCGACTCTACAGGCTGTCAGGAAGCAGGTTATTTCCTAACGGAAATTTCCTGGAGTGAAGTTTGCAGCTTTGATGGAACATCAAGTCGTCGCACTTTTCCGTCCGCACCGGCGCATCTCCGCGGCTCTTCTGTGAGACTCAACGCGTATTTTCTCTCCCCCTCTTTTTACATTTAGCCTGCCTTTAACTTCGAGACACCATGCTTGACCCGTCCTCGAGCGAGGAGGAAGATGAGGTGGTGGAAGAAGAGCGCAAAGAGGCGGCGGTGGCGGCTCCAAAGGCCGCCGGGAGCGCGCGGGTCTCATCGAGCCGCTCCGGCCAGAGCGCGAGCGGTTTGCAGCCCAGCCGCGGTGGTCACGCGCGGCCCTCCAGCCCCGGACCCGCGGCCACCGGCGACAAGGAGAAGGACGACGTGGAGAAGATGCAGAGGGAGGAAGAGGAGAGAAAGAAGAGGCTGCAGCTCTACGTGTTCGTCATGCGCTGCATCGCGTACCCGTTCAACGCCAAGCAGCCCACGGACATGGCGAGGCGGCAGCAGAAGGTATGAAACGGCGCCGAGGTAAAAGGTCACAAAGCAACAGATTGCTCTGGAGAAAAATATCTGAAACCCAAGCTCATTTCCAGGTGACCTAACGTCTGATCACAGGGTTCAAAACACGTATAAAAGTACACTTCGACTGTAGAAGTATCAAAATATTTTTGCGGTTTCTTTTGTGAATACTTTTAGGATGGAAAAATCAGCCTGTGAAGACTTTGTGGATGTTTATATGCTGGGAAAACATCCAATACACATGTAAAAGCTTTGTATGTGCTTATAGGGATGGAGAAACATCCTGTAAACATACCAAAGCCTCATGAATGCTCATAATAGAGGATGGAGAAACATCCTATAATGGCGCTGAAGGCTTAAAGCAGGAGGTGAGAAAAATTCTATAACTATCCTGAAACCTTTTGAATGCTTACAGGGTGTGGAGAGACATCCGACAGAAGCACAGAGAAGCTCTGCAGCAGCAACCAGTTGCTTTTGTGCCTCATTCTGACATTGAGAGAGATTTTGAGAAAAAACACACACACACACACACGCAGAGTTTTAGCCTAGACCCATGTGGCTTCATCAGTCCTTTCAGTGTATCGATCTCATCAGGGATGGGCGCTGCAATCAGATAACGCATGATTAAACCTTTCCACCCCAATGATTATGGTTAGGGAAGTGCACGAAACTAGGACAAGATCAGATTGTCTGATTCTATTTTTATGTGATTTACAACAGATTTCATTTTTCATTTTGACATTCCATTATATATTCCATCCACAGGATCGGTTTATACGTTTTATATTGGTTTATTAGTTTAGTTTAATTCTTTTGTCCAAAACATAACAGTTACAGCACAACTTACACAGGGACTTGTACAGAGGACGCTCCACATAAACGTATAATCGTTGGTGTGGTGAAGTTTTCTGTGAGGAAACGTTTATTTAGCAGTTTTGGAAGGAGCTGCTAGTGTTAATTAGAACACAGGAAAGACTTCGGGATGGAAGGATTTGTGTGTTCCGGTTTGTCGGTCACATGACAAGTCTTATTAACTTCAAGAGAGACTGGCCGGTAAAGGAGCGACTGGTTATAGCTGTTATAATTCAAGAGATAACAGGAGCGAACTTGTATTCTTTACTCAGTGAAATACAGTGAGCAGCTTTACTCCCTGTTCTCTTGTCTGTACCAACTGTACAAACCGGTACCAGCTGGCACTGGCTTGAGCATACTTCTCATTTGTCCAGTGAGAGTGAGAACCTTTTTTTCCCCCCACCGTTGTGTTTTAATGTACAAGGAACAGCACCGACTTGCCACTAGACGTGTTGGTAAGGCTTCAATTGCAAAATTGCATGCAGTGAAGTGATGGGATCCCATCTGCTGAAAGCATTACTGGGCTGCTTCTTCAGAACGATACTAAAACACAGGGAGACCTTACATAATGGAGTGGATGGGATGGGATGGGCTGGGACTATTGATCCGGCAGATGTTTAATGGTGTTGCTTTCGTGGACTAAACATGCACAGGCAACTCTTTATATAATAATTATGAATTCTTAATAAAATAATACCAGCACTATTTCCAAATAATAATTGCTATAAAAGCGATTTCCTTATCCGACACATCAGTCTTATTTTATCGTCCTGCGTTAAGTCTAACAACATTAACGATAATCTCTGGGTGGTGAAAGAAACTCGAGACAACGCACTCCGCCTCAGAGAACTCCATCTATACAGGCTTATGATGAAGCATGCTAGATACTGTGACGATGAAAGCGACTGGAGCAGCTGCATTTTCTTTTATCAGGACCAAGTTGGTTAATTTATTTAGAGCTTATCATGAGGTAGTCATATGCACGTCCCCAGATGAGACCTGTTCCGCCTGCTGAATCTTATCCAACAAATCAGTTCAAAAAGCAACACTCTTTGCCTGCGGTGCTGAGCATTTGTTAACTTGGAGAAAACAAGACTGTTATCTCAGGCTCAACACTCACCTGGGAGTCTCGCTGGCTTGTTTTCTTGATGGTTTCATCTTGGGAAAATAAAAAGAGTCCCTGCGGGACCTGCTGAGTCGGGGGATTCGTTGAGGGGAGCTGTGCTGTTGGAGCAGCTGTGATGTAGCCTTGGTAATGCCTGAATTATGTGAGGATAGGGTGGCAGATTTATTTTATTTCATTGATCTATTCAGTCTTTCTGGTGGGTGTGAAAGCATAAAGTCGAAAGCTTAACTAAAATATGGTCCAACTACTGTGCATAATAATAAAAACAGTGATGCTTCATGTTGCCACTTCTGGTGAGCATCATGGGCTCTGAAATGATGACATGCATCTATTTCTGAACTTACACAAACACATAGACTACGTAGTCTACTCGTCTTTAAACACTGTGTTTTCATTGTTGACTTTTTTTTTTTTTAATAAGCTACGTTCTAAACAAGGGTAAATGAAATGAGAACTCTATGAAAGGCTTTGAAAAGTCTGCCCATTGTATGCTGTCTCTAGAAGCGGTGTAATATAATGCCCCTCTCTATATCTGTATGTGTATTCAGATTTAACCCAGAGTGGGCGTGGCACCCCAGAGGTAAAAATGCCAGAGTTCTACCTCTCTCTGCTGTTAGAACAACCTCCATTCTTCTGGGAAGCTTTTCCACTGGATGTTGGAGTGTGCCTCTGGGGATTTGTGATCATTCAGCCACAAGAGCATTAGTGAGATCAGACACTAACGTTAGGTGAGGAGGTCTGGGTGCCGTCGGTGTTCCAGTTCATCCCAAAGGTGTTCAGTGAGGTTGAGGTCAGGGCTCTGTGCGGGACACTCGAGTACTTCTACGCCAGCTTTGGCACACCGTGTCTTCATGGAGCTGGCTTTGTGCACAGGGGCATTGTCATGCTGGAGCAGGTTTGGACCTCTTAGTTCCAGTGAAGGGAAATTGTAATTCTACAGCATACAAAGATATTTTATACAGTTGTGTGGCAGCAGTTTGGGGGAGGACCTGCATATGGGTGTGATGTTCACACTTTTGGCTATACAGTGTGTCATTATCAGGAAGGCAATCTTGGATGTCGGAAAGGAGGTTCATGTTTCCATTTTAGACCATGAATTAACATCTGGATAACTTTTGTGTTAGGCTGATTTTCTCCCCCTGTGGGATTCTCCATCACTGAACTCCACCATTCTCCAGAGTGACCTAATGTCAGTGGGACATGTTTGCGCCGACTCATCAGTGCTCAATCACACAATGTCCTTTGTGTTTTATTGCACCTCATAATGCTTGTCTACTTAGATTGCTCCATTTCCACCACAAAACTACCAATTGTCTTCTTGGCCAATGAAATCAATTATTGTGCCATAAACCAGCTGGTGTGGCTTCAGAGCCATTGGCATCAGGGGTATAGAGGCAGGGTTATTTCGTCACCATGATAAGAACGTAAGCACTTCAGCAACTTGTATGACTGGCACTTAAGAGCATCGAAAATTGTAAAGAGGGAATATCACAAGCTGGTCCATAGGAGAAGCAAAAAATCAAGTGTTTATTTCAACGAAGTGGGGCATTTATTTTGCATGTGCTAATTAAACTTCCAGGAAATCAATAGCAATTGATTTCTATTATGCCTTGGAACCAATCTTATTGGATTCAAAGTGACATTTTCTTATAAAGGTCAAAGGTCCTATAAAGTCAACACATTTTTGTTACTGAGGAACCACAAAGCCCTCCACAATGAAGACTTTACTTTGTCGGGAAAAAAAGTCATAGCTCTATATCCGACCGTCACAAAACATTAACGCTGGAGACATCTTCTGTTAATGCGAAACAAACATCCCCTTAGAGAAAACATCACCGTATCAACAACTACACACGTCCTTTAATCTATTTATGTGGAACGTCCACCATGCAAATCCCTGTGTAAGATGTTGGTATTGAAATCAGAACGAGCGCATTGGCTGTAGAAAATGAATCAACATCTCCTGACCAATCAGATTGGAGAATTCAGTAGCACGGTGGTATAATATAATCCAAGTATAAGAATGATGGTTTTGAAGTATATAAATATGTAAAAGGTTAATTAAACCTACTGCATTTACTCTTTAATCATTACAATTAACAAAGCCTCAGATTACTCTGGAATTATCCTTGCTCTTTGTTTAGACGCTAAAGGATTTAAAATTAAATTAAGCAATGTGTTTCAAAGTCCATTTTATCCTTTTAAACATTAATGAAAGAGTCTGAAATCATAGACCTCCAGGTATTTTTGCTATAACTGGCGATGCACTGGCGCATCCATTTAACTTTCCATCTGTTTAATATTTTTATTTAATCTAAGATTAAATTCTAGTGTAACGCACTGAACAGAGCCAGCGGCCGTTTATTATCTGTTTGATGAGATATGCTAATCAGCCAACTTCAAAGAGGGCACGGCGAACATGAAGGCACAAACCGCCAACGTCAATCTGGGGAAGAGAACGCTGAAGGAACAGCCGCTTAGATAGAAGGACAGGGTTCTAGTGTGAACGAAGCTCTCGAGCTAAATGCAGGTGAGAAGGTCGAACATCTGTGTGCTGTTTCTCCATGACAAACCCGCGCCCTCCCCCAACACACGCACACACACGCACACACACGCACACACACGCACACACACGCACACACGCTCTTCTGAGAATAAAGCCGTGAAAGAGACAGGGAGAGAGAGAGAGAGAGACAAAGAGAGAGAGACAGAGAGGAAAAGAAGGAGACTGGAAAGAAACACACTGTGATTTTAGTGATGTAATGGATGTGACGTCTGTTCACTTCAATCTGTCAATCTTCTTCATTTTATTCTATTGTTCAGGTGCAGAAATCTCTTCTCTTCTATTTCATTTCCTCTTCTCTTCTCTCATTTTCTCTTCTCTTCTCTCATTTTCTCTTCTCTTCTCTTCTCTTGTCTTCTCTTCTCTTTTATTCCCTCCTCTCTTCTCTCATTTCCTCTTCTCTTTCATTTCCTCTTCTCGTCTCTTCTCTTTCCTCTATCCTTTCCTCTTCTATTTCATTTCCTCGTCTTTTCTTCTCTTCTCTTCTCTCATTTCCTCTTCTCTTTCATTTCCTCTTCTCTTTCATTTCCTCTTCTCTTCTCTTCTCTTCTCTTCTCTTCTCTTTCATTTCCTCCTCTCTTCTCTCATTTCCTCTCCTCTTCTCTTTCATTTCCTCTTGACTTCTCTCCTCTCTTCTCCTCTCTTCTCTTTTATTTCCTCTTCTCGTCTCTTCTCTTTCCTCTCTCCTTTCCTCTTCCATTTCATTTCCCCGTCTTTTCTTCTCTACTCTCATTTTCTCTTCTCTTCTCTTTTATTCCCTCCTCTCTTCTCTCCTCTTCTCTTCTCTTCTCTTTCATTTCCTCTTGACTTCTCTCCTCTCTTCTCCTCTCCTCTCCTCTTTCATTTCCTCTTCTCGTCTCTTCTCTTTCCTCTCTCCTTTCCTCTTCCATTTCATTTCCCCGTCTTTTCTTCTCTTCTCTCATTTTATCTTCTCTTTTCTCGCTTCTCTTCTCTTATTTCTCTTTGCCTTATTTTTTCCTTCTCCCTTTTTTCCTTTTTCCTCACTTCTCTTCTCTTCTCTCCTCCTCTCAACCTTTGCTGATTTGTATTTAATGTCCAATTCAATTTTTATGAAAAAAGGAAACAAAACAACACTTTAAGCAGTTTTTCCTGCGCAGTCAAACAAAACAGCAATCATCTTTAACCTTTTATAAATATCTAAATTAAGCTTTCTTCTACTTGGGTTGATTGAAAAATGTGAATATTGCAAAAAAAAAACAAACAAAACAATTTAGTGTCAGTTTTTAGTCACATTTGTTCAGGAAACCTAGCCAGTATGAATAATGAGAATCGTTCTTATTTAAACCTGTGGTCTATAAAGCACCTGAAAGAAAACTAGTTTCACGTGATTAATTCCAGTTCCGTTGTTTTCGGACGTTCGCGGTGGAGATTAGCCGAGACCGAATTATGATAAGAAGCTTAATGAGTTAATAAGCCTCGTGCTGAGTGTCGGGCTCCGGATCCACCGTCACCGTGACCGGGATCGAGCGTATAATGAAGACGAATGAAATCAGCCGTCTGTTATGATTTTGTCGTCCTTGTTAGGCGGTGAAGGGAAAATCAAAGAGGTGAAAATGTTTATACAAGTCACGATGTATATGAGCATCGCAAAATCTCAGTTTGATGAAAATGCTGACACCAAAATTTCAGAACATTGAAAACACATCAGCGGCATCAAGCATGTGCAGATAATGGAAACTTGTGAAGAGATCTGCACAGCTGGTCTGAGCATTCTTTGTGTGTGTGTTCGCACGCATCATAAAAATCACACTTGCGTTATTATCCCACGCGCTCAGAGCAATAAAACTGCGGCAGTAAACAGTTGGACACGTTGGTGTCGTTTATGGGAAAGCCCACAGCGGGCGTTCTTTTAATGTGTGCGGTTCTAGCAGGAATAATGTCTCAGAACACACGCGTAGCCTGAGAGACGTCACTTCTTGAGATTGAAAATCGACATGTTTTCTGATTTGTCATGGTGTGATTCACCGATACGGATTCTTTTAATGCGGAAAATTCTACACATTTACAATTCCATGGTATACAATGCGATGTATTTTTGCAAACCGAGACTCAACGAAGCACTAAAACTCCTAGATGTTTTAATACCACGGCACTGCTGGGTTCGCCGTTATGATTTGTCAGAAGGTGTTGATTCATTTAGTCATGGTTTGTCCTATACGTAATGGTGGATGCTCTACAAAAACACGTTAAGAAACAAGAAACAAGGTATAATCACGGATATGGTGATGTTTGATATATATTTGGAAGGAGTCCAGGCTCTGCGTTTAGCTCAGGGTAGATCAGATCAGATCAGATACGACGGATTCTGCCTTCCTCTGGTATCTGGGAGCGTACAGAAGAGGAAAAAGCACATAAATAGACTGCTGTAAACCACACACGGGTGTAGACAATCACTCATTACCCGCTCGTTCTCTACAACACCTTCTCCATTTTACACCCCCATGCTGGCGTAGTAACTTACACCATTTATGCATCCTTCTAAACAGCACTGCTAACTTCTGACCACAAACTGCATGTATTGTGTCAACGACGTGCATAGCAACAGTAACCAAGCATAGGCGTGGCTTCTGAATATCTCAATTCCGATCTTAAATGAAGCACTCCGATGTTTGTTGCAGCGTGACAGCCGAGTGTATTTGTTTTGCTAGGGCTTAGCGCATCTGTTTGTGCTGCCGCGTGCTCTTTCACACTTTACGTTATTCACAGCGACAAGCGGCGCACACTCTCACACACACTCTCTCTCTTTCACACACACTCACACACATGCACGCGACAAAGGCCATGTGTCTCAGAGCAGTGCCAGTCAGGAACCGCCTACCTCTTGCTTTCTATTTCTATTCTATTTTCTATTCCTCTCTATCTCAAATACGCACACACACACACACACACACACACACACACACACTGATGTCACATGACCCTGAGTACCATGCTATGTGTTGTAATG
>JAQQZR010000016.1:15287275-15301155 GCA_030068235.1 Notoglanidium macrostoma | reverse complement strand
GATGCTGGGATTGGCTCCAGCTTCCCCGCCACCCAGACGGATAAAGCGCTATAGATAATGGATGGATGGATATACAGATATGAGTCAGAGGTTAGTTTTAAGGAAGTTCGTTTTACGGACATGTACAAAATGTTTACAGGAAACAATCGTAACAATGTAAAAAAAAAAGAAAAAATGTAATGTAAGCATTTTAAAAGGTTAAAGAGTTATATAAAAAAAATGTACCACAGATTAGTATTTTAGCTAGGCTGTACAGACTAACTCATGGTTCTTCCAGATGTGTGTACAGATGTGCGCTGTGTGTGACTCACTAGCATGCATGATGCAGTGTCATTATGGCTCTTTCAGTACGGCATCTGTGAAAATCCATTAGAACCATCCAGAGAGTAATACACACACACACATACGAACACACACGCGCGTGCACACACACACACGCACGCACACGTGCACACACGCATACCTTGAGGAAGTCCATACGTACTTACAACCACACGCATACCTGCAGGAACAGACTCGTATTATGTGCACAACACACACACACACACGCACAAAGGATCCCACTGCGCTGTCAGCAGGCGGAATTATAAGCTTCACTCTGGTTTCTTTCTTTACGGATGGCAGCTTTTACAATCCTGTCAACCATCAACTCCCCACATATAATGTAACAAAGCAGAGAGAGAGAGCGACACTGAGGGACTGACAGTCAGAGACAGACAGATATTCACAGCTCTACTCTGCCTTGCATACATTTTCACCCCCTTGGATTCTCCACACTCTCCCCATGATGCTCCCATCACCGTGCTTCACATGGGAACGGTGTTGTCACCATGACGAGCAGCTTTCCATATCCCCAACTGATCTGATATGCATATTTAAATGTAACATGCTCTAATTGCCTCATATCTCTTCATAGCACTTTTTTCCCCGAGTCGAGGGAAAACGACGAAGCTCAGCTAGACTCCAATAACGTCTTAACATGCGACGAGAGAACAATAAGATTAGCTCGACGACTTTCAACCTTTTCGTTTGATCTCACAAATACGATGCTTCATCATTAGAGATGCTATCGGCGGAGGATGAAGACTATGGTTACATAACGTCTTCCCAGAGAATCTCACAAGTCAAGTACTTGCGTATTTATCTATAGTCTGTATCAACGCAAGGCGTTAGATCTTCATATGTAGAATCTAAATTACGTCAGCCGATACTTTTTAGCTTAGTTCAGGTTTCCGAGCAAGCGTGCCATGGGACTGGGTAAGAATGTCCAGTGAGCTAGCTAATGAATCTCTGATTTGTTCATAGCCTGACTGTTATGCTGAATATTTGGAGCATATGTTTATATTTATATTTGATGTGCTTAGTGATTCTGGTGCTAATTTGTCAGTTGATGTTGTGTTTTCGTTATCCCTGTGAGATGTTATATCTGTCAGCCTGACATTACGCGCGCAATTACAGAGGTGTTTAATGGGAAAAAGTTCAGTCAACAAAACGCAATTTGCTCACCATTTTCCACCAACATTAAACGTCATATTAATGAGAAATCCAGGGTAGACTAGTGGAGCACGGACTAGCGTGAACGTTCAAGCTTTGGATGCTGAAAAAGTGAGAGAGCTGGATTGCCTAAAGCAATAAAGCTCCGCTGCATCGCTCTGTTTTGGTAGAAATGGCGCTACGGCTAAATACACCATGCCAGCAGGTAGTCAAACGGCATTGTGGGTAATGTTGGATATATTTACTTGTATTTGACGCCACAGAAGATCGTGTGATAATGATAAGTATTGTTAATGCACGTCGTCTGGGGTGGAGATTTCTTTCCATGTGATGCTGGCACGAGAGATATGGAATCTCGGGAGAGGGAACAGGCAGAGGGAATTTCTCCTCCTCAGATTCTGGTTACTGATGAGGCCATGCTCTTAAAGGCATTTCCAGTCTCACCAGCCCACACACACACACACACACACACACTCACAGACCCGTATTTGTACATCGTACGCCTCCTTCTCTTGTGCATAAAAGCACTGTATTTTATCTCGACCTGACCTCAGTTAATGCGTTGAATCCTCCGTAGTACACATTATTTCAGTTTTCTATCTAAGTTAAGGAAGAACACACATAGATGCCCCTTTTTTTTTTTTTTTTAATTAAGTGTTTTATCTTGAATGAATTTTACAGAGAGTAAACAATCCACTTCTACAAAATGGATAGTAATGAATGTAGCGTCAACAAGATGAGTTTGGAAAAAAAAGCAATTACGTGAACCAGTAGGTGCAGCTAGAGAGCGTCAGCAAGAGAACGGACAGATTTTCTTCTCTGTCACCAGTGTGTTCAGTGCCTTAACTCTGTGAAACGCAAGGAACAAAGCGATCTCAGGAATCCTCCCGTAATGTAGAATTTTATTTTCCTGTAGCGTGCCACTTTTTTGTCTGAGAATCGTCGCGACCTCCGCCAGTGCTCTTTCTCGTTCCCGCTATGTCTGGCTCACTCTGTGGCGAGCGGGAGGGAAAACGAATTCCCCAGACGTCGCTGCGCTCACCTGTCAAACAAAACTGAGCGTAACGCTTCACGGAGCATGAAGATGTCCAAGGAGGATACAGGAAGAGAGACAGAACTTTACAGGGATTAATTAAAAAAAGAACTTTGCACGAAGAATAACGCAGACACGAGCAAGATAGGATCAACTGGATTCTTTGAAATCAGTGTAAAAAAACAACTTTTTATGCCGCACATACGTATTATACAGCTATTCTTTCTTAAAGAGACCACATTACTAGCAACAGATATTTTATAGCGATGCCATGAAGTGATGAACGGCACTCGCTATAAAGGATGCAGAAGCAGCACTCCGTAGGAAGGACTCTCGAAGATGAGTAGCGCTTTCTAAAGAGGATGATCTAGAGGAAGTGTGTATGAATAGAGCACTGCGATGAAAAGCACTTCGTATGGAGGATTAGCAATAGAGAAAGGACAGTTTATAGGGACGATGTAAAAATAATAAGCCCTTTTGTGTTACGAGGAAGAGCACTTTGTAGGGCGGATATATTACAAGGTAAAACACTTTGTAGGGAGGATATATTACAATATGGAGAAAATCTGTTTTTTTTTTTCCACGTCCATGCTATAAGTTAGTATTGTGTAGGGAATAAGGCATATACAGAAGTGCACTTTGCAGCAGTATATAGTACATTCACCGCAACAGCACTTTGCATTCTTTATATGGAGAAAAAAAACCGAGCACTTAATCATGAGTACACTCTCTCATGTCTCAGCAGCGGTCTCCATGAAATTAAAGTTTTATGGGATTAGAAATGGATCGTGTGACGAAAAATTGCTCCTGAATACGGAGATATTTATAACAGAGCAAAAAACAGCAGGAGGAACGAAATCACTCGCTTTTGCCCTGAAGCTCTTTTCAAGAATAGACCGGCCAGAAGAGACACTGAAAATAGACCCACACACACACACACACACACACACACACACACACACACACACGTCCTCAGTTAGGATGTTATTCACTTTCTAGTAGAGCGCAAGGGTAAGACGTAGCACAGAAACAATACTAAAAAATACAAAGCGTTTGTAACACTTGGTTTCAGTAATAAGACGGACTCTTATCTATATCTAGTCCAGATCACATTATTATTATTATTATTTATTGCAGAGCTTTTTTTTTTTTTTTTTTTTTAGCCTTTTAGAAGTTTATAGGGAAGATAAACATTAAAGAGAAGACGGACACTTATTAGACAAATGTTACAACGAGGAATGGCACTGTGTAGAGAGGCTTCATCAAGAGAGAACAGCAAGGAAGGAACACTTTGTAGGCAGAGTAATCAGAAGTTTATATCCAATCCAAACCGTATTTTGGAGTTAAAGTCGAGTTTCACATAGAAGAGCTCGTCAATACTTTCACACTCGTTTATTTACATGAAACATAATTTAACTGCTGCCTACATTGAACTTTTGTTATGTAACAGCGAGTTGAATTCTTGGCCAGAAGGTCAGAAGGCGTCGATCTATAGCAGGTCCGGCTGCAAGGTTTACATTATGCACTCATTCCGATACGTCGTTGTTTCCGTAGTAACAGAAGATTCGCGGAAGAGTGAATGGCGGACGCGTCAGGTACAAAAAGTATCCTGTGCAAGTCATGTGGTAACTCTATTCCACACCAGCTTGCATGATTGATTATTTCCCCAAAAAGAGCATGCTCTCAGGTGTTCCATAAAGGTTGTATTGTATTTTACTTGTGATGGTTTTTTTCATGTTGCTTTGTCGAAAGCTTTTTTCTCCCCCACAGGTTGTACTTGTTCTATGCATGCGGAACTGCATGCTTGCGTGAGTGCGAAAACACGACTGGTGTTTCTCGGTCTGGCAGATGATTGGCTGTTCATACAACCGGCATCTTTGCCATTGCAGACTTTTCCCATCGATTTCTATCCAGGATTCTTTACGTGGTTTGTCTCCTTCCTTGTCGGTCCTTGACAGCTGTCCTTCACTAAAGTGACCATCATCAGGAGTTCCCCCCAAAAATATGTCCCTTAAATCAACACGATTGAAATATTTTTCTCTCATTTGTACCCACCCAAATTCCGCACAGATCCAAAATCAGAACTGTGTCACTCATTAAACGCCAACCATCCGCTTCGTTACTGCTACAACAATACAGCAGAGTGGACTGTGAGATGTTTCGCCCCATTCTCTCCTTCAACCTTAATGAGGATTTAGTCACTGGGTCTGATGTACCGGTTTGGCTTCTTCATGTGGCCACTGTGCGAGAATGTGTGTGCGCGCGTGTATGTGATAGTAAATTACTATCCATGAGTTGTCTGTTTCTATAGTAACCACAAGGCCAGGCAGGTGTGAGGTAGATCTCAGGGTGAATGAGCTTGTGTGTGTGTGTGTGTGTGTGTATGGGCTTTACTACCAGCTGATGTTAAGACTAGAAAGCAAAGCTGATTTGTGATGGGAAAAACGAGGCTCACCGTATTTAAATAAGCCGAGTCCTTTCCCGAGTACAAAACGGTAACAGTGCAGCGTTTGACAGATAGACAGAGAAAGGAAAAAAAAAAAAAGAGAATCATAACTCTTATTTATTCCAGGCTGCATTTCTCATCCGGAGGCAATAAAATTCACTGAGCTGCTTCCTGAGCCACACACACTTAGCACCGCGATGGAAAGGGCTTTGAACGGAGTCGAGGAATTATTTCGGGATAAAGTGGATATTCCAGGTAGCCTGTCATTGCGGTTTAAAAGTCATACTCCAATATTTTTCAGCCTGATGTCTATCTATGGCGTCTGGTTACGAAAGATGTCGATACGTTTCTGGTTACTGTGTGACTGCGTATGTTAATGTTTCGGATTTAAAGTACAAGCTCACTGCTTGGATCAAGTCACATGGCCGCAGCTAGTCGTGTCTAGTTGAGAGAGATTTTTCAACTCAGCCAAAGTGTAGCTCATGTCTGAAAATTTCCCATCCACAGACGGTAAAAAAAAAGGTCTGTCATGTGTAATTTGTGTGAAGCAGTGAAGAGGAGGTGATGGTCGTAGTGCGGTCGTAACTGGTTCATTTTTAACGAGAGCTAGCTCGTTACAGCCACTGGAGGCGGAGCAATTATTGACAGAACAAGGTGGGTGGGGCAAACAACATTAATCAGAGTTTATTCATGTTAAAGTGAAAATAAATAAGAACTCAAGGTTATACCACATGGATACTACAAGACCGATACAACCGCCCTTAGCTTTGCATTATAATCAAGCTTCAAGCTTGCTGATTGTTTCTCAGTACAAGATTGAACTGATTCATCACACATGCACTTCGGACATGATAGACAGAGATTAGATCGATGGAGTTTCACTGGAAATTTCCAAAGAAAGCACGGAGGTTACGCAAAAGACGAGATTCTAGTCAGTGAAAGGTTTTTTGAGACACATCACTCTCTCGCTATTTCCAAAATGACCCGTCTTATGTTCCTCCCCGTCGTGTCGATGGTGGATGACAGGTTCAACGCCACCGCCCTGCTGGTCTCTAGTGCACGGGGTCCAGGTTTCCTGAAGAGCTCGCTCCCATGGAAAGCTACAGAGGGAGGAGATTTAATTGCTGTGGCCACCACATTAGTGACTTATCTTTTTATAGTCATTACGCAAGTCAGCATGAGTGTAATGGACCTAATGCAACAGCCGGGCAACCATCTGATGAGACGCAGCCCAAGGGAAGATGAGAGAGAGAGAGAATCTATCCAGATTTTGGTGAACGTTTTGTGCATTTGCGTGCAGATCTTCCGAGGAGAAACCATCCATATGCATTCACACAGCTTTGTAAGAGATGACCAGTTGGTAAGGGAGGTGCACGTGGCCGTACTTGTAAACGCACACTAGCTTATCAAACACTTACCGTTTATCGATCTGCGTTATAAAGGATTCTGGAGACACAATGTCATCAGGCGCTGAATTAAAACAGATGGATTCAGACAGGTTAGCGATTCAGCTTTGTGTAGTGTGTGTGTGTGTGTGTGTTAAGCACTGAATCTTTATGATGTAACAAACAACTTGATATGATTCACTGGATAAATGCAGAACACTTTCAGTTTTCAGTGAGAATCTTTTCTCTTTCGAAAAATAAAAGCATTCAAAATCTCACCGAAAAGAGTTGACTCATTCACAAATGACACATCACTGAGTGTGTGTGTGTGTGTGTGTGTGTGTGTGGTGTGCGCTTGTGGTTGTTGCTGAATTTATATTCTCGGTGGCTTGGGTGTGATTCTAAGCATTAATATATTTTTTTTCCTTTTGGAGGATTTTGCGGTCTAGGTCTAACATCTTCTACCTACTAATTAAGGCATTTGAAGAAGCTTTAATTGCTCTTTTATCAGCCATGGTGCAACACAACCCTCTATGATTTCATAAAACAGGCCCGCTTTCACATTTAATTTAAGTTGTGGGTTCCATGATTACATTTAATGATGAGTTAGAGATGCTAGAGAGGGCTAATATGATATTTTACAATTTAGTGCTTAATTCAAATATGGGTGAAATAAACTAGCCATTTAGTATCATATAATCTGCATGGCCTTTGTCTACCATGGGTAAGTCTGTAGTGCAAAGGGCTTTAGCATAAGTAGCTGTCACAGCATAAGTAGCCGGGTTTCTATTGCAGTTTTGCACAGAATAGAAGCAATATTTTTAAATTTTTTAACAAATCATTATTGCGAATATTCTGTATTTCCACTGAGGGCTGTTATGCAAATAAAAACTGGGTTTTCTCACCCTTTTTTCTCAGAAACCTTTTTACAGTATTTGAGAGCTATTAGCTGGCAATTTCAAATTGCGCGTTGAGCAGGTTAACGGAAACGTGGCTAATGATAACGGGAACATGCTTTATGAACGTTCCACAACATTAAACGTAAGTATAAATGGTCGTCTTCTTGGCAGGCTGCTCCACACCACCTCGCTGTTGATGATTTTTTTCTATAATTGCACACTCTGAACTGTTGAGATTTTTTATTCAGCATTTTTCACTCAGGTTCAACACAACCCTGCAGGACATCTATTCTGCTTTCGCTGCACGTTACTCTGGGTTATGCTTCCCAAAAGCTTTGCGGCGTAATGACCACCATTATGCAGTAGACATTTTTCAGATTTAGATTTGCTTTACCACGTAACGATGACTGTTAGTCTTGAAAGCATTCAGAAGTGCAACCCGGAGCCTACACTGAGCGTGCGGCACTACACAAGAGTATGAGTCAGCAAGAGTGCGAGAAACAGAAAGAGAAGAAATAGTGGCCTTAGTCTGGCACAGTCTCTCAGAGTGGGAGGCAAAGGTCACAATATCATCCTAATTTGATTTTGAATTTGTTTACTTCATCCCAGAGTGTGCCTTCGGGACCTGCATGGAGTGTGTCTTTTCTCAGCGCCTCCTCGCGGATTGACCCTTCAGTGCACTCTTAATAAATTCGACTCTGTAATCTGTTACAGTCACTCATTCCAAACACCTTGATTCTCCATCAAGCTTCTCAGAGGAAGGAGGTTGATACGTGCCTGAAAACCAAACCGTTTCTTACAATCAGGACCCTCGATTGTGAGCTTGTGAAACCTTGATCAGTGGGTGCCTCCTCACACGGGGTGCCAGGTTCTTAATCTGAAAAGCTCATTTTATCCTTTTCAACTGCTTTGACAAACAGAGCAAACAGCGCTTTAGGCTAAGAGCAGAGGGCAGCGTGAAATCTGGAATGACTAACTTGCACGACTTCATTATTAGGTTAGAGACAAGGTCAGTTCTCAGCATGTTAATAATCTGAACGTTTCGAATGTTCAGAAAGCAGGCTTTAATGCTCGTCCTTGGCCTCGGCGAGGCAAGAGAGGGAAAGAAAAATGTGTTACATTAGAATAATTAAGGGTCAGGGGTAAAGGAGGATTAATGTAAGTGTATCACTCATAATTCAATTAAAATATCATATGACTTTTAGCTTTTGGGTCAATTTAGGTCATTTGGATTTGCCACTGTGAGTGTGATATATCCTTCTCTTCTCTTCTCTTCTCTCGTCAGATCAGCAAACAGCATCTTCAGGTCGTAAAGGATCGCTTCCAGGCCTTCTTGAACGGAGAGACGCAGATCGTGGCAGATGAGGCCTTCATCAATGCCGTCCAGAGCTATTACGAGGTGAGGAGTTTACAAACGCATAACACACCTTGTAGGGATTTCCAAACTACCTCAATGCTCATCGCACCCATACAAAGACACTAGACATCACTACGGGTGAGTGGGGTGTATCGGGGAAGTTGTCCCAGATGTAGACTATTGAAGATCCTCTGGCATTTAGGTCTCATCAGGGACGGACTTCATCAAGGAACTTCATCTGTCTGTCTATATTTGAATAAATCCCATCCAGAATGGAACAGCACAGATGTTGTGTCAGTGTTCGACACAATCCTGGTCAGCCCATCGAATCCAAGATACCTGAAAGCAATTTTATTATATCCTATCATATTCTTATATGACATCTGTTGTAAGATTCTTCTGTGTGGATGACATCAGGGACAAGACACACAGGTCTTATATAGAATGACATAGTTTTACCAAATATTACATCACCCAAACCGTACACAGTAACAGGTGGGATACAGTCAGTAAACAAGACTGAATATGGTATGGTAATAATCAACATCCTACTGTCTGGTTGTTTGAGTAATGACCCTCTCAAGGTGCTTTTCCTTCTGAAAGAGTTTTTCAATAAAACCGCCTTACATTGTGACCTAAAGTTGCTTTGTGATAATATCTATTGCGTAAAGTATTCTAGGAATAAATAAAAGTATCATTGCATTAAACAGCTACAAAGGAACCGATATGATGGTTTTACCTGCTAAGCTGAACTATCTAAAATAAATAATAATAATCTTTTTCCGTAAGAGTCAGCAATGAGTCATAAGCAAGGGCATGTGAATTGGTTAAAAGTGATTTTTCAGGTTAATCAGCTTAACCTTGGTGGCAGTTCAGACTGATGGGGACAAGTGAAGTGGCCAAGTGCTCAGTGGCAGACAAAGGCAGCAATTCAATTAATGTCCTCTTTCAGGATTTACATGAGATGTTCCCCCTGTTTAAGCCCACCGATTTGATGTTTAGTCCATCTGTTTAGCCAAAGAGAGAGAGAGAGAGAGCGAGAGAGAGAGCGCAAGAGAAATCCGGGAAAGGAAATCTCGAGAAAAAGAAAACCCTTTCTTATGTTAGGGTTTCTATGAAGTTACATTTAATTTACCTTTAATTCCTTCCTTATTTGACCACTTTCAGTCTCTGTACTTGTACGTTTTACTTTTCCGCCCCTTTTTCTCTTTTACATAAACAAGAGTGTTTAAAAACCCAGGAATTATTAAATACAACAAGTGCAATTAAGCACTGCGATGAGCTATTAGATGTGAGGCCTACGTCCTGACCACACATCTGAGAACACGAGTGACATACAAAGCTCCGGTGCAGAGAGAGTTCAAGAACAAAGAAAGCAACAGAGAGCAAAAAAGATGAATAAGAGATGAATGTCAAACCCAGAGGTGCAGAATAAAGAACATCCATTCATCTTTGTCTGTTTTAACACTGAGGTTAGTCTCCTGCTATGTGTTGTGGCGAGTAGCGCAGCAAGCTGCGAGCAGCTTTCAGCCGATGTGAAGTCAGAGCCCAGGTGGGCACATCATTAACCCGTAATGCCCATGCTGAGAAACGGCCTCGCTCGGAGCTAGACATGGAAAAAGAGGTTCGGATTGAAGGGAAACACTGCAATCAGCAACACAGTGATTGAAGTGAATTTCAAAAGTGGAAAACATACAGCAATAACGATGCGGCAGCAATTCCCGTAGCTGTTCTCGCTAAAGGAGGAATGTTTTTTCAGAATTGGTTTCTTCCTGAGTGTTGTGAAAAACGGGTATAATGGACCTGAGGTGGGAATTGAGACCGAGCAAAAATAATCAGCGTTTCAGGGAGCAGAAACACAGTTTAGCTTAGAAACACAAAACAACGTGTCTAGCCACTCGAATCTACTTTTTCATAAGTCTTATGGCCTCAAAACCGACTCTAACCCAAAATCGCTGTCCTTACTGTCAGGTGTTTCTGAAGAGCGACCGCGTTTGCCGCATGGTCCAGAGCGGCGGCTGCTCGTCCAACGACTCGCGTGAGGTCTTCAAGAAGCACATCGAGAAGCGCGTGCGCAGCTTACCCGAGATCGACGGCCTGAGCAAGGAGACGGTGCTTAGCTCCTGGATGGCCAAGTTCGACACCATCTACCGTGGCGAGGAGGATCCACGGAAGCACCAGCAGCGCATCACGGCCAGCGCTGCCTCCGAGCTCATCCTCAGCAAGGACCAGCTGTATGAAATGTTCCAGCAGATCCTCGGCATCAAGAAGTTCGAGCATCAGCTGCTCTACAACGCCTGCCAGGTAAGACAGATGGGGACGGCTACATTCTGGCTGGGTACGGTTTTCGGCTCTTCCGAAACCAGCTATACTCATGGTATTATAAAATATACACCAAGTAATGCGGATTTGAAGATCACCGTAGAGTGGCGGATAAAAGAAATGAAAATGAACTAGGTCCAGATGCTGCGTGGGAGTTCGTAGCCTAGAACGATGTTTAGAGCTGTCACATATCTGGCATGGATCCTGATTTTAAGCACATGCGTTTATACGTAGACTTTTCTGAAGAATCTGGCGACTTAGATGATGTGACATATCTAGATTTTCTGCATACAAATGGAGGCATAATTGAACTCAAAATGCATTTTCACCCAGAACGCGGTCCAACATCAAAACTCACATGGGCCTTGGGAAACAAAATGGCCATTTTTCATCCAGCAAGCATCAAATATTATGAGTTGAGTTGCATATTCTACAGGATGCAGTAATCAGTGGGCAGAGCTGGCACTGATAAGTCTGAAACCAGGATGAGCAGGAATTGAGGCAAAACTGAGTTTTAAGGGGGTCGGGGACAAGTCCTAATGAAATGCAAGATTGAGTCAAGATGGAGACCAAAACCCATGAAATCCATGAAAGAATTTTTTGCGAGACTAACACCCAAAACCAATGTACCAATGCCGATAAGTCCAAGGCAATCCAGGAAAATCTGTATTCCTACAGCAATAGTTATCAGATCAGCACTTAACTGCTTGTAAGTTATATTTTACTAGGTTACAATCAGGGTAGGAGATACTTTATGTTTTTTTTTTTTATTCATTTCTAAGTAAACTGGTTTCAGGTGAGGTTTTGACACATATGCGTCAAAGTATTTCATTCATTTCTTCAGTATTGTACGAGTTTGTTCCTGGGAAATACATTCATACCCAGTTTGTGGAATGACCAGTTAGGCCAGTTCACAGACATGCAGCTAAACCTGAGATACATTGTGTCTGTAGTCAGATCTACTGAGTGAAATTGAAATTCACGGAAAGTCGTGGGAAAGTCAGTATCTATGAGTTTCCTTCTGCCCTTACTGGTTCTTCATTTTCCATGGAACGTTCCGGCGAACAGATAGTGAAGGACTTGGGCGGTTCGCTGAAATCGCAAAATGTCTTTTTAGAACAGAACAGTACATACAGGAAACTCAACTGGCATATCTCAGAGATGTACACACCTGCATACCGGCTCGGATCAGTGAACGTTGGCAGCGAGACGAGTGCAGCGTTTGATAGGAGTGGGTAGTGAGCGCGGAACATAATAATACAAGGATAAATTACAGGAGAGAGTTTGAGAATTATAGGAGTGTAGTTTTAGTCCACCTGCTGTTTTTTGTTTCTTAATGAGCATGTCATTAGAGAGACAATACAATAAACAGTGAAGCAAACGCTCGGCGTTCTGGTTTCTCTACGGCTGTGTGGGTGCCATGGCGCTCTTTTCATTTTCATCCCGTCGCTTCCCTTTAGAATATTTGCATAATTGGAAAAGCAGAATGAGTTGCATTTCATTTCGGAAATCGGAAATATAGCCAGAGAGTGAGAGAAGTGTGGTGGGAAAAGTAAGAAAGAAGTAAAAAACAAAACTGTGGGTGAAGTGTATGAATAAATACCCAAAAGGTACTGAATACATAAAAAATAATGCTCTTGATTTAAAAAGCAAAGAAAAAAAACATTGTTCTGTGCAGTTATAGGAAGATAATCAACAACAGGTTGATTATAAGGGTGAACATTTTATTCTTCATATATGGCAGCAATGACAATTTTAACTTTATCAACAAACAACACATTGTACTTCTACCCATTAAATATAATGATGTTGAGACAATTAGTTCCTGTTATTGTTTACATTATAGTAGCTATATACAGTTCCTTCACTTGACCCTTCCATAAACAAACGTCTCCTTACAGAAAACTTCACGATGTCAACGATTATGACGTCCACTGTAAAAGTCCCTGTGTAAGTTGTTACTATAGAAATGATAACATTTTAAAGCGAGCTCATTAATAAACCCATGATTTGTCTTGCAGCCAGAACTACTTTCAGAGCTGCTGTTAGAAAATAAATTAACCGACACCTTCTGACCCATCGAGAATCCAACATCTGTGCTGCTCTTGTTTTGCTCGTGTGTCTATGTTTAAGTGCAGGTCCAGAGAGATCGAGTCGGTTTGGCAGATTCCGAATGTCACACTCGCTGTCATGCTGCTCCGTCCACGTTGCAAAAAAAACAGCAAAAACTGGGCGAAAGCAAGAAAATTACCTAACTTAGTGTGTCACATTATGTTTGCGATACGTCTGTGTCACAGCACGGAAATGGTGGGCAGGTAATTGTACCACTTTAACGTGTCAGTCATAATAACACACACCCACATCTCAGGAAGTGAGATGTTGTCCAGACATTAATTCAGTCATCAATATGCGCCATATTTCTGCCTTCCTATTGGCTGGGAGCAGCATGACGGGTGCACGTGCCGTGCATGTGACAGTGTCTTAATTATCCGTGGATAAAACCCCACTCCTCTATTTGGATGGTAATAACCCAGTCGCCATGGTAACAGAAGAGTGGTGGGCTCAGCATCATATCAACACGAGTGAAATCAGGCGCATTCGATTCACACACACACACACACACACACACACACACACACACACACACACACACACACACACACACACACTTATAGTATGTATAGGCACACACACACACAATTATAGTATGTATAAATGCACAAACACACAAACACTTATAGTATGTATAGGCACACACACACACACATACACATACACACACACACACTTACTTATAGTATGTATAAGCACACACACACACGCACAATTATAGTATGTAAAATTGCACACACAGACACACTTATAGTATGTATAAGTGCACACACACACACTATTATAGTATGTATAAATGCACACACACACACACACACACACACTTATAGTA
>JAQQZR010000016.1:15273884-15287175 GCA_030068235.1 Notoglanidium macrostoma | reverse complement strand
GCTATAACTACTGCTACTACTGAATTTAAACAAACAAACAAACAAACAAATAAACTGCTATAACTACTACTACTACTACTACTACTACGGCACCGTTACTACAAAAAATTAAACAAGCAAATAAATAAACAAAAAACTTAACAAGCAAACAAAAAAATGAACAAACAGATAATTATATAAACTGCTACACCAACTACCACTCATACTACTACTGCCACTACTACTCATACTAACACATTAAACAAAACAAAACAAACAAACAAATAAATAAACAAATAAACTGCTACAACTACTTCAACTACTACTACTAAAAGTAAACAAACAACAAACAAATAAATAATATCAGTGCTACTACCACGTCTACTACTGTTACTACCACAACAAACAAACAAACAAACAAACAAACGGATAAATAAAAAGTGTCTGTGCAGAAACCTGTGCTTACATAAATGTGAAGAATATGGCATAAAATAATTGTTCACGGTGCCACAAAATCTCAACCAAAACTGTAATTATGAAAAAATGGATGTCTTGATAAATTGAAGAACGTAGATGCGAATTTGCAAAAACCACATGTGTATATACACACAGAGGAAGAGGACAGGAGACCGAGAATCAGAGAATCGGCCAGAGAGAGGGAGAAAGGCAGGAAGCTTGAGTGTACTGTACGAGATAAAGCGACAGTGACGTGTAAAAGAAACGCAGAGGAAGACAGACGGAGACGTGATGGAGAGAGCGTGAGCAGTGAACGGAGAAAACAAAAGAGGAGCTGAGATACGGCTGATAAAGAGCAGACAAGAGCAAATAACAGGCCAAGGTGAATTTGTGTGTGTGTGTGTGTGTGTGTATGTGTATGTGTGTGTGTGGTATGTTTGTTCATCCACTCTTCCCACTGATTATTCTGGTATTACTGACATAATCCACACCATCATCCTCCATATTCGCAATCTCATATTAGCCAGGGAGTCCTGAGGGCCTTCACACCAACGCTTGTTCTTTAACCAGCTCTTTCTAAAGATTATCTTTAGCTGTACAATGAAACACTGATTACACCGATCTTGTGAAATCGCATCTTATTGGAAAAAAAAACAAAAAAAAAAAAAACAGATGTTTTTTTGCAACTGACGTAGCAAATTTACTATTTTCCCAGCTAGAGTGATGCAGCAGAACTGGCTTGCTAAAGATACCCTGGATTTTCAGGTTGGCAGATGATAGCAAGAATTGCAAGCTGTTATTTATTTCCTACCCAGCTGAGTCATAAGTGCCTCAACTCCCAGCCGTCTCCGCGCTCAGAAGCGACATACGCCGTTTGGGAAAAGCGCACATCGGATGTGCCGGTCAGGTGTCCACATACTTTTGGCTATAAAGCGTATAAAAAGATCAAAGTTAACGGATAAAAAAACTATGATATTCTTAACTTATTGCCCAATTGCTGTGGTATAATAGGCATAAAACTTTATACATCTGTTTATATGCAGCATCCTCTATAGAAGTCGCTGTGCTGTTTGCCTTCTATAGAAACTATAACGTAGTTGGTAACGTTTATCGTTTCCGCCGAGTCGTGTTCGCCGAGTATTCTGAATAACGTTCCGCGTGGGTGTTCTCGACAGTCGTAGTGACACGATTAACGCAGCGGTGACACATCGCATGCTCGTGAGTCGCTTTAAATATAAGTCACAGCATATTGCAGTAGGAATATAATATGATCCGAACATGTTATTTCTTTCTTTCTTTTTTTTGCGCACACGTGGTGCAGGCCCGCTTCCAGGCGTTAGTTTCCGCGTAGCAAAGTTCAATTGGCATCGTTTAAAGTGTCGCTTCGGTAACACGTTCTATACGTTGGCACTGTACAACTAACAGTATGTGTGCGCGAGCGTACCCCTTTATACTGTGCGAGGCATACGACGCATGTATGATGTGCCATTATTAAGACTGTGAAGTCGTTTTGCACACACCCACACGTTGGCGTCTTGCTGGTGTGTTTGTGCCTTTTAGAAAGAGCGAGAGAGGGAAGATCGTTTAGAGAATGTGTAGGGAGTAGTGAGAGAGAGAGAGAGAGAGAGAGAGTGTTCACGTGTATGTGGGCATCCTCAGGGCAGAGAGTAGGAGTTTGGCTTGATGAACACTGGCTTTAGCCCAGCTGGTGACATGAAGGGGGACATTAGAGCTATCGCGTCTACAGATGGCCATCCGCCCAAGCAATGCCGACTGGCCAACTACTTTACCTCCCAAGCCTGTAGTCAAAAAAACCCCAGTAATCCAGACGGACACAAGCATTGCACCACTGCCATAGCTGTTTAAAGATCAGATCTGATCAGAACTAATGATTATATGACTATAGGATCGCTATAATTGCATGTATTTAGAAAAAGGAGCTCGACATTTTTATACAAATCACTGAGATACATCTCTGATTTACACAAACTCTCACGCTCAACTGCTTAAAAATGTAGTTTTCGATACTTAATTTCAGTGTTAAATCCTCAATGCAACTCGGTCCATCAGAGAGACATGAACAATGTATTTATTCGGTATATTCCTACATATGGTCTGTTCTAACATAACGGCGCCTGATAGATTGTGCGGTTTCTGATGTTGAAATGATTCCACGGCGACCGAGCGAGGACGCGAGAAAAAAAGAGGCAGAGGAATGTGGTTTATTATATATTTCAAACTTAGAGCAATTAGCGATGGTCAGTTTTGGCTGTGTTTTTTGGGCGCCTCCCAAAACCAGGTGTAAATTAGAGCTTAGATGATGTGCCACTCTGTGCTTATTCCATCCGCGTTTAAAAATTGGTCCGTAATTACCAACACGACCTAGTGTTTAATGAATGTCTCTGTGGAAGTTAATTGGTGAAATTCAGAAGTGAGGCTGAATGCCTGGTCCCAGTATTTACACCTTGGAGACTTGAGTTGACTTGATCACCGGTATATTAGGTTAATTACATGGCTTCCTTTCAATTAATGCAGGCGTTGTTGTGAACACGTAAACAAACGACGGGCAATACGTGTTAAACCACAGCGCTGTTCAGTTCTTGAGTCTGATGGGTCAGAATGAGTTAAAGCTTGGAAGTTTTCCAAGGTAACATGGCAAGCTGTGTGTGTGTGTGTGTGTGTGTGTGTGTGTGTGTGTGTGTGTGTGTGTGTGTGTGTGTGTGTCTTACCTTTATGAGAGAGAAAAAATTAGTCTGGTGAAGGAATGACTGTTTATAGCTGCTATAACATAAATGATGATAGGAATGCCCTTGTTTTGATTACCCTCTATAACATCATTGCCACTATAAATGGATAAAAAGTACTTTAATAAATAAAGAATTGTTGATGTTGGTGAATTACTGTGGTATAAAAGGAATAAAACCGTTTGGGACATGCTGTTATAGGAAAACAATCCTATCATCGTTGATTATTTTCCTATAACATCATACCCGGTCATGTTTCATTCCTATATTAACATTCCGCAGATTGTACGAAATCTTAACTTCATGTCCGGTTAGTGTTAATATTAACGGATGTAATAATTAAAGCGAGTCGTTTCCTTTGTGGACTCCTGATGGAAAATCCTTTAGTTTTCACGCAGGCTCAGTGCGAGTCAGACAGACTCCGTCACAGAGCTTTCTCCACCTTCTCATTTCCATGCAGTGATTCATCAGGTTCATCCATGACGCTGAGGATAATTAAACGCGCTAACATATTGGTTTTATTTTCAGGCGTTTAAATATTTCATGGCTTCCTAATGGAAATGTAACTGATGATGGATGATTGATGACGGCTCCTTCATTTGGATGATTCATTCACTTACTTTTGAGATCAGTTCAAGCGTCGAGCCGAGTACCTGAGGGTCAGGGGTTAGACTGGGATTAGGTAGTGTGAGAGTTTTACTTCTTTCCTTCTTTAATTAAACCACGAGCACATTTCGCTTTAATGAGCAAATGTATACATGCACCTACATTTGATTATTTATATCATTATGCCATACTTTGATGAACATTTCCAACATGTTATAGCATCCGAGTATGTTTCCTCTAGCTTTCCTCCAGTTTAACCCTCTGATCAAGAGTCAGTGTCTTTCTGACAGTCTTGACTTTTTGAAGTCACAACATTTCTCTCAGTAGCTCATATTTCTAACGACCGAGCTACTACTGCTTTATCATTATACTAGAAAGGCTGGAATTTCAAAGATCACTTCTCTAAAGGTTAGAGTAGATCGAAGGACCTTTCTAGAACATGTAGCTAAGATTAAGGATTGAGCTGCTAATAGGATCCCCGATAAGATATTTCTTGCACTGATGAAATCTAAACTGATTTATCGTTCTTTTTTTTCCCTTCCTTCAGCTGGACAACCCAGACGAGCAGGCCGCGCAGATCAGACGAGAACTCGACGGGCGCCTTCAGATGGCTGATCAGATAGCGAAAGTAAGTGCTGCTTCCTGAAAAATCGCACACCGTGCGGTAGGAAAGTAGGACTTTGCTTTGGATAATACTCTGTTAGTCAGAGGTGTCTGTCAGACGACTGTACACGATCAGAAGTTGAACGACGCAGTGAAGCGTGCAGAGAAGAAAAGGTGTGCGTTGCTGAAGATCACCAAATCCAAATACAGGTAAACAATATGAGACGGTCTTAGACAGATTTCAGTCTTTCACGTCGTTTTGGAGGTAGATGAAGCAGGAACTATTCGCAGATGTCAGCCCACGTGTGCGATCCATAAAAAAACCCTTTAAAATCAGTTTCAGCACGGAATACAGGCTATATTTGACCTAATATCTCCACCCACAATCATGCCCACTACATACAAGCATCGAATATGAATGTGTGTTTTTTTTTTAATGAGGTGCTTGCGCTTGTGAATACAGCCTAGGCTGAGATTTTCAATATCACACCGTTTGAAAACTCTATTTGGATGAAAGACTTACGAAGATAACAGCACACTGGTGTTACTACAGTGCCCGCAGTAAAGAGTCCCCATTATACAGTAGGTTTTTCACATTTGTCCAGGCCTTCTCATAATATTACTTCAATACTTCTTCCTCAGTTCTGTCTTTTTTTCCTGACCTCCAGGCTGGTAAGTTCCCCAAGTTCGTGTCGAAGGACATGGAGGCGCTGTACATCGAGGAGCTGAAGTCGTCAGTGAACCTGCTCATGGCCAATCTGGAGAGCATGCCTGTGTCTAAAGGAGGAGAGTTCAAGCTGCAGAAACTGAAGCGAGGCCACAACACGTCTATCATCGACATGGGCCAGGAGGACGAGAACCAGCTCTCCAAGTCTGACGTGGTTCTTTCCTTTACGCTAGAGGTACCATTTGCTTTATAGCCTATGAGGTGCACTTAGCTAGATGAGTATTCTCAGATAAAGTCGATGTATAAATAGCTTCATCTTCTTCTTGCTCTTGTTGACGGTAAGAAGGTCACTGTGGTGCACACGCATCCCCGTTTCTATCTCATGAGCTTTGCTACTTATTGTAAAATAGAGATGATTCTTTACGTCACAAACACACTGTCTACACGTACACTTTGCATGTGTGGAAATTTATTCTGATTATTTGCTATAAAACAAGGGCAGATGGGGAGTATTGGAGCATCGGGGCAGCGTGATTCCTGTCCCACTGGGTTCCTATTAGTGCTTGTTGCAGCTCCTAGTTTTGATCATTAGTGCAAAAATAATTCAACGGAACTAAAAGGGGCGTTGAGAACACTGCTCTACAGTTGCAAAACATCTAGAAAATTGAGCAAATTAATGGAAGCTCTTATCTGTTTAATAGGAATATTTTTAAAATCAGTGATCACTAAAAGGAAGTAACCAGTATTTCGGCAGAAATTAAAATGGAGTTGTGAACGAGTATTTTATAAAGGTTAACATTTGATATGGTGGTCGTATTTTCATTAACACTTTGCTTTAATAACCTCCAAACCATCTCTGCTTTACTCATACAACAGCAATTCGCTGCGAGGTTTTTAAGCCTCAAGTTCCCAGAATTTTATTTCTGGTAAAAATTGATTCCCGTAATCGCTTTCAAACTGTCTAATCATGAAAGGCCAAGGATTGGGATGCACCTGTCGCTTCTCATCAAGTAGATGGAGGATTTCACAGTATTCGATTTATCTCATTATGGCGTATTGTAGCATTAAATATTGTCAGCGGAATGTCGTGTTTTTGGCACATTGCGGGGAATTTAGGAGCGGTCACTGATAGTTTATCAGGTGCGAGAGGACAGAACAGTCTTGGAATTCATAAGCTTGTGTATGTGTGTACGGAGAACATTCAGTTGACTTTAACCAATCCAGACAACCTCAATACAACCTTTCACAAGCCATAACACACCAGCACCACTGAGACACCATTGCAGTGATCTAATCAATGTCCCGTATAAGTCCATTCAGTGGTCTTTGTTGAAAGCATTATTGAGCCCACCTCTCTCTAGCATCTGATTGAGTGTGATGAAGGGAATTAGTCATTTGTCATTGATTCGTGAGGGGTTTGATTTAATATAACGGCCGAGACTGATAGTTTATGCAGCAGACTGGGCGGGATCGTCGCTCATCCGCCACATCTATCACATAAATGGGAGAAAACGTTGACTGGAGACACTGAGGTGACATTTTACAAGACCAAGCACATCCTTAACCTTTACACTCTGGAATGATAATAAAATAAAAAAAGGGTAGTACAATGATTTTTAACAGCTAAAAATATATGCGCTAAGATCAACTGAAATAAAGGTTCTTAAAATGATTGATGTTTGCATATATATATATATATGTGTGTATATAATATACCACAATGTGATTGAAGTGTAGAATTTCAGCTTTAATTCTTTAATTCAAGGGGTTTAACAAAAATCAAAAATATTGCATTAACCGTTTAGAAATTACAGCCATTGCGGAAATTACAGGGGATAGGCCTGTCATTTTCAAAGTCTACAATCAAGAGATGCCTTCTTAAACACAAATACAGAGGGTTTACCTCAAGATGCAAACCACTGGTAACACTCAAGAACAGAAAGACCAGATTAGATTTTGCTAGAAAGCTTGCCCAGTTCTGTAAGAAGATTCTTTGGACAAATGAAACAGATTATCTTGTACCAGAATGATGGGAAGAGAAGAATATGGAGAAGGAAAGGAAGCATACTGCATCAACTGTTTAACATGGTTTAACAAGTGTACAGTGCTATACTTTCTGCTCAGATTCAGTCAAATTCTGCTAAACTAATAGGACGGTGCTTCACAGTACAGATGGGTAATGGCCCAGAACACACTGCGAAAGCAACCCAAGAGCTTCTCAAGGCAAAGAAATAGAATGTTCTTAAATGGTCGAGTTTATGCAACCCAACTGAGCAAGCTTTTCACTTACTGAAGACAAAACTGAAGGCAGAAAGACCCAGAAACATGCAGCAACTGAAGCCGGCTGCAATAAAGGCCTGGCAAAGCAAGAAAGGAAACTCGGCATTTGGTGATGTCCATGGGTTTCAGACGCCAGGCGGCCATTGACTGCAAAGGATTCGCATCCAAGATCCTGTGAAAATGGAGGGACTGTGAAAATGACTGTAATTCCTAAATGGTAAATGCAGTATTGTTGTTACACACCTTAAATTAAAGCTGAAAATCTTCACTTCAAGCTTTATCTCCTTATATCAAATCCATTGTGGTGGTGTCCAGAGGCAAAATGATGACCTGACTGGACATAGAGTAACATAAACTTCACAATTGCATTGCTATAAAATCAAAAGACATGTCACGTAGAAAATAGTATATCCTCTGCTAAGTCTGAAAAATATTCTTTGTGCTTTTCAAAGTGTTTCGTAGTCTTAGTCATATTCTTAACTGTACTCTCAGGTTGTGATCATGGAAGTTCAGGGTTTGAAGTCGCTCGCTCCCAACCGCATCGTCTACTGCACCATGGAGGTGGAAGGAGGCCAGAAACTCCAGACTGACCAAGCTGAAGCCTCCAAGCCCACGTGAGTGTCAAAGAGTTGCGTGATGTTATTGATACCAACACACATGGCCATGGTGTAAACCTTAACTTTACATTAAACACTATCCAAAAGTTTTGGATTTAATTCTGTTGTTACAGTACATATGCTTTGTGACCTGCATCACTCTGATCCTAATAGTAATCTTCTAAATGCGATATCCATCTAGAAAAGAGAAATTATATTGTTTCAGGAAACACGCATGTAATTTTTTTTCCTAATTGTCAGTATATGCTGAAAATATCTACTGGCCATTGCTGTCTAAAAATATTAAAACAATTTTTTAACTAATTTTAAAATTAGTAATTTGTCAACTGAATTTCAATTCAATTTATTGTTGTTTTATGCTAAAGGGTACAGGTTGAACTGCTAAAATCGCAACTACTACTACTACTACTACTACTACTTATTACTTTTGCCAAGGAGATTATGTTTTTGGTGCAGTTTGTTTAACTTCAGGCAGGATTACGCAAAAACTACCAGTCCGATTTTCATAAATCTTGGTGGAAAGGTGTATCATGGGCCAAGGAAGAAACCAGTACATTCTGAAGCAGATCCGACTCACGTGGCAGCTCAACCAATTTCGTTTCCCTTTCAATAACGTTATAAGATGTGGCATTTGGCTTTGGCGGACGTCTGCAATTCTCTGAGTGCCCTTCTACTGTTACAGGATTTTTAAGTACTCTAGTGTGAGATGAAGTATGTGCATATAAGAACAACATAGCATGGCAAAGCACATTAAAATTTAATCATAGCTACATTAATAGAGATGTGCATTATGTTGTCATTTAGAAATGCTATTAGTCCATTCTTTAAACTGGACCGGGCGAGCTCATTTCAGATCCTAAGTGGGATAAATAATTCCCTAAATGTCCATTAGGGCTGGAGTACATGTTAAATAATTTATTCAGCTTCTGTGATGTAAACTAGCCATACAACACAGAGGTTCATATAGCTTTAAATGCGAGAGGTTGCTATAGTATATACAGAGCTATTTCACAAAGTGCGGCCTGACCGTGATCTGATCTTAAATCGAAATTGTGTATACGTGTCTGTCTGGATGCAATAAGGACCTGGTGGGAACCAGCACTGTACTCATTAACGCTATAGATTTACCTCACTTAGCACACACACAGCTATATGTGTACACACATGTTCACACACCATGAGGCTGAAGACAGCCACTGGGAGACACACCACATCTGTCTGATCAGAGCTTCTTCCTGATCGATCCCACCACCAGCACATCACTATAATCAAACACAGGATTATCCAAGTGTGTATGTGTGTGTGAAGAAAAGAGGAAGACAGATTAAGATTGATAGTGATTGAAACGTCGAGCATCAAAAAATCATTCAAGGTGTAGCTTGATCTCAAGAAAAATTGGAACTGAGAGCATTCTGGCTGAATTTTGTTCACTTTTATGCGAATGATGGCAAATTAAATAAGAAAAGAATGGTATAAATGCTAACCTCTATCTCTTAAACTTTTAGTAAGTCATGCAAATTATTAGAAATGTTTAATAATAATAATAATAATAATAACAATCCAAAAAAGATCCACTAATGGTAGACCTGCGATTACACTCTTCAGTTGCAATGCGTTCAAAGATCACTGATTTCAGCTCAACTCACAGCCAAAGAATTCTTTTTCACAGTGACTTTTGTCTGTGACTGCAAAATCATAGAAATATTCATAAAACATTTCTATTAGGCTGTTACTTTATAAAAAATCAAAAATAAAAAAAGGAAAAAGCATACAAGGTTGAATGTATCAGTAAGTCATGGGCTCGAGTCATTTTACCACTGAACTGAATGAATCAGAAAAACGAATCATTTAGCTCAACAACTTTTTTTCACTTTAAAACAAAACTAAAGAAGCAAACCTTGGACAGTGAACATGTTTAAGCGGACTGACGGGCATGTTTAGTATTTTTGGTTGAACTATTCCTTTAATAGCACTGATTGTTTTTTCTACATTGATGCACTGATTCTAAATCAAGCTATTAGCATCCTCTGTAGTGCTCGGTGTGGGTTGGATAATAAACTTCACTGTATGTGTGTGTGTGTGTGTGTGTGTGTACATCGTATCGCTATTCAATTCCATTTGCGTGCATTTAATAATGCAACGATCTTTTGAACTCCTTGAACTCTACTTCCTTAGAGGAGGCCGTCGGCATGCACGTCTGAGTGTGTCTCGCGGTTAAAATCATTTATCAGGACAAGTAAATTAATCTCACTGAGACGGAGCTTGTTAGTGGCTTTGAACTCTGACGCTGCTATTATTAATGTAAATGAAATTAATTATTGGTGTTAATGCCTTAATGATTCTGAACAGTCTGACATCTTTGAGATATTTTTAAGCATTTTAAGTGGCTGTAAACCACTACCTTTTTTCCTATTTTATTATCTTTTGGCAGCTTAAAGAGCCAGGAGAAAAAGAAAAAAAAAACATTATTAACCATGACGATTTACTGTGTTTTGAGTGATTTTAGTGCTTGAGTCCTTATTACAGTATAATACACAGTTTAACAATGATGTAGCAGATAGTATATAAAGAGTGTTTGTACTAAATATGGACATAATTATTCATTTTAATAATAGTAAAAGGGGGAAATCAAATAATTATCTATGTTATATCGTAAGATTAATGTACATGAATTGTAATGTTGTTAAAACAGGAAGAATTGTGAACCTTGCACTGTTTTATTGTTTTATTTAGTTGTTAATATGTATTTAATTTCATTTTTATTCATTAGTTGGCACATCATAATTACAGTTGTATGCAAAAGTTTGGGCACTATGGAGATATAGTTTGACGTTTGTGATGAGGTTGCAGGTAGATTGCAAGTTTCCTTCTGATGACTCTTCCATGCAGATGCCATGCCATTTCAAGCAGTGGAAATTGTTATGTAGTTGCGAAGATTTGATATCATTTTATAGCCTTGCCCTGCTTTGTAGGCATCACTTAGCTTGAGGATCCTCAGTCAGCGGCTTAGGGCAGGTTTAGAGGAGCTCATGGGTTTTGAGGTGTAGCACAAAGTGTGAAGAGTTAGAGAATTTGTTACAGCTTGTTTGTTTGTCAGCTGATAATTCTTAAAGGCAGTTCTTGACCTGATGAAGGTCTGAGACTTTACAACTGGAAGTCGTGTCCAAACCTTTGCACATTCCATAACTGCTATTTTATTTTTGTGTTGGGTTTACTTCTTTTCACTTCAAAGTAAACAAAACGTGCTATTTGTCCAGGGGCGCCCAAACTTTTACATACAACTGTATATAACTGGTTCTCAAACTGGTTCTCAAATACAGACCTTATGGAAGCATTTAATAGTGATGGGATTCGGTATATTAAGGTCCGTTCTGGAGGCAACCGACTTTGCATTAACACTTCTGGATGAAATGTAATTTCAGAAAAACCCGTTTCTTCAGGAAATGTCATTGCATTGAGCACGAACTGAAACAGAGCACTGATATTAAACCTCTTTGCAAGCTGCCATTTATTTAAATGTAAATCAAAAGGCGGCGAAAAAAAGGCATCACGGTATAAACAACCTGCAGGAACTCTGATATCACGGACACACCGGTGGTGATTTAGTGCGCAGGTCAGTGGAGTGTTTAACCTGCTCTCAGAGTTATTCCAGGATTTCTCTCTGCTTCAGCTGGGTACGCTCGCTATCAGCGCGGTGCAGACGAGGCAAATCTGTGCCAAGGTGCATTGAAGCTGGGCTCATGGCGACACTTCCCTTGAGTGTTGCTTCTTCAATTCTTAAATTCTGTTTGGGCCAAATATAGAGTGAATGTTTTTTTTTTTTTTTTTTTTTTCATCATTTTCCAAAAGGAAGCTCAATGAGCTTGACTCATTGAAGATTCTTTAAAGCGTTAAAGAAGTCATTATAAATCAGATATACGCACACTGTACCGAGAAAAATAATTCATGAAAATTAAGGGCTTAAGTACGACGTGTGTACGTTTAAGAAAAAGTAAATAGGTAGTGTTAAACTCATAAAAATGGAAATACGTGCATATGTTGTTCAAGCTTTCCCACTGAGCGACGTCTGAAAAACGTCTATGGAGTGTCGCTGGTGTTTTTTGAACGTCATCCATAGCTTAACATTAGCCTTGCATACGCCACGTCATAATCACTCAATTGAACCTAGTCGTGAATCGTTTCTTACGAATTACTGTGCATGACTGTTTCTACGTGTCGTTTAAAGGGTTTACTTTTCACGTCTGGCTCCTGGTTTCTTGTCGCCTTGTCCTGTTTTGTTCATTTAGGGCCTGGATTTTCCGTAAAGCTACTTTGTGAGAGCATCTGCTTTTTAAATTGCTGTATAAATACAGTTGAGCTGAAACGTAAACAGAATTTTTTTATTTTATGAATAATATTAACTATTAAAACAGTTTGAATAGCAGTTCAGTCTTCTAACAAAAAGTTCTATCACATAGTTATGGACCATGAAGTATGACAGAACAGCGTTCTCGATTTCAGCTGTTTATTGAAGCAAACAAGTCGCCTTCCGTGTCCATTCTGTCCTCCGTCTCTGCTTCCGGGTGCTTCAAATGCTCTGAATGCTGTTCTCGTCCAGCTGCTTGTCTCATCTCATTACTGCAGCTCTAAAGTTGTAATTATGTAAAAATCAATGGATCCCCGTGAAGCTGTCCATTATCAATACACTCAATTTCAGACTGAATCTCCAGACTGCACAAGATGGCGGCTGTTCTCATTCTCTCCTTCGCACTCACCATAGCGTTAGGCAGAAGACTGTTAGTAAACGCAGGTGGCTTGATCTCTAGTAAAACTTGCATGCTGTCTCGTGAACGTACTGTAGCTGAAGCAGCTGAAGGTTGGTTGTTTTTGACAGGGTCGTATTTCCGTGCCTGAATATACCAGGTTTCGAAATGTGATTGGATAAATCACGGATCAATTTTCAATTTTCAAAGATATGACATGTTTTGCCAGTAAGCAGAGTTTATTATTTAAGTAGTTTTTGGTGGCTGGTCGTATTAATGTCCAATTTAGATATCCGATGTACGTCCTGCTTATTTTCATATCAGTCGGTAAGAATAAGTCACATATTTCACAAACAGTAATTAGTACCTGAGTACTTATATTTATCCACCTGAAGAATTTTACCTCATTTCTGACAACCTTATAATGCCGTTCTAAACCCAGTAAAGTCGGACAGTTGTCCCACAGGGAGCCGTGATGGACGGAACTGGACGTTACGTCAGTATGTAAATGCTGCGTGTTTTGCTTAACCCTCCTGTTATGTTGCGGGTCAAATTGACCCGTTTTAAAGTTTGAAGATTTAGGAAAAATAGTTTAAA
>JAQQZR010000016.1:15230716-15248545 GCA_030068235.1 Notoglanidium macrostoma | reverse complement strand
CACACACACACACACAGACACACACACACACACACACACACACACACACACACACACACACACACACACACAGTTAAAAAGGGAAGCTCTTTATAAAAGTGTAATCATAAGTGTGCTTGTGTGTTTGCTGGCTTCATGTGACCCTACACATGACCCCGTGTAAATGTCCGTGACCTTTGAAGCCTCAGCCAGTGCCAGTGCTAACTCGTGTGTGTGTGTTCTCATATGTGTGTGTGTGTGTGTGGGTGTCACATCAGACCTGACGGAATCGGGACGGTCACGGTGGAAGAACGTGAACGCTTCGAGGAGATTAAAGAACGACTGCGAGCGTTACTCGAAAACCAGATCATACATTTCAGGTACACGACTAGGAAATCAGTTATTATTATAAATTATCTCTTACTTATTACTATAAATTAAGTCTTTTTTTACTCATTTAGAGACGATCCAACTCGGGTATTCACAAGATTCAAAAGATTTTTTTGCTTATTTAAAATTTTTTTTTAAATTATTAATTTAGTTTGTAAATTTAATTTGTGGATGAATTGATACATTTCTAGGTTATAAACATATTTTATTTTTATTATAATTGAAATATAATGTGATCATGTGTAATTTACTGTTAATGTGTAGTAATTAAAATACAAATGTGTTTATTTAATTAATGTATACTAACCTTTTCCTTTAATAATAATAATAATAATAAAAAATTTTTGTTTGTGTGCTTAATTTAAATCTAGTTTTTTTTCCGCTCACGCTGTTAAGGTACTGTTTTCCGTTTGGACGGCCGGAGGGGGCTCTGAAAGCTACGCTGTCTCTGCTGGAGAGGGTGCGTCATCTTGGCAACACACATCATTCAGTGCTAAATCTGTTCTTTTAAAAATACTCAGTGTTCCCTCGTATTTACCGTAAACCCGCGCGTTCTGTTTGTGCCGCTGCAATTTCATCAGCATGTGCGTCTTTGTGGGTTGCCAGGTGTTGATGAAGGACATCGTAACCCCGGTGCCCCAGGAGGAAGTGAAGGCCATGATCAGGAAATGTCTGGAACAGGCGGCGCTGGTCAACTACCAGCGTTTGTCTGAATATGCCAAAGTGGAAGGTAAAATAATACACATTAGTAATCTTTTTTTTTTTTAATAATGTTTACCTGAGTGTAAAAAAGAAAGCAGAAGCAAGGAGGTTATGCTATGCAAGAAAGCAGTTACAATCCTACAGTCTCTACCATTTAACCCACTGCAGATGTTGTGCAAAAGTAAATACATGGGATCGATCCCTAACACAGCGTAATTAAGTAGGCGGAATTCAATCAGAATTTGATTGGCTTATATAATAGTGGCCATCTTGGTGCGTATTTGCTTTTTTTTTAAACTAACAGAGTGATCTTCAGAGAGTTCGTGTACTTTAGAGGTTGATTATAGATAAAAAGTTTAGTTACATGTGAATCATACACAAGCTGATAAAGGACGTGACATGAGATAAGGCCGGTTTTTGATCCTGGTTTGTCGTCAAGCACAATTTGATCAAATTAGACAAATCCGAAAAACGCAGAGTTATTGTGACAACATCTTGAACATGGTCAGCTGATCTAGTATTTCTTCATATAAGTTTTTTTAAGCTTTAAACTTTCTTAGTCTGTCAGCAGGCAGTTTTCCTACTTTCTGTTAATACTGTAAATGCTTGCTAAATGAGCAAAATTCGGCCAAGTATTTCTAGCTTGAAATTAATACAGAATTGTCAGGAAATAGGTTTAATATGCTTATATTTGGTTCACTGTCATCTTATAACAGGAAATACTAGAAACATTTCATTATATTGAAGATATTTTCACTTTCTGAGATGCAGTGATTTCATTGCTTTTTGAGGTAATTGAGAAAGTTTTTTAACAAGAATTTGGATCCATTCCTGAACTGATCCAGTCGTAGACTAAACACTTTGGTGCTGGAAGCAACCCGGTCTTGCCTCCCGAGTACTGACACTGATGTGAAAGAGTCATGGAGAATGGATTCAGTGGAACGATTTCAAGAATCTTGTTAGAAGGACTTGTTTTTATTTTCCAGTGCTTACGAGGTTTTCTCTATGGCTTGTTTTATAAACCGTGCTAAGTGGTACTTTCTCAGTCTGCACCTGTTGTGTTCTCTACCGCGATGCTTAAATTATATCCAAGTTGTACTGTAAGTAAAAATGCATTCAATCCCCTTCTGAAATCCTCCTCGCTGCCTTCTGTCGGCCTTTCACCTCTTTCCTGTACCAGCTTCTAGCTGTTGAAAAGATGTTTAAAAAAAGTATACTGTTGTTTTCCTCCTTCAGCTAACACCTGCTTATGATCCCTGCTCCTTATGAACCCTCCTTAACCCGGGATGTTATGGATTTTATATCCCTCCGTTTCCACAGTTCCACATCTCTTTCCTCTGTCTCTCTCTCTCTCTCTCTCTGTCCCCCTCTCTCTCTTTACTCGTCCGTTTTCCTTTGCCTGGGTTGCCCTCTGGCTTTGCTGCTTGTTTCAGACTCTTTCTTTACAAAAATCTCAATTCACCAGGGCAGAAGTGCCTCTTGTCGTGTTTTCTTTCGTAGCCATAAAAAAGTTATCTACATCCTAAAATAATGCCTAAGATTTGGCTTTTCCATTGGCCGGTTTCCGTAGTTTCACGGTTTTTCATATTTTCGATCAGCTCTGTAACAGGACTTGCAGGTCTCCTAAGCAATGTCCATAATCATTCATGTCTACGAAACAGCAGCAGCCACTGGAGATACTTAAGGTAAAGGAGCTTTAATAAATCAGCTCCTGAGGCGGTGAGTGTTGCAGCTTTCCTCGGTGTGAAGAAGTTGTCTCGAGTAATGGTTAAACCCACCTTTGTTTGAAGAATCCAGCCCATCATTTCCCATTACCCAGAATTCCACTCACGCACTCAACTGCTGCATTCAAATTGTGACAACGTTGATGAGTGTCGAGTGGACGAACCCACCAAAGTTCGCCAAAGTTAACGCTAAGTGTGATGCCTTTCATATGAAATATTGTCTTAGTAAATTTCCCACCACACCTGAGGAAAATGTTGATCTTGAAAATGAATTCATCTCATTTCCACAATCCTTCTGCTTTTACAAAGTTCCCAAAAAGCTAAACTGTATCCTGGTTTATGCTTAGCATCCATCTTTCCCAGTTGCTTAGCAATAGTGTTCTCGAAGGCATGGACATCATGTCAAAAGCGAAAATCCATTAGTACCATCTGAACACACAAAAAGATCTGCTCGCTGTGGGTGGAAATTTGATGGGATCTACAGTATATTTGTAAAAATGGGTTCCCCATGGGTTCTTCAGTAGGATTCTTAAAGAGATTCTATGTAGAACCTTTTGTGAAGAACTGCTGAAGCTGAAGAACCTAGGATGCTTTCACATATACAGTGTAAAGTCTGTTTGGTTTAGAACACTTGGGTCACAAAACAACTGGTCCAAGGGGTGATCTCGGTCCTGATCCAAGCACTAGCATGGTTCAATCACAGTGATAAAATCGACTCAAGTGCAGGAAATGAATCAAACACGTTTTTTTTGCTTTTTTTGGTTTGGAAATAACCCAAATAAAGCTAATAGACCAAAAGTTTCAAATTTCGCCGGGTATTATTAGTTGTATTGGAAGTATTCCTTTGACCTGGCGTCAAATGAAATGATTCCAATTTCTACCCACACCAAACCTCCCCACTCAGCCCTTCCTAAACTCCCTTAGAGCCTCTAGCACACATGCATGGAGAATTTCTCTCCCACGCTTTCTCTCTGTCTCTCTCTCTCTCTCACTGTCTTTCTTCTGACCCCAGCTCTTGCATGCCCGGTCCTCTTTTGTAGGGAAAAAGAGAGAAATGTATGAGCATCCTGTCTACTGCTTGGCGTCACAAGTGATGGATTTAACCATTCGTGAGTACCTGCCCTCCATCCTCCACCAGTCCATGCCTTTTCTCCCGCCTTTCCTCATCACTCTCAGCACCTCACCTGGCTTTTCTCCACTCCAACCCTCTGACCAATGACATCCTGTCACTCTTTTTGCTTGCCTTTTTTTTTAAGAAAGACTCTCCTTGTCTGGCTGAGTCGAGCGTCAGATGTTCAGCCCGTCAGCCCGTCCACCTCCATCAGCCTCCCATGTTTGTTTGGAGCTTCCAGCGCTATATCTGTTAGCTTTTTTTTCGGTTCCTCTTGCTGACTCGTGCATTTCCTGTCTGTTGCGATATGAATGCATTTTTACTTTTGCTTCTGTTTGACTTCTCTCTTTCGCACCTCAGCCATGTCACGAGCTTTGCGACAGAGGTCAGGTACTGTACGAAGCCTGCATACGGGTCGCTCAGTGGACCGAACTAGGAGAACTCAAAGATCTAGGGATTTTTTTCAGTGACTATACGTCTGGTCTGTCTGTGTGTTCAAATCATGACTCTGGTTGCGTTTTGTTCGCTTTTTTTGTCTCCACGGTCTAGCGTTTGATATCACTGTCTGTCTCACATCAATACACTAATGTTGTTAAGGGTCAATGTCTGTTCTGTATTCTCACCTCTGAAAAAGGTCCAAGGGTCAAGTTGTGTCTGCAGGCGACTTTCTATTCTTTCTCTGTTATTCTGTCTGTCCTCTCTTGCTGTCTGTCTCTCTTATCCTCCGACTTTAGCCTCAGAAAATGGAACGGCGGCTGACTTTCTCTCTTCTCCTTCTCCTACCCTCTTCCTCCCCTCCTTCTCTCTTTTATTCTCTTTGTTCTCTAGTTGAGAAATCTCAGAAGGATCAGAAGGATCCAGGTGAACCCTTTTGTTTGACTAATTACTGAATAAAAAGAGCATTCCCTGTCTTGGACTTGGACATAACCTCCTCACAGCGTCGCTCGAGCGTTATCTGAAAAAGCCACAGCAATGCTGCGATGGGCTTATGCTAACCTCCGCTAGTTCCCCATCTCTAAATGTTTTGCAGCTAAAAATAACAGCTAGAATAAAAGAAACTGAGGAAAATCAGATCTGCAGAGAGGGAATGACTCGAAGCATTCATCCCTTTAACGCTAACATGTTCAGCCCTGTAATGAAAACTTAGATCTTCGATTGTAGACAACACTAGTGCCACGGTGCTGTAAAAAAAAGTATTGGCCCCCACCTTTTATTTTCTTCTCATTTGTTGCGCTTCATGGTTGCAATACTAAAACCAAAAGAAATATAATATTAGACGACGGGAACCTTGTCTGGTGAGATTCGAACATGTTCACTCGAGTTCCCTTTGTCTAAAATTACATATTGTCCTTACCATGCAGTCTGACAATTTAGCAAAGCAGTTAGGGGGGTGAATACTTGTTCACAGCATTGCATTCTATTCTATTCTAAGTAAAACCAGGCTGTAACAATTTAATTCTACATCAAGCCTGTAGAATTAAATCATGTCTCCTTAAAAAAAAAAAAAAAAAAAAAAAAAAGGAAGATGCCTTTGCATAATCTGCAAATTGGGTCATTTTATTTATTGTCCACTTCACGCTAGAAGTAGATCCGTGAGAAATCTGCTTCTCCATCACTCCTCTCTGTTGTGTGTGAAATACCTGATTTGGCACAGCAAGGCATTTCTTCTGCAGTAGGCTGGAAGGTGTTTTGTAGTACGGATCTCGCTTTCATTTAACCCTTTAAACCAGTCGAATCCTATTCAGTGCTGTTTCACGAGGCCAGATGGACGGTTAAAGGGTTAACTGGAAAGTCGACAGTGTGTGGAGTGTATTCTGTGATGGAGACTCGTTGGCTGAGAAGAGTGAGGATTTCGTCATCGCGGTGTTCTTAAAAAAAAAACACACACATTAACAAGGGCATCGAAATTTCATTTCATTCGAACAGAACTGGATCGCAAAAACGAGAGGGATACAGAAGTTTACACTCACCGGCCAGATTCACAGCAACACCTTGACAATCCTGCGGCGTGATGAATAAAACAATGCGGGTCTGTTAACGCTGCCATCAAAAACCAGAAGGAGGGAAAATGTGATTTCAGTGACTATGTTGGTTGGTTTGAGTGTTTCAGAGATCTACTTTGCTTTTCATGTACAACAGGTGCGAAAACCTTGTTCAGTGAGGCTACTCTAATAACAACTCTTTACAACCGTGTTAAGCTGAAAAGCATCGCAACACGTCAGACCTCGAGGCAGATGGGCTGCAACAGCAAGAAGACCACGTTGGGTTTTACTCCTGTCAGTCAAGACCAGGACCTGAGGCTACAGAGGGTGCAGACCGGGCGATGTTTTTCCTAAACTCTAGAGATGTTTCTGAAATACTCAAACCTGACACCAGAAAGTAACCGAGATCACATTTTTTCTGTAAAGGTGTTCCTATTAAAGTGGCCGCCGAGTGTACACTCAGTCAGCTTTCCGTAGTCACTCTTCTCAGTCAATACCCTGGTCTTATGATCATATTAACCATCCGTCATCAACCTCAGTGTTCATTAACGCCTATTTACTTTGCAACACCATCTCCATGACGTTGGATCTCATTAGACTGAACATTCCCATAAAGCTCCGTGTCTTATGTGTGACCGTTCTGCTTAATAAAACATGAATCAGGGGACATTAACGCTAACCGTAACATTCCCCAAATTTATTTCCTTTAACAAATGAGACAAAGAGGAAAACCTTAGGGCTGATTATTAGAGAGAATCAGAGTCAGTGTATACAGCTTCCTGCACGTGCTGAACATTCTGCATGATAAATGTAACATACTTTTTATTTTTCTCTGCTTTAATTTGACTCATTACACTTGCATTCGTCTTACTGACAAAATCACGTAGCTTTTTGGAAAGAGCAAAGCATAAAGCGCTGAAAAAAGCATTAGGTTTTGGATTTTCAGCTTTGTAAAATAACACAAGAGCCTAAGTAATCAAATTAATATGCACATTGCAGTTTTAAATGATACATAACTCACTGCATGTCTTTTAGAGAATCATCGGGATTGTAAGGAAATGTTAATTGTAAAAATTCTGTTGTTTTCTATTTGTACAGAGTCAGTGGGCTCAAGCTGACTATAGCTGCAGTTATGTTAGAGTAGCGGAAGGAAGCTTTCAGGCCCGAGTGTGTGTTTGTGCGTTACTTCTGCGTCCAGTTAACAGTTAATAGTTTTGCCCTTGTGCCTCAGAGAATGTAGGCCGCTTAGTTTCGCCTGCCAAAAAACTTGAGGACACGCTCCGCCTGGCCGAGCTGGTCATCGAGGTGCTGCAGCAGAATGAGGAGCATCACGCAGAGGTGAGCGAGTTTCACATAAATGTGCGCAGTGTCTCACGTGCATTCACACCCTATAAGAGTACAATGTATATAGTCACAAGAGTATACAAACTGATGCACAATCACAGTCACAGGATCTCACTGCTATAAACATATAAATATAACATGTCCTTTTTTTCTTTTTAAAATCACACAGGGTCAGGCTCAGGATAGTAACTGATGTTCCAGTTGACATTTCCGATTGGGAAATTTAGGAATCCCTAATTATTCCTTATCTCTCGTGTTAGCTTCCATTATATGTAATATGTCCGACCATTCAAGCTAGCTGCATGCTAATAGCCAAAAATGTCAAAGGTCATCTAATTAAAGTTGAAATTGCTTTGGAAATTTTGGAAAGCCAAATGTTTGAAAATGAAGAAACTCTTTTTCTTTTAAAAGTGTCGTGAATGTATTTGTAAGCAAGTCATCTTTAAGAACTTTTTTTTCCCCCGTTGTCGTTGCCATGACAAACACGTACAAAGTATACCCAGTGCACCGTTTTTTGACCACTCAGTGAAATTTCATTACAGAATGTCTCTCCGCAATAGCAATCCCTGGCCTGCGTGGATTTCAAAACGACTCCTTTGGTAGAAATGCGCCCGAGTTCCTGAAAAGGTTCCTGCGCCGAATCGTTGCCCACTAGGCGAACATCCTTCCATGCAAGAGTCAATGGAGACGTTTATTCCTTTATCAATGAATATAAAGTGATTCTGTAGAGCTGCTGACTTGATGTACTGAAGATGATTTGTTGATTAATGTTCAATTGCAAACTGATTTCCCAAACAGACCCCGAGTTTGTGTAACTCTGGTACGTTTTTAATCGATCAGCATCATAACCCACAGCTGCATGCTTCCCGTGAACGCAAATCAGTCCGACTCGGAGCGTTCCTGAAGGTCCACATCACTACCCTGTGCTGTTATTACGAAACATAAACGATTCAATTAAGACATTTTTGAAAGTGCTGTGAAACTTCAGGAACTTTGGCTTGACTCAAATATAACCAAGAACAGCATTTACTGTTACCATCCAGAATCATTTTCCAGTCCTCACACATCATGATCTCATTAATGTACAATGATCCAATGATTCAAGCCATCTTATTATTTCTTGTGTTATTTTACTTTTCTCAAAAATGGGTTGAGCAACAGTGTATGCCTACTGAAGGATTAATAAGTAATAATAACCATCACCGTGCTTTGGGACAGACCGCAGGTCTGATACGATGCTCCAGAAGGAAAAGCATGTTCTCCTGCCATTTTTGAGCTCTGGATGCATGAATAAAATGTAATGAGATACTTCTGGTGTAATGAAACATCCGAAGAGCGTCATTGATCTTTTCCACTCATGGAAAGTTTGCGCTCTCATTCTTGCTTTTAGGGGTGTGATGGTATGTCGGTTTAGTAGTATGCCCTCTTAGAAAAAAAAACCCTCAAAGGTTGTTAAAGTGTTCACATGTTCAAGCTTTGTGAAAGGGTTCCACTTGGAACCTCTTGCGAAAGACATAACAACATAACAACATGTCACTTCGAGTAGTGACCCATGCTAAATTACAAAAGTATACTGTTAATGCAACGCTATAGCAGCACAAATAATCACATTGCTTGTTTGCTTTCATTGAATTTTTCTCGAATTTATTTCATTTGTTTTCTTTTTCTTTTATTTCTTTGTTTTGTTCTGTTTCTTATTTTTATTCATTTGTTCGATTTATTTGGTTTTTGTTTTATTATATTTTTTATTGTTAAAATATTTACGCTATAACGTACCATAACACTACGCAACTATTATATGAGGCAAAGATCAGATTAATTGCTAAACAATATTTTGATCGATTAAAAAACAAATAGAAAAATGACTAATCAAATGGCTAAACATTCATCAATCATAAAAGACTAATCACTAAGGATGGGCTTTCATACTGTTTCACCCCTAAATAGCTTTAATCCTCATTTTTACTGAAAACTGCCTTTATTGGGAGAAGGAAAAAAAGCTCTTAAGCCCAAACATGATTGTTAGCTTGTGATGAATTACAGAGATGATCAGTAACCTTAATTGTCTTCTCTCGCTGTTTGTCGGGTTGCCTGGACACATGCGAAAGGGTAAAGAGGTATGTTGAAAGGTCTGAGAAGAGCCCCGTGACCCCTTCAAACCTCCTCTCCTTACCCGTCTCCTCCTCTGCATGCCGGGTACTTCCTTAGCCCTGGACGAAGGGTTTCTATTCACCCCCCTCTCCTACCCCCTCTCTCCCTAACCCCACCCTCTTCTTTATAGAAGCAACTCCTGCTGTATTCTGGGGCATTAACCAAACTGCTTGCGTGGGCACGAGTGCCAGACGGACGGCTGCTTCTGCTGCCCTGAAGCGGCTCCTGACGAGCCCTCTGAAAATGAAACCGAGCTCATTTTCATAGACGTCGTCTTGCACAACCCTCCCAATGCCCCTCCCCCCTCCCCTTTTGATCCGGACAGTAAAACCGCAAGTGTTGAATCCTCATCCTGTAATCAATTCTAGTGCGACAGAAACATTTAAATCAGATCCCACAGGATGGAAATCAACACTGCGGATTTTACCGTGTTCCTCTGCTCCAACCTGGTGCGGCCCATCACCATGATGTACCATGTACCAGTACTAACTCCCGATTGAACTTCATTTATTGAGCACCAGGTGAACAGCAGACCACACTCACGCTGGTGTGCTGGTGTTGAGTTTTTTTCCCTTGCAAATCATCTAGAAGGAACGTTGTGTAGATGACCCCTTACATGACTTTCTCATTCCTCCGACATGTTTTTTTTGCAAGGCGTGCAAGACATGTCGTGATGGCAGAACGTTCTTATCAGCAGCAGAGCAATCTCGGTTACGTCATTTCGACCGAAACGACTAGTGCAAACGAATTCAAAGGGAACCATTTTCAATATAAGCTATGATTCGGAATATCCTGGACCTGGAGACTGAATCTGCTGAATGATAGGAATTTTTCTGAGCCAAAGGGCACTTCCGGGGTGCATGCACATACACCTTCACATCAACAACGTGTACATAGACGTGTCATAGCATTTCACTGTTGTCTCCTACTCTGCAGAAGCATGAAAGGTGTGTTTAAGCCATTGACACTTTTAACTCCAAAGGAGACATTTCTACACATTCCTCACTCTTCTGAGATCTCACTCTTGGTCTTTATGGGCCAACAGAAGAAATGTGTGTGTGTGTGTGCGTGTGTGAATGCCTGAAGCCGTGACTGCCTGTGTTATAGCTGTGTCAAAGCTGTCACAGGTCTACAGGGATTAATAAAACATGGCACAGCTTCTACAAAGTGAGATGTAGAGGCTGTTTGTAGATCTTTGGAGACTGACGGTGTGTACTGCTCCCAAGAGAAAAACCAGTTTCTGTTGTTATAAGAACAATAATCCACGATATTGATTAATGTCTTATAACAGAACATCACAAAGTGTTTTATTACTTATTGAATGCCTGTCAATCATATCATACACCATTATACGTCATACACTTTGCAGGCGTTTGCATGGTGGTCTGACCTCATGGTGGAACATGCAGAGACGTTTCTGTCCCTCTACGCCGTGGACATGGACGCAGCGCTGGAAGTCCAACCTCCGGACAGCTGGGACAGTTTTCCTCTCTTCCAGCTGCTCAATGATTATATGCGGCTCGACTGTAAGAACTCCAAAGGTTTTCGTCTATTCTAAACTATTCTAGCTGCTATTTGGGGTGATTAACTGTTACAGTGGACTGTTAGAGCAGACAGGATACAACTGAGCAGTAGCCCAATGCTTTACTCACTGAGCTACCTTACACCGTATAACAGTGACGGATTTTTTGGCACTCTATTATTTTTGTAACTAAATCCCGATTGATGCTTTATACTCTACTTGGATAGCTCATTGGGCTTGGTGTTTAGGTATACTCTCAGACAGATTCAGGACCTTTTTGAGCTCACATCACACTGGACAAGATCTTAATATATCTAATTTAAAGTAATTATGGGAATTCTGATGGAGCTTGTTGCACCAGGACCCAAACATCAACATTATGCACTCTTTTGTATGGCGAGGCGTGAATACTTATGCAATCACAAATTTTCCATACATTATTTTTAATCATTTTGCACATTATGTTGATATTTCCACCCACTTCAACATTACGGACTCTTTTGTTTTATAGATTCATGCCATGCAATACCAATTAAGTCCGTTACATTACATACTATAAAAAGGAAAAGCTGAAGGGGGGGTGAATACTTACGCAATCACAAATGTTCCATTTCTTATTTTTAAGTCATTTCGCAAGCTACATTTATTTTCCCTGCCACTTCAACATTATAAACTCTTTTGCATTGATTTATGCCATAAAATCCTAATTACATCCATTTCATTTCCACACTGCAAAACGAGAAACTTTCAATGGCATGTGAATACTTCGCCTAAGAGCCAGTGATAGACTATCAAATTAAAAATGAAATGCCAAATGGACTGGTTATCTCCATCATGTGCAGTGTTAATAATAGCTCCTACGTTAATGGTGGCCGTGGCGTACGAGAGCACGGACGCCTGGAGGCCATCTTACATCACTAATGATCTGGAGCGAGCAGGGAGCTGTCCGTGGTGCTGAGCACAACCGCTTCATCCACTCTAGCGCGCTAATTATAATGCCTGCATTTTTGCACAGCTTGACAGGTTGTTGTCTGGTAACGTGTTCTCAATATGGAACGGTGGTCTGTGTAAAAAGAGACAAGAATCCAAAACAGGAAATGATTTGTTTCGTTCATAGTGCATGTACTAAAAAAGAAATACAACAGGCAACTGAGGACGGGCTGCGATCCAATATCAAAGAAGAAATAAAATTAATGAATAGTAATGAAAAGAAATTGTGCAATTTTGCATCTAAGATCAAATCAAACAATTGTATTGTGTGATTGGATTTAATGATAAGCACCACTTAAGGAATTAAATGTTCAGAGGGCTACATGACAGCTATATAAGTCTTTAATTGGCATACACCTGCATAAATAATTATTATAAAGGCTTATTGTTTTTGTCCATTTTGATGCTGACATAAGAGTGCGGAATGACATTCTGGGTTGACGTACATTATAGAACATCATGGGAACTGTGTATGTCAGAATTGATGATCAGCTGATACCTGTAGTAATACATAGTAAAATGTTTGTAGCCTTAAGTCATTTATAATAGAGTAGCTATGTAGGTGTTTTGACAGGACATGAAGTTATTATTCATGAAAAGTGTTACGACTGGAATACATTACTTTTGGTCATGTCACACAGTTGCATCCCGTTTAATTGTACGATTTCAATATTTCTAACGCAACAACAGTCCCGATCGGATCCAAAGATTCCAGAGAGTTGATTCCAGAGAGATGATCTGCCCACCAACACTACAGCTTCAATATTCTAGCTTCTTTACTGACCATACGCAAAATCTCTATTCGGAACACAGCTGTAAAATCCAACACCTGCATTCTCAACCTCAGCGTTTGCTGCATCTAAAAGGTCACTGCGTTTAGCCTGTAGTGCTCTCGGCTCGGTTAATATGCTACCAGGCAGACGCTGAAGCAAGATGCCATTCAAGCTGCTAATGAGGACTAAAACAGAGCATTCTGGCTGTATGCTTGCGGACACGCGGCCAAGTGGACAACCGCTGCAGCTCAAGTGGCTAATTGAAAGAGAGCAATCGGGGGAAGCAAACAAACATGGCACCTACTGTGCATGATCGACCTTGAGTTAAACAAGAGAGAGAGAGAGGGAGAGACAGAGGGAGAGAGTTAGCACCTAGTTTCTGTGGTTTCCTTATCAAACAGCATAGCAGACTTTTTTTTTTTTTTTCAGAATTGTCTTAAATCTGGTTAAATCCGAAAACGTATTGGATTATTAACTGGTGATCTCTGCTCCTCTACAGATAACCTGTGTAACGGGAAATTCCACAAGCACCTGCAGGATCTCTACGCGCCCCTAGTGGTGAGATACGTGGACCTGATGGAGTCCTCAATTGCCCAGTCTATACACCGGGGCTTCGAGCGTGAGTCCTGGGAGCCTGTAAAGTAAGAAGCCCTCCTCTGCTTCTCTTATTTCACCTGAACTCCTGATAACGATAAATCCGCTGGTTGAACTTGGTATCTCAATAACGTATTTCTACTTTATACTCTCGAGTAATGTGTTCGTTTGGATGTAGCGCTCTTTCTCTCATCGCTCACTGTTGTCACATCCTCACGCTTGCTTGAAACCTGTTTAAAGTCTATTTTCTGCTCGTTTTTTTCTAAAACCATCATACCAGGCTTAACATGCTCTCTAACTCTCGTTGTCATTTCCTGTGTATTTCTTGATCTGATTTTTTTTTTATATGTAAAGTCACGCTGTGCGATTTCATCTCACGTCACACTGCTTCTTTATTTATTTTTTCATCCACAACATTCTTTCTTGTCTGTCTGTCTTTTATCACAGGAGTTTAACGAGTAATCTGCCCAATGTCAGCCTTCCAATTGTGAACCTCCAAATGCCCAAAGTTCCAAATCTTCCGGTGTCAGTTAATCTGCCACCAGTGCAAATACCTCTCTTTTCCACCCCCAGCTGGATGACGGCCATATCGGATGCAGAGTGTGTAACGAGGGTTTTTGATTCGCGCAAATGTGGCCTTGGGATAACAACAATAAGTTTCAAATCAAAAGACGAGGATTTATACAGACTACATGCGTTAAATTGACTTTATTTTATAAAATTGCATTAATTCATAGTTTAAACATTTAATAATTTGATGTTGATGTTTATGCCAAGGCCACAGCATGGGAACTTAGCTTTGGTACTATAGAAATGATTAAATGATATTTATCTTCATTTCTTGATCCAAGCATGCTAAAGATGGAAAGATAAAAAAAAACAAAAAAAAAAAACAGAAAGTAACGAAACAATACAGTTTGTGTATTTTTTTGTACACTTCAGCTACCTTTTCATTTTCCTTTTCCTCTAACATTTGTAGCTTATAGACAGTGGACTCCTTTCTGCTCGTTTGCTGGGTTTGGGGCTTCACCCTGTTGCACAGACCAAGAAGATTCTAAAGGGGTTCTGCAGGGTTCTATTAGTGGTCCTCTCTATTTCGTGGTTCGGCATATACTATAGTTCCTATGTTCCTAATATTGCTTATAGATCAGAATTGTGTCATTCTGCTTACACCACAGTGATTTGATCTTTAATGTATTTTTTTGACAAAGGTTTGATGTTGTGAACTTCAAACATTCCTACATTATAGTAATGATAGATAACCACTCGTTCACTCGCCATCTCTTCTTCCCGTTCTGTCTCTCACAGCAAAAAAAAAAAAAACCAGATTTACTCGTAAGTCATTCGGACGTGCCTTTACACAGGAAATTTGGTATTCATGAAAGAATAAAAACACTAACTAATGTAAACCCCGACCCGATCGACTTCAAATCAGATCGTTTGCATGGATTACTAAATAATAATTTCCACTTCTGTCTGTCAGACTTTACCCTGATCGCTCATTCCATGCGCGTAGCTTTCTGTACTCTTGCCCTTATAAGGAGATTTGTGGGCGTAACTAAATACAAATGAGCTATTGCACTTTATCGACGTATGCATTAGCGCCAAGAATAGTAGCTTAAAGCAGAGTAATTGATTATCAAGGACTATAAAATATCACTTAATAAACAAATAAACACTGTAAATATAGTACAAAAAAGGAAACGCGCTTCTTTGACACCCACAAAATCCAGCATTTCACAGCTTTCCGTTTTTCTGTGCTAGTCTGTGTCGGGTTTCTAAAAAGATCAAGCAAATGAACAAAAAGTTTCTAAAAGTGTACATCTTGAAGCTCAGGAAGCATGAACTCTCCTTCTTCCAACACTAAATTATCGGCCTGCTTGGTTTTGCGACCAAAAAATGGTGTCTCAGTGTTTTTTCCCTGGAAGGTTAAGGGTTTATGCTCGCTGTAGGGGTTTTATTTTGACCTGTGTGTGTGTGTGTGTGTGTGTGTGTGTGTGTGTGTGTGTGTGGCATCCTGGGAAAACCGTTCACAAATTTTTTGACTTTTATTGTTTTGATTTCGACATAATTGTTGTGAAATATATTTAAGATTTCTTGTCTAAAACTTGTTATCGTTTAAAAAAATAACTCTGACAGGTTTTTTCAGATTACCACACACTCGCACTCCTTCACGATCCTTCACGTTTGACCTTTAGCCCCTACGCCCTTCTTAACGTGCGCTGTGGATGGCTGTGTGCTCTGACTGTGTGTGTGTGTCGGTTTGTGTAGTAATGGTTCGGGAACGTCTGAGGATCTGTTCTGGAAGCTGGACGCTCTGCAGACGTTCATCAAAGACCTGCACTGGCCCGAGGAGGAGTTCGCTAAACATCTGGAGATGAGACTGAAACTCATGTCCAGTGATATGATCGAGTCGTGCGTGAAAAGGTCAGAAGTGCAACGACTCGGTGTTCTGTAGTCCACTGTGGCTCTACCTTTGTCTACCTCACTCACCTTCACTGTCTCACTGTCTCTCTCTCTCTCTTTCAGGACGAGGTTGGCGTTCGAAGTGAAGCTGCAGAAGAGCAGTCGAACCACAGACTTCCGCGTCCCTCAGTCCATCTGCACCATGTTTAACGTCATGGTGGACGCCAGAGCCCAGTCTGCCAAACTGTGTGCCATGGAGCTGGGCCAGGAGGTAGAACACACACACACGCACACGCACACACACACACACACACACACACAGACACTTCTTTTCTTCTTTCCTTCTATATTTCTTCCTTATTTTTCCTTTTCTTGCTTTCTTGCTTATTCCTTTTTACTGTCTCTTTATTTCTTTGATTTTCTAGCCTATCTTCATTCCATCTTTCTTCCCTCTTTCTTTTCCTCTTTGTTTCCATTTAAGTACTCCTTCCTCCTTTTGTTCTTTCTTTATACACTCTTTTCTTTCCTTCTTCCCTCCTGCCTTACTTCCATTTGCCTCATTTCCTTCCTTCCATCTTTCATTCTTTCCTCCCTTCTTTCCCCCTTTCCTTTTCCCCCTTCATTCCTGCCTTCCATCTTCTTTAATACTTTAATTTCTTCCCCTTTGTTCCTTTCTCCTCATTGTTTCCTTTTAGTTACTCACTCCTCCTGCAGGTTTCCTTAAATTTCCTCTTCAATCCATGCCGTCCTTATTTTTCCGTCTTTACATTTTCCTTCCCTCTGTTCCTCCTTTTGGACTCTTCTCTCCAGTCAGCCTGTTGGCTTCACTCAGACGCTCAGCACACAGAGAGACATCAATCATCACTGTTACACCTTATTACTGTTCCATTTTTTAAGAATTATGTAAACGTATGAGTTGGTGGGTTTAATCTTCTCTCAGTTGTGTTTGTAATAATTCCTGCATCATTTATATGGCATGGATCATCATTTATATTCATGTTTGTATGCTTCTTATGAATATTCCGTATTCAGACTCCTTTTTGGAAACCTTGGAGTTTAATGGAAGTTCTCACATCTTGCTTTTCTTTGACTTCTGCCACGTTCTGAGTTTTCACTACGAAATGTGTCTCCTCTATCTTTCTTTTCCGTGTGAAAGTTTGTTAGAGAATGGGTAAGTGTGGCTAGCAATTCAATTGAATTCTCACTCCCGGGTTCCCAAATGTATAATTAGCAATCGTAGCAGTTTTCCCCGTTCCTCTGACACTCGACGACTGTTTTGATTCCATTACCATATGTGATATCTGCTTCTGAATATACATGTGTTAGAGCTGAGAGCCCTCACATCGCTGCCACATCTCCAGACAGGTAATAATGATCTGAACTGAATTAATTACCCAGAAGCCCTCTTCACAGCGAATGAGGAGACAAAGAGATATAGTTTCCACGTTTGCCCCGGGGTGGAAAAGCTCCCCTCAGCCCCATCAGTGTTTAAGAGCAGTGAGAGCGAGGGCGACGGCATGCTCCTTCTTCTCATGTTCTATCACATGCGCTTTGCTGTAGATGGATTAATATGAGTCATTATAATGAATAATAATGGTGGTTTTTCTTCACAGCGACAATATCACTCTCAAATCGACAACCTCATCGAGGAGACGGTGAAGGAGATGATTACTTTACTGGTGGCAAAGGTAGAAAAACTACAGTAGTAAACTTCATTTGTGTTACAGTTTTACAACTTATTACCATCATTCATAGAGCGATAGATAGATGGATAAATAGATGGAGAGATAGATGGAGAGATGGATGGCTGGATGGATGGATGGATGGACCGACGGATGGATGGATGGATAGATAGATAGATAGATGGCTAGATAGATAGATAGATAGATAGACGGATGGATGGATGGATGGATAGATAGATAGATGGATGGATGGGTGGATGGATGGATGGATGGATAGATAGATGGATGGATGGATGGATGGATGGATAGATAGATAGATGGCTAGATAGATAGATAGATGGCTAGATGGCTAGATAGATAGATAGATGGCTAGATAGATAGATAGATAGATAGATAGATGGCTAGATAGATAGATAGATAGATAGATAGATAGATAGATAGATAGATAGATAGATAGATAGATAGATGGATGGATAGAT
>JAQQZR010000016.1:15206246-15229990 GCA_030068235.1 Notoglanidium macrostoma | reverse complement strand
GATAGATAGATAGATAGATAGATAGATAGATAGATAGATAGATAGATAGATAGATAGATAGATAGATAGAAATGGATGGACAGATAGATAGATGGATGGATGGATGGATGGATGGATGGATGGACAGATAGATAGATGGATGGATGGGTGGATGGACAGATGGACGGACAGACAGACAGAGACAAACAGACAGACAGACAGACAGACAAATAGATAGATGGATGGATGGATAGATAGATGGATGGAAAGCTAGATGGATGGAGAGATGGAGAGATAGATAGATGGATTGATAGACAGACATACAGATAGATGGAGAGATAGATGGCGAGATGGATAGATAGATGGACAGACAGACAGACAGATTTTACTGAGAACGGAGTGTTTTATATTTTAAACCCAGAGCCGTGATTCCTGCGTGTTTCTGCTTTCTCCAGTTTGTGGTGATTTTGGAGAGCGTTCTGGCCAAGCTGTCTCGTTACGATGAGGGCACGCTCTTTTCCTCCTTCCTCTCTTTTACTGTAAGAACATTTCCTGCATTTCTATCACACGTCACACATGATAGAGATTTTCTTTAAGAAAAAGAAATAAAAAACCAAAAATTCAGTCCTTCCTCAGCTTTGTTCAAGTTTAGATATTGTTTACTAATATTTGCTTCATTAACTGATTTATGTTTATCATGCTTTAGTATCTAATATTTATTACTATTTATGATTTAGTTTGTTCATTTACTGTTTTTTTTAACAGTTTACTATAGTACAGGTGAAAATAGAGCAATAACTGTAGGAACCTGTGGGGTTTTAACTGTAATCCTGGACACAGGAACTGATCCTGGATCAGCTCGGTGGTTACATGTTCATACACATGTTTGGGCCTTTAGCGTCAGTCTGGTCCTAACGATCCTCTCATTTCTCTCTCCATCGCAGGTCAAAGCCGCCTCAAAATACGTGGATGTACCTGTGAGTGAGCTCTTCTCATCCCACATGAAACCTTTTCAAATATGGCCATGAGCCATCATCACATCAGTGTTATTGTCACTACAGTGTGCACTAGGCTCATCCTTGTTCGTGTTTGCGTTTGCGTTCCTGACTGATTACGGGCTCGTTATTATGAGCTGACAGTCTGTTGGCAGCAGCGAGCTCTGCAGATGGCCGTCTCTTACCTCCAAATGGCCATTCATATGCATGTGAGGCGAGCAGCGTGGCCGGCTATGTGGCCCTCTCTCTCTTTCTCTCTCCATCTCTCTCTCTCTCTCTCTCACGCTCTGCTAGCAGACAGTGCAATGTGTGTGTTGTGCAACAAAAGCGTGTGTCGTGAGGCTGCCGTGGGGTCCGACTCCTTACATCCTGCATTCAGTATCGCATCACGGCGCTTCCTTTAACTGCCAACACGTCCAGGGCACAAAACAATTCCCGTCAAAGCACTCTCTCTCTCTCTTTCTCTCTCTCTCTCGTGCCCTTGGGGTGAAAGAGCTTTGTGTTTCCATGGTAATTGTTTGCTTAATGCACAAAATAAAATAAAAAAAACACAGAGTGCTCATTTGCACCCTCGAAAGTATCTGCCGAGGTGTGAAGTAAGTTCAATTTGCAGCGACTGACAATTACCAATTCTGATGACCTTCTGATGCCCGCTGGCAGAATGGAGACATTTCATTTAGCGTACAGACGAAGCAAACAAGAGTTCAGCATCTTGCATTGTCCTCGTTTCTCTTAGCACTTCAAGAGTCATATTTTCTCCGTAATTGCTAATACTACTTTGTTCATTTTTTTTCACAGCTCATGACAGCTCATTTAACTGAACCCAAACACTTATTATTATTATTATTATCATCATTGTTATTCTTATTATAACATCAAATGGATTCATTTTTATCCCTTTCTCTGCGTGTGTGTTGTAGAAACCCGGCATGGATGTAGCCGACGCCTACGTGACGTTCGTCCGCCACTCTCAGGACATCTTGCGGGACAAGGTCAATGAGGAGATGTACATAGAAAGATTATTCGATGTAAGTAAATGCTGCTTCATCTCCTCCTCTGAAAAGAAAAAAAGAAACCCAAAGAGGAGGAGGTCCTGTAAAATGTGACATGACAACCAGCTAGGAGGGATAGGTCACGTTTTGAGGCCTACGTCTTCCTCTTCCTCTTCCTCTTTTCCCCTTGTTCTTTAAAGCTGCCTTTTTTTAAGTGTCTCTTTGCTCTCCGACCGAGTCCGCGGCTTTTTTCCCCTCCCTCTTGCTCTGTGTGCTCTTACGGCTCTGTTTGCTCTTTAGCCCTTTTCTCTCTGGTGTGCTGCTCTCTGGGAAAAAACCAAAGGAAGCTGCTGTAATTCTGCTCTTTGCTCCTTTCTCTGTTTGCCTTTCAGAGTGATGTGTTTTGCGGGGAAATGGAGTTTTCCCTCGAAAAAAAGTACGTAGTGTTATAAATGTAAATAAACTATAAAGGATAGTGTTAATTCTTCAGTTGGAGTACGGATATGACGTGACATGAGATGAATCACTGCTATAAATGAGATTTAAAGCAAAAGTTACACTAGGTTTTTTTTCCGGTCAATCAGCAAAAACATTTCTGACGGCTGGCATTTGCTTCTTTAGCGTTGCACTGGGAATTATTAGCAATGATGCGACACCGGTAACCCTCATTAACGCTCATTAAGTATCGGCCGTGTTGGACTTTTCTGACTCAGTTCATCTATGTACTGCCATAAAACAGCCTGACTGGATCTAAATAAAGATAATAAAGTAAAAATGAGTTAACTGTACACGGAAAGGTGCCTTTTTGTTTTCATTTAAAAAAAAATTTCACATTTCAATCAGATTGTCTCAGAGTCATCTCACGGCCTGGTAGCTTCTGGTCACTATATGTCTTTGATCCGCATCACTTCCTGCTTTCCGCAGGAGGCGGAATGTTTCACGGTGGTTGTGACGTTACAGAGTTCAGCTACGCTGTGTATCTGATTTTTCTCTATAGATGACAGAAGTTTGGGTTTCAGTGCAAGACTAAAGAAGCAAATTGCCAACAATGAACAGAACTCGATATTCAAATGAACAGTGCAGGGAACAAGTATGTTCTCGTCATTCAGAAACAGAAAGAAATGACCAGTAAAATAAATGAAGAGAAAACTTCAGACAGTAGGTGAAGGGTGCGTCCTTATCCTCTGGCCCGGAGTAAATCTCCGGTTAAGGAAGGACACGGCGAGGGACAGTGAAAGAGAAAGAGAAACCCTCCAGACCTGCGGCTTATTGTCCTACAGGCTTAAGGGGAGAGAAATAAAGAGGTAAACGAGGAGGGAGGGACGGAGGGCGGGAAAGCGTTGAGAACACTGTCTGAAACGATGACCAGGGCCGTCCTCCTGCTCCTAATCCTTTGTCTTGCGAGAGGACCGGTTTGCGGGGGCAGCCGTGTTTACTTATAACCTGCATTTTCAGTTAAGGGCAGGAACGCTGATCTGGGGTCAGCGCGTAAAAACATAATGGCTGCTCTGAGACGTGTTGCCCGAGTGTAATAACGGTCGAGGTACACGTCTCGTTGTGGCTGTGGATGCTAATGTCAGTTAGTAGTTTGAATCTGTTGGCTATGTTTTTATTAGGGATGCATCGATGCTATTTTTACATCACCGATACTAATACTGACACTGATACCAAAATGAGAATCAATTCATCAGAATCATTTAGGTTCTGGGTAACGAGGGAGGGCGATATGCCAAAAAATATCATATCACGATACTTTAGACATTTTCTATGATACACAACACGTACGATGATTTATCTTTGCCGGGACTGAAACATTGTTGCGTGTAAAAATAAAATAAATAGATTAAAAATGAAAAACTGAGATCGTCGATACTTTTCAATGACCGATAAATGTTTCTATTGATTTTTTAACGACTATTAACTGTCTTAAATGAACCAAAAAGAAAAAAATAAATACATCCGATCATTTTGTTTTACAATTAAACGATCAAATCAGCTGCTTCCAATCACAGTTTGGAATAACCTTTTTTTTTTCCGGTGATTTCGCAAAAAAGAAAGCGTGACGTGACCTAACAGGATATTGACATTATATCGTCGTATCGGCTAACCCTATTGGATAAAAGCTGTTGTTTGCACTTTTTCTTGCCTAGATCGTGTTCCCTGTAAGCGATGAACTCTTTGGTGAGTTTAATTTTTAAGATGTTTTATCGGGTTCTGTATTAAAGTGTCGTCTGTTCATTGGTGCGGCACCGTATGCTAGGATTAGCATTACATGGTATCAGATGTTGGTATTTTTTAGGAGTTGGAGTAAACGAGCTACCGGTTATCGACGCATCCCTTAATTTTGAAGCGTGTTGAAACCTGGCTCTTCTCTTTATTCCAATCTGAACATCCTGTGTTGCATCTTCAAAAAGCCTCAAACATGTTGCTTATGTATTGCTATGTGTGTCTGCAAAAGAGAAAAAAATACCCCTAGAAAAGAGAAATCACTCCTTATATTCACATCCTTTCTTTGTTTCCCTCTCGCTGTGCCTGTCTCATTGCATTTCCTTTGTTTTGTTTTGTTTTCCCCCCACTCGCTCTCTCTCTCTCTCTCTCTTTCTCTCCCTCCACCTGAATCAAAGTGGAACTTATCCTTCCTGTTGAGTTGTTTTTATCACATTATCTCGAGTGGCATGATTCAGAGTCGACTAATCTTCCTGTGTACATCTACTAGCATGACCCGCCTCCTTGGAGAATTCCCCTCATACATGCATTCGCAGACATCCAGCCATCTTCTCCACTCCAGTCCTCCACCCCATCTCACGCTCACCCCCCCGGGCCCCCCCCCCAGGCCCACTCTGACCCCAGATGGGTATGCAGGGCACACGTTTGGCTCCTTTCCCCACCTGCTGAAGTGGCTATGCCAGCAGAGAGTGCAACAAACAGGCCAAGCAATCTAAAACACACACACACACACACACACTCATATACATGTGCACACACACCTTCTCAATATCGCACAGCCACCATTCTTCTCAATATCTTCATATCATATTCATTTTTAATTTGATCACATCCTTTACATTTACAATTAAAGCAATACTCCAGTGGGGTTTTTTTTGGTTTGTTTTTAACCTCAGTTATCACACTTGAAGGGCAGTTGTTGTTGGGGCTTTACAGGAAAGTCGTCATGCAGATGCCAGGCGGATGTTCCCTGACAATAAATCAAACTATTAAATAAAAAAAAAAAACTGCCACATGACAACACATGACGCCATGCTTGATTCATTTCCTATACCAGCGCCACATGAAGTGTTTTATTCCTTACCCAGTACGTTTTTGGCACGGATTGTTATTACGCATCAGAGCTCATGATAGCCTTAATAACGAAGCAGTTTGGTGTTTTCTCTGAACATTTTCAACACTGACGTTCGATTGACCCTTTGATTCTTAGCTTCCCTTCTGATTCAGTGCTAATCTTCCTTGCGGGAGGGTCTGATCTAACTGGACGCTAAGATCAGACTGGAAGCCGTCCCGGAGCAGGCGTGGAGTGCGTTCGGCGGAGGTTAATTGGGGTCAAGGATGAGGATTTCTCACTAGCACGCATCACAATAAGATTACGCTCAGTGCCGTCCTTTCTGCTATTTTATACAAAGTGTTTTAGTCAGAAATGCCCATATGGGCATGTGTGTCAAACACAACAACAGTTACAGAGCAGTTTAGGGATCATTAATGTTTCAGTTACTGATTCGAAATGTGTTGATTAGACACGTGCGGAACGTCACGTAATTAATAAAACACTCCAGGATGTGCTGTTACGGGAAAATAATCAACGATGCAGGTTTGTGATCCTAATTATTTGTAGTATATTAGTTGCAAATTCCTTGTGATGCAACGGTGATTCGCCGATTAGTTTTTATCCGTTCATAGTTACGTTTAATCTTGTAGAACGTCCGTGAATCATCACAGGTTTTTTTTCGGACACTGACGCCGGAGTCTCCTTCCAGAAAACGTCACTGTTGCAACAATTACACGTCTATCATTGTTAAATAACACGCATTTTTTTTTACTCTTTAGCATTGGCTTTAGAATTATGTGACGCGTCCACCATGCAGCTCCCTGTGAATGCGTTGTCGCTATAGAAATGAACCTACAACCTATAGAAAGATCCAGAACTACTGGCAGAGCTGCTGTTAAAGAAAAGAATCAATGCTGTTCTGGCCAGCTGAGAATTCGACATGCTGTGGTATAATGTTGTATAAGGACATAAAGGTATGTTTTAACAGGTACACCGTAAACAGGTTCCTCTTCGACATCACGTGATGAAGTATATGATGAATAGTTTTTTTGTCTTTCGTCATTGGCGATAATATCTAAACTTCTTGCTGAAGCTACAGTTAGTCAGAGACAAACAGATAGACAGAGGGTGTAAAGGGAGGGGTGAGGGAATTCATTTATTTTGCCCTCCGTCATTCCTGCTAGTTCTTTAAAGAGTGGATGAAGAAAGTAGGATTAACACGAGCGCTCATCTGTCTGATTCAGGCTGAGCTTGGAGATCATTGATTAAAAAAATCCCAGTGTTTATGTATGTGTGTGTGTGTGTGTGTGTGTGTGTGTGTGTGTGTGTGTGTGTGTTAGAGCCCTTGAGCTCCGCTCAGAGACTCAGGCATCTACAGATATGTCATCGGATTACACGGGTCAATTATACCCTTAATCTGCCTTTCTATGGGGTGGGATTACGCCCAGCCGGCCTGCATTGATTGATTCGGCGTATTTCTGACGACCTTGGTAGATGCCGAAGTAAACGCTGAGCCTATAGCGCTACTGTTTGTTGTCGGGCTCTGTTGTCCAGCTATACCATTTCACTGTCTGCTACCACTTTGCGGTCGTGCTCATGACCCACTGGCCCGAGTGTACTCGTTGTAGAGGTCACGATCTTCAGTGTCGTTGACGTTAAGACTGAACTGTTTATTCAGCATCGAACACTACAGAAATCTCCAAAATGGGATCCGAATCCAAAATGTCCTCAGCTAGCTGTAGATGTTTCCTCAGATCTGCGAATGTACATCAGTAAGCATGTCATACGTTACCTTAAAAATGAGAAATATCCAGACCCTTGAGATGGCATGACAATAATCATCTCATCATAAAGACTGACGGGTGCTTCGTGGTTTTTTTTCTTTTTAATAAGCAAGCTTAGCAAAAAGTAATCGGGACATTAGTGGGTGGAAATGTATATTTAAAAAAACAAACAAAAAAAAAACACTAAAAGGTGGAGAACCAACAGGTACTCTCATGGTTATTGTTCCAAACATGTTAAAAGGTTTTTCGTCGTTCGGAACGGAGGCAGCGTCGCCGCTGTAAGCTGCTTAGGTTTCCAATAATTACAGGAGCTGGGATTCTTTTCTCTTTTTTTTTTCTCCAGCTCTCAGCGTGTCGAATGTAGACCTGGTGGGTTAATGCTACAGTGCAAATAGGCACTAATTTTGGATGACCAGAAAACGTATATTTATAGTGTGTGATTGCATTATTGGGGTCATTCTGGTTTTCTAAACAGTAAATTTAACCAAGCACTTTGCTCTCCCTCTCTCCCCGTCTCTCTCTCTGTCTCTCTCTCTCTCTCTCTCTCCATGATGTGAACCGAAGTATGGTGGTATTTGTTTGATTAACTCGTCTGACAGGAGTGACAGCTGCTAGCGGGTGCGCGTATACGAGAGTCTCAGCGCGGGTCCGCCTTTGTACATCTGTCAGCACGGAGGCAGGGGGAATCGGAGGGAGAAAAGAGACAAATTGGTCCCAAAAGGCAGGCCATTCACCTTCGGCTCACCCCCTCCGCCCCCCGCCCTCCCTCGGCTCATTCAGGTGCTCTGCGGGATTCTCAAGTGCTCGCTGGCTTATTCCATTTTGCCCCCCTCTCTCTTCGCCCCTCCCGACCCCATTCAAGACCGAGCCCCAGAAGTGTTGCGCTTCTCATTCGGCTGCGTCTCAATCCGCCTCTAAGCGTTCCTTTGTGAGCACTTTGCTCACGGCTCCTTACTCACAACCCCCCCTCCTCCTTTCCTTCTTTCTTTCCATCCTTTTTTCTCCCTCGCTCCTCTTTTTCGCTCATTGTGTGTTTACTCAATGACACGGACGTGGGCTATAATTCCCAGCGTTTAGTTCATCCCAACAAGCTCGTTCTCTCTCTCCGAGCATGTTTTGGTGAAGAGAGCTCTGTTTGCATACTGTTATCCATTTAGTGAACAGGCTCTTGTGCATAAGAACAGAGTCCAGTGGAGGTCCAATAGTAGAGGAGCTTTTTTTCCCCTTTTTTTCATCCAGACCTGTAGATCAACAAGCTAAAAAAGTCTGGTGACACATTTTCCCTCAAAAAAAATGCTTGTTTGAAACATCAAAAGGGATTATAAATTAAACTGTTTGTCCTGTTTTATTTTCCTGAGCCCGTCTGTGTGCCGAAAAGATTAAGCGGCCCTTTACAGACGTGGCGCTAGCCTGAGCAGAAACATTGGAGGCTTGTTGCACTTAAGGCTCCAACGAGGCATGCAAACCTCCACTTTGTACATGCCGCTCAATCAAAAGCAGTTTGAACCTCACATGCTTGCTGAGCCTAAAACTTTTCTTCAATCCCGCCATTCAGGGGGACCTCTTTCTGCGGAGAGAAAGAGAGAGAAGGAGGGATGGAGAACGTGAAAAAGAAAAAAAAAACGAGAAAGAAGAGAGGCTGAATTTGAGTGCTAGCACAAAGGCGCAATAGAGGAACATGTTTGGGGTCGTGTGTTTCCTGTGAAAAGTTTTCCTCTGGGTCAGGATGCCCCACTGTGCCGAGAGAGAGAGAGAGAGCGAGAGAGAGAGAGAGAGAGAGAGAGACGTGAGCTTGTCGGTGTGAGTTACCATGGTAATTGAGTTCCCTCGTCAATGGACCTCCTCTCAGGGGCCAGAAAGCACACAATAATAGGCCAACAGCGGCTGTGAACAGCGAGCAGGTAGGATTAGCCCGTCCCTTTGTCCTAAGAGCATAATGTCTTGTAGTCAGTTTTAAAAGAGTCCTCTGCACCGGGGGGTCTGATTCAGCTCTGAGCCTGAGCTCAGTGACAAAAAAAGATGGTGGAGAAGAAAAGCAGACGGGCTTGAGCTTCGATCCTTGGTCCTCTCTCTCACACAGGATTGGTGCATGAATGTTTTTTTTTTTTTTTTGAGGCAAGGAGCTCTGAGTTACAAAGACAAGGAATTCTGAGTCGGTCTATCTCAATCTTTCCAGCAACCTGTCATTTCGCATTAGCATCAACACTAGCGGCAATCTTCATTCCATCCCTCCCGCTAATTGCAGACACAGCTGGGTCCCAGCGGGAGAGCTTCTCGGGCGGCGTTGGCCGTAGAGAGCAGGCCTCACTCAGACACACGCTCTAAACTCATAGTCACACATACACACTCTAAACTCATTCAAACACACACATTACCACCAGTAAGGGCAGAAAGAGGCAGAGTCACAGGTTGCTTGTAATCCCCCTGTACCCCCCACCGAGTCTCCACCTCCTCCACCCTACAAAATTCCTGCTTCTACTACAAAAGAGGGATTTTTGAAGGAAGCACAAAGAAAGGCCTTATTTGATTCCTCACCAACTCCCACTGCCTAGATTCAGGTGTGCTTAAGGTTGGTAAAAGTAGCATGCATGTGTGCATGTGTGTGTATTGGATGGGTGTGGAGGGGCGTACAGCCTTGCACTGAATTCTGTTTGTTGCCCCCCGCTAGGCACCATGGCTTCCTATAACTTGTCAAAGATTGGAGTGTGAACGCAGGCTCACTCGAAAACTGGGTGTTTTTCTGGTGCGTGTATGTGTGGTGTTGCAGGGGGCAGGAGGTCGCACAACCATTCAACACTCCCTTCTAGAGGTGTGGGGGGCCTGCAGATGTTCATGTGTGTGCACGTTTCGTACACACACACGCACGCTCACAACACATGCATGCACACACGCATAAATCCTAATATCAGATGGAACTCATTAGATGATCACAGTTTTTTTTTTCATATCCGTTTCATTACATATTCAGAGGCACGATACTCTTGTTTCGGCTGGCAGACGCCGCCAGCTTCCCGCTGCTTCGTATCCAAAAAGTGGTGCGGTACATAATGCCCTCCGAGAGAGACTTCTGTTCCTCTCGTCATAGCAGAACAAAGTGCCACAACCAGCACTGTTCATTTTGCAAGCCAGACCAGGCCTGTTTTTGCACTCGCTTGCCTCGGTGTCCGTCATTTTTTTCTTGGTATGTAAAATCATTTATCACTGGTTTGAACTTATTAGCCAGGAATTAGCTAGAATTAGCCAATGATGTATATCAATGATGTTAACGATGCTTCTTGTTAATATACGATACATTCGCATTTGGTGACATTGCTTTGTCGAGTTGCGTCGTGTTTGCAAATGTGGCCAGTGTATCCGAGCAGAAGGTATTGAAAAATAAGGTGGAATAGGTAAAGGACACAGGAGATAGAGAGCAATCACATGAAAGGGGAAGACAGAGTGTGTGATAGAGGCAGAGGGAGATGGAGAGAGATAGAAAGAGAGAGAAAGAGAGTGTGAGTTGTGAAGTTGTCCAGGCCTGGCCTCTCTGTGGGGGACAATCACGGACCGGCTGCCCGAGCGTTCACAGGCACACAGCACTCCCAGATTAACACCGAGCCCTGACTCCCACACACACACACACGCCACAACGAAGACACCACAGAGCCCCCCGTCACACCACCAAACCTCCTTCAGATCCTCAACCTCTTCATGTCACCACTTCTACTATAATATGACCATCACTGCAAGCCATGGAGCTACACATATAGGAGATTCTTTTCTTGACTAAAAAATTGAACAAATGAGATTGTACTTGTCTGGAAGGTGAAGGACCTGTCAAACATTTTACACTGTTCTACTGAAAGTGCAAAGCACCCAGATAATCCACGTATGTAGCAAAGATACATGGGAGATAATGTGACTACTGTTTGCTCTCCTGAGATGTTTTCATTGAACACACTTCCCATTGTACATCCAAAAATGAGAATTGATTCAACAAGCAAGCAATAGTACTTGGGTTTCCAGTTCTGGCTGATTTTCCACCAACTTTAGAAACAGGAATGGTCATAGTGCTGAAAGATTTCTCACGGAAGCATGCAAAAATACCATTATTGAGCTCAACATGAAAGAACATCTTGGATTGCCTACATTTTGTTAGAAACACTATGTTGTTATAGCACAATGTTACTTGTGGTTGTCAGGCTACCCTGTTTTGGTGGTGCTATGTGGTATTTTGATCCTGCCAGTCAACACCTCAAAGTACCATTAGGTTACACTGCTCAAGCTTGCAGAGATACAACAATTCATCGACTGAACCTTTGCCACTGAATCTGTGGCCAGTCTGGAAAGTACAGTTCCAGTTGCTTAGATTTCTGGTCATTCAACATTCCACTGGTGACTGGATGAACAGTCTAAGGAAACAATGCGAAACAGTGGTCCCCAACAACCCTGTGTCTGGGCATCTACCTGCCTCTAGGGATCAATACCATGAGCCCTAATTCAATACATTGGATTAAAATGATTAATGCAAGGTCTGTTGCATTTGGCTTGGAAATGAACTCTCCTGAAGATAGGGTTTTTACTAAAAGGTTGATGACCGCTACATATCCTCCTCTATGCTTGCAAATTTGTACCCCAAAATGTACCTTTTTGAGATTTGTTTCGCCCCAAAAATCAGTTTGCTCTTTTTACCCGTAATGTTAGGACTCGTATCAAAGGCTAGGCTCGATCAAAACCAATCAGTTAGATGCCAGTCCAGATTCTCCCCACGGTCCAACATCTGCAACCCAAAAGCCAAAAGCACCGGCTGTGTAATAGTTGCCTTGAGTCCAATAAGTTTCAGGGATAGGACGAGAGGATAGAGGGAGAGATATTTGGGTAAAGTAAGGACAACGTGCCTGCGTCTCCTCTGGTGAAATGAGGAGTGAAGAGTGATGAGTGTATGCTAACAGAGGCTGATGGCAGACTGAGCATCTCTCTCTGTCTATGACCATGAGCAACAGAGACAGATTGTAGGCTTACATGGTGTCAATTAGTAATTTGCTGAAAGGAAAAGTTCTTCTCTGCCTAAAGCCTTGATCCATTTGGAATGTTTCATAGCTAACGCTTCAGTCAAGGGTTGTTTGTCACGTAAGGCTTTGGTCTGGAGTAAGTTTGCTGAATCTTATGTCCATGGTTGTTTAGGAGTCACTTGAAGCTTTGGACCAGAGTTGTTTATGTCAAGAAGAAATCCATTAAATACAGAAAAAAAGTCACCTGAAGCTTTAGCATAGGATCGTTTAGGAGTCACCTAAAGCTTGGTCCAGGATGCTCTAAGAGTTGACTAAAGTTTGGGTCAGGGGTTAAGAGTCTGCTGAAGCTTTGGTTAAGATTAGTTTATATCACTTGAAGCTTTGGTCCCATGTTTTTTTAAGGGTTGACTGAAGCTTTCGTCCAGGATTGTTTAAGAGTCAAAAAACCTTGAGCCCTGGGTTGCTTAAGAGTCAGCTGAAGCTTTGGTCTTTGGTTTCTGCTCATATGGGTGCTTGTGCACTTCTTTAAAACAGACAATATTAGTGAATGGTTCAAGTTGATCCATTGAGACAGTTGACTGGAAATGTAAGATTGTCTTAAATAGCAGTATTTATGTTCAAAATGTATTAAAAATATCCAGTCCCTATTTTTTACCAACTTAAACTGTTTGTCTTGTTCAGATATGTGGCAGTGCCTGTCTATGTTTGTGTGTCTTGTTGGAAAAACATGCATTTGTGTTTCAGCAATGGTACACTAGCACGATGAACCTACTGGGTACCTGGCTAACAGATCGCATGGACCTGCAGCTTCACCTGTACCAGCTGAAAATCCTCATTCGAATTGTAAAGGTAATATATAAGTAATGCATTCAGCTGAGTACAAAAGAGTGCATCATCTGTGGTTACTGGGTGAAAAAGTAAGAATACCTCTATTTCACAATTGATCTTCAAGGATATAACATTGCAGCGATCCAAACACTTTTTGGAGAATATGAAGGAGGTTGGAGTGGGCATGGACGTTATTTAAAAGATTTATATTGCATTTATTTACATCACGTATATATACACACCAATCAGCCATAACATTAAATCCACCACTCTCATCCATTGAGCCATGGACACCACAAGACCTCTGAAGGTGTGCTGTGGTATCTGGCAACAACACGTTAGCAGCAGATCCTTGAAGTCCTGTTAGTTGCCAGGTACGGCCTCCGTGGATCAGACTTGTTTGTCCAGCACAGCCCACAGATGCTCAGTCAGACTGAGCTCTGGGGAATTTGGAGGCCAAGTCAACACCTTGAACTCTTTGTCATGTTCCTCAGACCGTTCCTGAACTATTTTTGCAGTGTGGCAAGGCGCATTATCCTGCTGAAAGAGGTCACTGTCAGGGAATACCGTTACCATGAAGGGGTGTACTTGGTCTGCAACAATGTTTAGGTAGGTGGTACATGTCAGAGTAACATCCACATGAATGCCAGGACCCAAGTTAATCAGCAGAACATTGCCCAGAGCATCACACTTCATCCACCGGCTCGCCTTGTTCCCGTAGTGCACCAGGTGCCATCTCTTCCCCAGGTAAGCAACACACACGGTCATCCACATGACGCAAAAGAAAACATGATTCATCAGACCAGGCCACGTTCTTCCATTGCGCCATGGGTCAGTTCTCATGCTCACGTGCCCACTGTAGGCAATTTTGGTGGCAGACAAGGGTCAGCATGGGCACTCTGACTGGTCTGCAGCTACACAACCCCATACACAGCAAGCTGTGATGCGCTGTGTGACACCTTACTATCAGAGTCAGCATTAACTATTTCAAACACTTGTGCTACAGTAGCTCTTCTGTGGGATCGGATCAGACTGGCTAGCCTTCACTCCTCACACACATCACTTAGCCTTGGTCACCCATGACTCTGTCACTGGTTCTCTGGTTGTCCTTCCTTGGACCACTTTTGGTAGGTACTAACCATTGCATAATGGCATAATGGGAACACCCCCTTGCCATTTTGGAGATGCTCTGACCCAGACATCTAGCCATCACAATGTGGTCTTGTCAAAGTCACTCATATCCTTATGCTTGGCCATTTTTCCTGATTCCAGCTCATCAACCTTAAAAACTGACTGTTTACTTGCTGCCTAATATATCCCACCCCTAATCAATTTTATTCACGGTATTATTATTACTTGTATTCACCTGTTTTAATGCTAAGACTGATAGTTGCACATATGTATATATAGAGTTTGCCAAAAAAAAAAAAAACCAAATACACACTTTGTAATGCATACACAAACATTTGTATAAATATTAAATACTAAATTTATTCAGACATCACGAGATTAATAGAAGTTACCTTTGGCCTCTACAATTACAAGAGGTGCTCAAAGTGGTGGCCATTAGCTTCCAGACATTTATGTGTAGAAATGTTCCTGAAGTTTGTACTTTTTTGTCTAACTCTTTATGTGTATATATATATATATGTGTGTGTGTGTGTATATTATATGTATGTGTATGTCTTCCTCAACCTCGGTCTTATTCCACCACTGTTAATATCTTACCATGCACTATTTTGATAACATGATGAGGGAACATCTGTGGAATGTAACACACTAAATGACTTGTTATAAATTGCTATAAATTACATTCTGTCCTAAGGGTATGCAAAATTATAGTCAACTGTGTACACAGAGCCAGTTCTGCTTAATCACACATTAAAAATAACAGTTTAAATGGTTGTTGATGATTGCATATATACATAGAATTACAAATGGATGTTAGAAAGAATGCGTGACAAAGCTTTCTAGCAAATTGAAAATGCAGAATGGGATTAGTCACAGGTCTACACAGTCTGTCTATTAGTTTTCACATTATTTCCTGATAAAGTGCTGGTACTGAATAAGTAGAATTTCTATTACAAATAATATTCATTGCTAAATAACCTAGAAGACACAGTGTTCTCATATCTATACCCATTCTGATTTATTTGCATAAAAAAAAAAGGGTCTGATTTAGGATTTCAGACTGGTACATGAATTAAACTAAACGTCCGTCTGTAAGATCTGCTAAATCTTGCAGTGTGATCTCCGGGTAGCAGCAGGAGCAGGACCTTGTAGTATGGCATCACAGGTTTATTTCTGTCCTGTGAAGCCACCAGTTAGGCTTCACTTCCTCTGTTACGTAAACCCGGAGGACATCCACGTCTACACTGTGCTCAGACAAACAGGACTGGCGTTTCTTAAGAAAACCCAGATTCATGCTGGTCTCAGCAAAAATGTATTTAAAAATGAAATTATTACGAATTATAAACTGAAGGCTCAATAGTATGGGAAAGTGATAAAATGACATTCCTTCCTTCCCTTGGTTTATTACTATACAGTTTAGTACTAGTACTTAGAGTACACATTTGTTGCTGGGATTTAATTTTAAAATAATAATACATATACCAAGATATTTCATTTTCAAATCACCAGTAATAAAGTGTTATTTCTACGCTGACCAAATCTCTGTGGACCTTTCCAGAAAAAATACCGCGACTTCCGTCTGCAAGGCGTCCTAGACTCCACCCTGAACAGCAAGATGTACGAGACGGTGAAGAACAGGCTGATGTTGGAGGAGGCCACGGCGTCTGTGAGGGACGGAGGAATGCAGGGCATCTCCATGAAGGACAGCGATGAAGAAGACAGTTAGGCGCCACCATGTTTGGTGTAGCGATGCATGTACTCTGTCCGTCATGCTTCCGTAACAATTTTTCCTTTGAGTCGTACGACTGATCACGGGGGCCAATATTAATTACTGACATGAGATGAGAAAAGCAAACGAGAAAAAAATCTACATTTAATGTTTGTCAGAAGATTGTTGTAACAAACAGGGAGGGAAAAAATTGAATCAAAATTGGTGTTTTACAAGTACTAATGTCCAAAATGCGTTCCTAAATGTTTCCAAGCAATATGGCGTACTACTTGTAAGCGATGTTTTGCGTCAGATGGTTAGGAATGTATGCCCTGTCGTGTCCCTGTTCAATGCAAACGTGTACGGCGCTTCTTATGTGTACTGTAAATATATGAATGGTACATAATTGTGCATAGTCTCCTTTGGAGTTTGACAGATGATTTGATTATGTTGTATTTAACTGGTATGGGGTGTTTAAAGCTAGTGTTTCTATTCCATTTACACAATAAACGGATAGTCAATGATCACAGTATCTCTGGTACCACAAGCCATCTGGAACGGCCATCCTTTTTTGTAATGAGTTAGTAGATACTTTAGAAATGCAATATTAACTATATTATGATATACTTTGAGTAATATGGACAATATATTTGTTTTTACATCAGTTTGCGATTTATAAATATGCTTTTTACATACTTTATCTATTTATCTAAAGCCTCACTTTTCATACCATTCCTGCAAATGATTTCTTTTTCTATTTTGCTCTGGGCATTCTTGCTTTTCATCCTAACTGATGCTCTGTGTCGGTGCAGAAGGTTATCCATGTTATCTAGAAAAATATAAAAACATCCAAAGAGCTCTGAAGTTTGTAGAATGACAGATTCATCCTTCGCTTGCCTCATGTTTGTCCAAAAAGGGGGAAAAAAAATACATTACAGTAGCTACATTACAATGTTCATGCACAGATTTGGGTCTTATTATTATTATTATTATTATTATTATTATTTTCTGTTAAATAAGCCTTGGTATGTTATTGTTAAAAAGCAAAGAAAAGGAGATTCGAGTCACCTTGGAAAGATGTCATTTGAATTGTGAAATTTAAAAGAGTATTATTGTAAAACTGCAAAGTAACAACATGCCCAATGTCTTCTCAACATCTTCGTCATCAACTCTTCACCCTTAAAGAAGTCTGACGTGGGGACAGCGGGATTAACTCTGAGCTCACGGGCAGATTGGAAGAATGGCTGAAGATGATACACCCTCCACTCCACTCGCAGATCACCTCACAGATTAAAATCGTTCTCATGCCATTTCAGAAACAAATCCGACCGTCCTGAAGATAAAGGAACAAAGGGGTGGTGGGATTAGACTGAGCAATGGCCTATAAATGCAAGGAGGATGGGATGACTTATACAGAGGTCAAAAAACAAATCCTTCCTGTAAGGGAAGAGGGCTAGAAAACCAAAAATCAACAAAAAATCCGACGTGCAAACACAAAACACAAGAGCGATATCTCGACAAGGTCAAAATACTTAGGTGTCGATCAGACCGACCCGAAGAAGCTTTAAAAGGTGTTTCATATAAATAAACTGGAACATTTCATTTCATTTCACGAATGATCCAGTTTAGGATATGAAAAATGTACAGTTTTGCTCAGTCTCTCATTTGTCACTTAACACATTCACCCCTATGAAAAATCTGGAATATTCCATCAGTCTGAAGTCACACGTTCAACAGGATGTCGCGTCATCTGAATTTCCTGTAGATCACGAGAAGAAGAAAAGCCCATTCCCTTATTTTGTCTTTCTTTTCAGACTACTGCCTCATGAGATCGCTTTGAATGTACCTGTTACACAAATGATCGTTACGAAGGTAAATTACAAAGAAAACCGTTCTCATTCTATTATTCCTTTAGCCACGTTTAGTGTACTCGCTCATTTTAAGCGCAAAAGCCTAAAAGGTTCAAAGTCAAATTCAGGACTGTTTTAAGACACAATGTAAATAAATGATAAAGAATGAAGGTTAAGGGTTACAAGGGCTGAATGGCACTACAAGCATGGAATCGACAAAAAGATGTGTCAAAACATTTCATAGTTGTATAGCAGAACTTTAAACAGTCAAGACTCTTGTAACGAGTGCTTCTAGAAATAGTGCAGCACTGCAATTTCCCTTCAGTAATTCGTCGTAGCACTATATACACAAGTTCCTTTAGTTACCCACTGGCAATTGGACACCAACTGATTCGCATTGTGTAGCATAACGAAGTTAAAAGTGCTCCATCTGACACCCCTGGAGCACTGCTGCACCTGAGAGAGAGAGAGCGAGAGAGAGAGAGGGAGAGAGAGAGAGAGAGAGACATTTCATCTATTTAAAGTCTCGGCTCACAGACCCAATTTTGCCTGTTCTTGAGCACCAGGGCACAGGGCAGAGAAAGACTAATGAGAGAGGCTCATTGTTGGAATACGTTACCCGTGGCTTGCCGCTGTGACCTAGTTCTAGCAGCATAAGCCCTCGCAAAACACCGCTCTCCTTCTGATTTTCTGTGCAATCAAAAGAGGAAAGCGAAAGAAAATCATGACAATCTCTCCGAACGGGAGTGCCACAAGGGCCGGCTCGGATATCATACGTTTAATTTGCTCATAAATCCCGTCGCGGTGCAGCAATTTTGCTCGGCGGAGTGCCTGGCGACAGATTAATAGACGAGGAGATTTAGTCAGGCACGATTCGTGCTGCTGTGGCTTTTAAGCTCCAATCAGGTTAGGAAATGGGAATGATAACAGTCTGCAAATAAAAGATTCTTCAATTGACCGGCACAGCGTGAGTCGGCTCCGGGTTCGTACTTGCAACGCATGCGGAGGGGGTGAGGGGGGGGCCTGGGGCCCTGAGCCCTGACCATGAAACGCAGCGTGCGACCTCCGAGCGGATGTGCAAGGCAAATGAAATGTAGAAATTGACGAAAACAAATACACGGAAAAAGTAGCATAAGATTATGCCTGTGCGCCCATGTCGCGTTTTGACTTAAACACTTCATTTCCGAGTCGGCAGAGAGGATCGTCACCTGCCGAGGTCTGATAGATGTCGAAACACGTGAAACTCGGTGCTGCTCTCACCTTGATGAATGTTTACTCGACAGCTTGTGTTAAAGTGAAGGGAGGTATAGCTGCCTAGCCTAGTATATAGCCAGGTAGAAGTCAGAGCCCTTCAATAAGGGTGACTCAAAGCCTCTTAGACTTTGGTGGTTTATTTAATGCCTACCTTCTTATCTCTGCATAATTATTTTTCCCCCCAAATGAATAGCTTACTGTTGAAAGCAATCGCACGCCGTGTTCCGGCCTCGGGATAGACAGACAGAGAGATGAAGATGATAATCAGATGATCTGCTTCTCTCTTTAATCAGATACTCCGGCAGATAAACAGGGTGGCCGAGGGACTGTATCGTGTATTAGATTTGATCTATCAGGATGAGCTCCACTGTATACTTCGAACAGGTCAACATGACTTTGATTGTCAGTTATAAAGTGTGTGATAGTGCTTTAACTGTGTGACGGACTGGGAAGACTCTACATTGAAAAACGGTCATTTTTTTCTACCGTATATCATTCTCAAACCTACAGGCTGTCCGGAAAAGTAACCAGAAATAGAAATCGTAGCATTTTAAAATCTAGTTAACCAGGAGAAAAGTACATTTAAAGACTGTGGAGCGCAAAAGCATCGCAGACATTTGGACAGCCGGTGTTTGGTTATAAACTGAATTTATTAGGCTTACGTCCATTTCGCCTCGGTTCGGACATGTTTAGGCAGACTGACTGTTTTTACCACTGCATTTGTAAATCTGGCTCCCACATGGATGGCAACAAGATCTTTGCAGGAAGATAGCCTACACAACATTAACATTGATTACAAATGAAATACAATATTTCTACATGCTTTATATGAAAGATGTTTATGGTTATGTTCAGCGACAAAGCACGGGAAACAAAAAAGCAAAGACAAAAATTGTGTCCGTTTGCCAGAATTCAGCCAAAGTGACACCCAACAGGTTTTCCCAGAACACAACACATTTATAAAACGTGCTACAGACTAACAACTGTTCCAATGTCCTTAATTCTAGTAATAACAGAGCAAAAGCAGGGACAATAATTGTCTGTGTGATCAGTGGGGACATATGGAGACCGTAGCGCTGTTAAATAAAGCCATGAGGCAGATGGTTTAGTAACTACATCAAGGTTCAAGGTTCCCGTCTCATTGGGTGGCGTTTTGAAAGAAAAAGGAGCCTTAGCAGGCTTTGTGGGGTTCCGTCAGAATCATCATTCATCACAACGTGCTCGCTTTCTCGCAAGTTTATTGGTGTACTTCAGAAATTTGGCAAATTAGCCTTAGTGGCTACATGAGTTGTGGGGTGACATGATGTTAGCCAGTTAGCTCTAAGCACCCAACAACAAGACTCCTCAGAATGTTTGAACATAAAGACAAACCAGGTTGTTAGCTACCTGCAAGATAAATCATTCATTTACAGCATGCTAACTTGGAGGACAATTTGGTCTTCCATATTAAAACTTTCATAGAACTCACTGTACTTTTGCCTACACAAAGAACAATAAATGAAATATTGCTTCACATTAAGCTAAAATAACATACCTTAAGTGATACGCGCAAAATGGCCTCGTACCTGGAGTTGCCATCTAGCCAGAATTCAATGAATACAAGACTGATTTTATAGAAATACCTAAATAAACACAATTTAGGTAAGATTAAGCTAAACACGATGCACAGGAAAAAGAAAAAGACTTTTGTGTTTAATCTTCCCACCCTCACCCGCTGAAGAAGAATTTTTCCAGGTTGTCTCATAACTTGAGGCGTAACGACAAACAAATATGCTTCGCTTCTTCTCAAAGTGGATAATCGGACCCTTGAGCGTGTTCGCCTTACGTGCTCTGCAGCATTATGCAAATGTAATCGCACCCTCATTTTAAATGCACCTGTTTCTCTAGCCTCCAGCGATTGTTAATACACAGGCCAGACATGTTCTGTCCACGTCCTGTCCAAAAGCACCCTGCGGGACCAAACAAGGGCTCTGCGGGACCAGAGGGGACATCCCCTTGCCCATTTTGTGGTTCGGATCTAATTCGGTGGACAGATGAGTGGCTGTGGACGTGGGGGCGCGCAGGTTGCCCCAGCCTCTCCCTCCTGTCTGCCGTCCTCACTATTGTCCTGGGAGAAAAGAAAACCCTGTTGAGGCCCTTTCGCTTACAGCATCAAAGGTGTGCCCGAGCCCCCCTTTCGCTTTTGGAAAAGCCTCCGCCATTCAGAACTAACATTATGGGGAACCTCCTGCACTCGGGCCAGGGTCAGAAAAATAGAGTGAGATAAAGAAAAAAGGGAGCTGGAGTAGAAGTGGCAGGAATGCTCTGCTAATTGAAAGGCCGGAGAGGAGAGAGAGACAGAGAGAGAGAGGGAAGAAAGGTGGGCTAAAAGACAGTTTAAAAGCAGAAAAGAGCAAAGAGAGCAGGCAGCTGACAGAATGTGTGGCGAGGGTCGCAAGACACTCTACACTTCACACACAAACGGGAAAAAACATGAGCTAAGAATTAAGTGACTCAGTGCCAAATTGTATAGATCTGCGTGAGTGTGAGTGTGTGTGTTGAAGAGAACTGAACCGACAGCCAATGTGGAGCAAGACAGAGCGAGAGAGAGAGAGTGAGTGATGGGGAGTGGAGCTGAGATACACTGACAGGCTCGAGAAACACAGGCAGCCTTCAGGACAAAAGTCCTGGCTGACAAAAGGACTCGGAGATCCATTTTTGCAGTGTGCTAGTTTATCGTTGCATAGTGTGCAAAAAAGTCTTTCACTTTTTTTGCCCTGATGGCAGCAGGAAAGCAAAATGCATTAGTTTTGAAAAAGCAAGCACCGCCCTCCAAATAGTTACGTGCTCAATTTGCTAATGAGTACAGTACACAGTGTCTTTGTGTCTTTTAAATCCAGCCAACAGGTCATTCTCCTGACCTACAGAAAACGAGGAAGGAAAAACAGGCAGAAATTTACTTATTGCTTGGACTCTCTGACTATTTGGATCAACACACAGATTGCGGAATTGATTATAAATCGATAATTGTTGAAAAAAGGGCAATTGGTGTGTGAAATAATAATTCATATTTGTGACCTGATGTCCAAATAGGCTGGCAAGGTGATTTGGCCATAACTCCGATACGTTTAAAACAGTCCTTCTTCACATCATCATTCATGAGTTACCGCTAGGCTTACACCGGATTCTTAAAAAAGTTGATAACATATCAGTTGGAAGCTATCGTATCATGGCACATACAGTGATGTCATCAAATATCGAATCGTTTCCTTATAAACCGAAGTCATTTCGTATTGTATCGTATCATAACCTGTCGTAACGCCTCATATCGGAATGCATCGTATCGTTTGTATCAGGGCATATTGTATCGTAATGTAGCGTAACGTAGCGTATCTTACAGTATTGTATTGTATCATAACACATCGTAGCATACTGTATCGTATCACAACGTATTGCATCATAACGTATCGGAACGTAATGTATCATATCGTATCGCGTCGTATTGTATCTTATCGGAACATGTGTCGACTTGTGAGAAAACTTGAGGTTTACATCCTTCCATGAAAAGAAATATATCTAGATGCAAGGCTAAAACCAGAAGTGGTAACAAATCAAATCACATGACGACGTTTGTAACAAATCACTTGACGACATTTATATCAAACCTCGTTTGGAAAATGTTTTTCACAAGTGACTGTGTGAGAAAAATGTACCCGCATGTTAAAAAAGTGTAAATGTAAAATGTATCACATCTGAATGTATTGTATGGTATCGTACTGTAACATGTCGTAACCTTGCGTAGCGTGCCTTACTGTAGCGTACTGCATCCCATCGTATCCTAATGTAACCTGATGATATCTTACCCTATCATATAATGTATTGTATAATATCATAATATATTGTATTGTCACATATCGTAACATATCATATCGAGAGGAAACTTGAGGTCTATGTACTTCGTCGGAAAAAAATATCTAGGCATAAGACTAAAACCAGAAGTGGCACATTTGTAATGAGTCATGTGTTTTTCACATGTGACTGTGTGAGTAATGTGACCATATGTTAAAGAACGTAAATGGAAAATGGGAATGAATCATTGGAGCAATCATAGCTTTTCTTTAAGGGAAGTACGGAAGGTTACATGTAGGATTAGAATATGTTATCACTTAATATATACACTCTCAGAAAAAAAGGGTAATAAACTGTATCTTTCCTCGTCACTGGGTTGGTACCCTCAAGTGCACACCTTTTGTACCATTAGTACTCTATTCCCTTATCTGTAAAATGCAATTACAGTCTAATTACATACCTTTGAAAAAACACATGATATCCACATTTCCAGGAGAAAGATACATATGGCCTTATATATATATATATATATATATATATATATATATATATGTAAGGGTGCCATGGTACAGTTAAGAACTCTTTTTCTGAGTGTTCTACCTCTCAAACTACTGATGTAGCAGTCATGTATCAGATTTCACCATCTCCTATAGAGAAAAATGCATATAATCGAGCAAAAGATGCAAATCATGTTGAATTTAGATAATATCCCTAATTCTAATGTTGGGATGATATGATATGATATCATATGATATATGAGATGGGAGAATCTATCCCAAATATTTAATTATACAGAAAAGGTAGCAAGACAATGAAAATTTTCCCCTGGAGAACAAGGTGAGTAGCTACAGTGACACGTTCGCATGTCACGTCTCGCGTTCTCGCACCTCTTTTGGCACGCAAGATCGACGTCTCAAGCTTCAGGTTGTAATTAGGAGGACTAGGTTCGACCCGCGAGAACCGTTGATGCTGTTCATCCATTCATTAATAGGCAATCAGTGTGTGTGGGTGTGTGTTCATGTCGCCCAGCCAAGACATGTTCTCGACTCTATACACACACACACACACACACACACACACACACACACACACACACACACACACACACACACACACACACACAC
>JAQQZR010000016.1:15186108-15197429 GCA_030068235.1 Notoglanidium macrostoma | reverse complement strand
GTAAGCAAAACATATAATAATAATAATAATAATAATAATAATAATAATAATAATAATAATAATAATAATAATAATAAAGGATGACCTTCAATAGCATTTTGGGAATTGTAGTGCTGAATGTGTGAAAGAGAGGGTGTGCGCGCGCGCGTGGTATACCCGGGACAACGTTAATGAATGAATCAATGAATCAATCAGTTGTATTAGACATTTTTTAGAATGAGGAATATCTCACCAACTCAGGAAATAATAGGACAGACCTCAAACGCGTCATCGAGAAATTACACCTTAAAGCCACAACAGGACATAATTTCTATTAAATTAATTTAAATGTAAATAAACAAATATTTAAAAAAATAGCTAATACTAACTCTATTATTTGTAACGATATTTAAAGTGATCTATATGTCCATGTTCCACACCTTCAACATTCCAGCACTAACACATCTGCCCTGAAGCATGGGTCATGACATAGGAGAGCTCTGCCTGATTAAAGCACAAGTCATTAAACTCTACTATCAGCAACGCGATGGAACTTCTAATACTTTCCTATTATTTACACACTGTGTTCAACTTATTGCGCCATCTCACACACACACACACACACACACACACACACACACACACACACGCACAAACACACACTCAGCGTATTAGATCATTTCAAATCAACAAAAGCAGTTGGTGGGAAGGGTGTCACCAAAAAGCCATGTTTGTGCGAGACGGCAAAAAGAAGAAGCAGCAGCACTTTACACAAAGCTGCCCATCTCTGAGAAGAGGAGAGAGAGAGAGAGAGAGAGAGAGAGAGAGAGGAGTAAACAACCTAGAGGCGGCCTCGTTGCCCTTTTCTCCGCACTTTACCTCTCTAACATCTGAGCAACCAGCTTTGCTCCTAGAAACATGTTAATTGCCGGCGGAGCTCATTACAGCGGAAGCCGCGTAAAGGCGCAGAGCGGGGATTTTCTGCAGGGGAACAAGAGCGCATTAATGAACCGTCAACAACGGAGAGGCCGAGATCAGCCTAAAACGGAGGCATTGGAGCCGCCACAAAAGCCTGCTCGACGCAGGAAGAAAAGGAGACCCGGACTTTTTTTTTTTGTTTGGCCAACTCAATCGATTGTAAATGGGAGATTAACAGGGGTAGTGTCGGAGCGTTTCTGCTAAGAGGCGACGAAGAAAAGGTCCCAATTAAGTCCACCAAATGTTAACTACGTCCCCTTTCTCTTCCTCTCTCCCGCTGCCCGCGCGTTTAGACCAAATGAAATTCTAATTAAACCGCATTAAAGCGTCCTCCACAGTCCAGGTTTTTTTCCCCCTCCTGAGTGTTGTTCTCTGCCTGCTTGTTGCGCGAGCCTGCTCGTGAAGAGCGACGCCGCTACTTAGCAACAAAGCGCTCGCGAGCCAGCGTCTGGAGAAAGTTAATGAGCGTCATCAACCGCGCGCTCTTCGGTTCCGGTACTGCAGAACCGAGAGCAAGAACAGGGAAACACTGAAAGGCAAAAATATACATCATGTTATCTGGAATAAACACCACACCCATAATTAGAACAAAAAAGATTAAATATATTAAACTTAAAAAAAATAAATTAAATTAAATACTTAACAAAGGCAGGGCAGAAAATGTGACTAATTACGGGGAAAACTAGCAAACAAAAACATGAATAAACCTTTCTTACGTAAAAACAATGATAAAGGCTTATAATATTATTCTAACAGGAGTCCTTTGTCTTAAACACTGCTACTGCTAAGTAGCCATAACACCATAGCCCTATATTTGTTTTTGTTTTTTTACATAAAGTTGTTATAACCACTGAATTCTGACTACAGATGTGGTTCATGATGTGACATGTAAAACCTCAAAACCAAGTCTTAATAAGAACTTAAAAAGGTAGTATAAAAAACAGTTAAGCCCATAATACACCAAGATTAATCAGTTTTATTATTAACACAATGACTGTTGCTTTAATTTACCTACATTTTAATTAAATAAACTATTCAGTGTTTTGGAATTACTTAAGTGTTGTAACTCATCACCATCCACTTTAATAGGAACACCTGTACATCTGTTCATTTATGCAGTTATCCAATCACGTGGAAGCAACACAATGAATGAAATCATGCAGAAACAGGTCAAGAGCTTCAGTTAATGTTCGCATCAATCATCAGAATGGGGAAAAAGTGCAATCTCTGTGACTTTAACTGTGGTATGATTGTTAGTGCCACATTGGGCTAGTTAGCATTTCAGAACCTGCTGATCTCCTGAGAATTTCCCATCTAACAGTTTCTAGAGTTTACACAGAATGGTGCAAAAAACAAACAAAAAGAAACGTTGAGTAAGCGACAGTTCTGTAGGTGGAAACAACTTGTTGATAAAAAAAGATCAGAGGAAAATGGCCTGATTGTTTTGTGCTAACATAAAGGATACAGTGACGCAAATATTCTTGCATGGATGGGCTACAACAGCAGCAACCTTGACATGGATGGGCTACAACAGCAGAAGAACACAGCAGGTTTAATTCCTGTCAGCCAAGAACAGGAATCTGAGGTTATCATGGGCACAGACTCAAAGAAACTGGACAGTTGAAGATTGATAAAAATAAATAATCTGTTTATTCCCCCCTTGTCTTCAGCTGTCCAGTTTGAGTGAGTCTGTGCCCATGATAGCCTCAGATTCTTGTTCCTGGATGACAGGAGTGGAACTTGATGTGATCTTCTGCTGTTGTAGACCATCCACCTCAAAGTTTGAGGATGTGTGTTCTGAGATGCTTTTCTGCTCACCATGGTTGTTTGAGTTACTACAGACTTCCTGTCAGCTCCAAACAGTCTGGTCATTCTCCTCTGCTCTGTCTCAGGTGTCAACAAGGTGTTTCAGCTTGCAGACACTCCGATCACATGTTTTTTGTTTTTCACACCATTCTGTGTAGAGACTGCCGTGTGTGAAAATCCCAGGAGATCAGCTGTTTTCGGAAATCCTCAAGCCTACCCATCTGGCACCAACAACTATGTCATGGTTCAAGTCAGAGATCACACTTTTTCCCCATTCTGATGTTTGATGTGAACATTAACTGAAGCTCTAGACCTGTATCTGCATGATTGTATACATTGTGCTGCTGCCACATGGCAGGTGTTCTTATTAAAGTGGACTGTGTGTTTATATATGTATACACTCACCGTCCACTTTAATAGGAATACCAGAAGGAGCCAGACAGAGAGAATAATTTATTCATTAACTACAATTTTAATCAACAAAAAAATCTGGAGTCACTGCATCGTACCAGTAACAGATTTAGAGATTCTTTTGAAGCAAGGGTAATTTTGGTTGGGCGTAAGCCAATTATCTCCAGTTTGCAGCCAGTTGCTATTTTTTGGTCCATTTTTGCATTTGCATGACCACGTCTCGAGGCCTCCTTATACAAATTCAATGCCAAACAAACACTTAAATATCATGTATCATTTCTCCATTTTAATATAAATATGCTACTTCACATAATTCCCACCAAAAAAGGAAAAAAAAACCACAACACAAACCGAAAATGTAAGTATGTTTTTGAGCTTACTCTATTGTTACACAAATGAACAATTTTCACATACAGAAAAATGTTTAAATCTGTGTCCATGAGGACACAAGTTACATCATGCAGATCACAAAGTAAATCTGATAATATAATCATAAACAAATGGGATCCTACAATATATACATGAACAGGTGTCTCAATAAAACATCACACATCAGTTGTTTATGCTCTTCCAGGGCCTCAGTGGGTGCAAAGGCGGCTTTTGCTTTTGAGTTGAAGCCATCTTACACACCCACAAGGCCTCAAATCGTCAAGGGCACGCTCTGAGAAGGTGCTTTATGGCTTAGAGGTCTCCAGGCAGCAGCATGGGAGCAGAACGTGGGCTCTCTGCCCCGCTGGAATAACATCAATGTCAGTCTCTGGCATGACCTCCGTGCAGAAGCAGTCTTTGGCCCTCGAGGCTAGGCAGCTGAAGGGGAACTTCTGTCCTCTCGCCCAACACGTTACACACAGTCTGTTGGAGGAAAAAAAAAAAAAAAGACGAAGGCCTGACCTCAAAACAATCTGCTCCTCAATCACTAGAGCTCACGAGTCTCCCCTCCACCGCCTCCTCCCGAATCCACCATTAGACAACTATCAATTCAGACAGCATTGCAATTTAAAATAAATGGGAACATAACTATTGCTGCTTATCCTCCAAGGAGAAAACATCTGTGCAAGGATTCAGTCAACACAAGTCTATTATAATGTTCTTTCTGGACACTATTTAAAACTGATCTGGAAACAGTCTCATTGTTTGGCAGGAACACTAATGCCGAGATGTCCGGTGTTAATCCTCTGACCCAGGATTCCCCCCCTTCACTTCCACTCCCTTGTGTCACAAAGGATGGAGGTTAATTAACTCGGACCTGCAGATCTACCCTAAAGCTGATTTTCAGTTTAGCACACGGGCTAAGATCGGGGAAGTACAATGTGGGATTAAAAGTACAATGTGCTGTTGACTGGCCAAATAACAGGTGGCGTAGGACACAAGGCACGAGTGTTTGCTTGTCTCAACATAACGTTGAAAAGCAGTCTACGTATGGATAAAAATTATTGCCTCATAAATACAGTTAATTAAAGTGGATTAGAATCTTTTTGAGAAGAAATGCATGATGAACAGCAACACCTAAGCAAGAAATCAATTCAACTGATAATCCAAGGCTCTGATATTGCACCCGGTAATGAAATAAAGACATCAAGTACAGAGTTGGCTGAAGCCCAGGTGTGTTTGTCCTCCACTCACTCGATTCTGCCTCTCGCCTTCATGGCGGTGTCCATGGCCAACCTAGCTCGAGGGCTTTCTTCAGGAGTATACACAATGCATAACTAGTCATTTGGAAAGGCTCCAGATCGTGCTCTTCAAAACCCTTTTAGATAATTCACCATCTTGATAACTACCCCCACCTTGGCACCCCAGACTCTTGTTCCCTACCCACTCATCAGGGCGACTGGTGCCCTGACCTCCGGGGCAAGAGCGAGTCCCAGCTGAGGAACATGGGCAGCTGCCAACCAGCACCACTTCAACCCCGGCCATCCGGATGATCGCATTTGTCAAGCCGCCACTCCACGTCACCCAGCGCAGGTTTGATCATCGCAATTAGGGCTCGATCTGGGGACTGCCATGTCGGTCAGCACACAGAGAGAGAGAGAGAGAGAGATGAATCATGTGGCAAGAGAAAGACAGAAACATAAAGATGAGAAAAGCGGGAGAAAGATTCTTTCTGAACATAAATCATTTCAACATTCTCGTCTTTACTGCACAGAGCATCAAAATGCTTGCTGTGATCACGCCATTCCACATACAAAAAGATTAAACTATTAAAGCACCCAAACACACCTAATCTCAAGGCATTGGCCAGCTCGTTTCCATCGAGTTATTGTGAGCATATGGCAGGCGGCTGACCTCAAATCAGCCTTCAAACAGACAAAAGAAGAGCAATTACTGCGAAGGGAAAAAGCACTCATCGAGGATTTGAGCCATAATGGAGTCATGACCTCATCATTACCAAGAGCTCAGGTATGAAAGGCAATTTTACATTCCAAAACAGACCTGCATATGCAAGCTTGTTTTAGAGGAGTACAATTCCCGAGTGATGACTGCACTTTCATGCTCGTGGCAGTTTGAGGACTGTGTAAAAACATGAAAAGAAAGTGGAGCCCTTTAGCCTGAGTTATGGCTGGCTACAGGTTTGTGAAGCCGAGTATGAGGTTCTGACACTTGTCACAAAATGTAGCACGTGATAAAGTGTATTAGAAAATTACATAAAAAGTTAAACACAAAGTAGCAACGTACTAAATGCAAACAATGTCGTTGTGTGATTTATGACAGGGTTTCTTAAACCTTTGCAGTCAGGAACTCCTTTAAATGCAAAATAATTTCCTGGACCCCTCAGCATAGATTTACTTTTGGAACATACTCCAATTATTCATATATTAGGGTCATTATTACTCCTGCCTTCTGGAAACCTAGAGATTTTTTAATTCCTGCATTTTCCTACAACAGAAAAAATGGAATTGTAATGACCAGCCAAATAGAGTAATATCTACAGGATAAATACTCAATAATTATAATACATTTGATAATGGCTGCATGTGATTTCCACCACTGACAACAAACAAGCAAACAAACTCCGTCCTTCGACCCCCAGAGTCTACGCTTCAAGATACTGAAATTGCTTTTTATTATTAAATAGAGCATATTACATATTTACCATATATAAAATACTTTGAAGTAAAAGTACTCACCAGTATATACATTATATACCCCTTTATTATATATGGAATCTTCATGATCCCGAAAAACATACTTGAATACATATAATCACAAATTCATTACAATGAGCAAGTCAATTAGCTCATTAAACACATGAAATATGACTTTCTGACTATAGATACTGTATGATTGCAAACTACAAGATCAACTATTTCATCAAACAAGTGATACCTACATCCATATGTTGGGTTAAAGGGCTTGAGGCATTAATAGTCTGTACTGCCACCTTGTGGAATGACTCCTACAGTGCATGATTTTACACCAACCTGCCACCTGTCACACTTCACAGATAGTTATTTGCCGTTTGATCAGGTCCACTACCATTCAGATCTCTTTGTTTAACAGACAAAAAGTCCATCTCTTTGGTTCTGCCAGATTCCCGAGTATTTAACTTTAAATGCGTTTAATTTTTGCAGCCAGGTGGCACCAATTGTAAATTAAACTTCACGGACCCCGTCAGAAACACTTTGCGAACAAAAATCAAAGATTCCGCTCATTACGCAAGTGTGCAAATAATTTATCGTGCCCTCAGAATATTTTATTTCCAGTCCAAATTGACATCACTTATAGATCTCGGTTTTGAGTTACTGAGGTTGGACAGGAAGAAAACACTTCAGTGTAAAATAAAAATTTCTATTGTCACAAGTGACCAAAAAACCACTCGTGTGAAATGCGATTCTCCTCTTATCCTCCACATACACTTCCTCTCAAGAGCAAAGGAGTCATCCCAGATATATATATATATATTCCACACAGGAAGCATACGGAAATGTGTTGTATCATGCTAGAAGGTAATTCTGCCGTCACTTCTTAATACTTCGGAGCGCTTTTAAGTATTTGTTTCTGAATTGAGCGAGTCGGGTGACGAAATCTCAAGTTAACAGGTAGAGCACATCATTAACGCTCACTGTATGCACTATAGGCATGTGTGTAGAGCGAAACTGAAAATTAACAGCAGATCCTCGCTTACACATAAGAGATTTCACAGAAGTGCTTCTGGTGATGCCGAAACAGCACTTGTTTAAAAAAAAAATAAATAAATAGAAATGAGGGAAAAAAATTTAAATTGAAATAAAAAAAAGCCCTTGGTGATATTCTTGTATGCAGTGTCAATTTCATAATCTAGGATGAAATACCCTTATAATAAAACCATCCTTGGTTTAACCCTACCTTGTCCTAATTCACATCAGTCAGTAGACCTGGGTTTGGGTCGAGGAGGTCTGCCTTTAGTCCGCGCAGGTGAGGAGTCATTTTCAGTACCTTTCTGATCCTGGAGTCCTTGTGCGATCGTCTCTACACTCATCGGGGCTTGACTCTTCCCTAGTAAGTAGCTTTCCCATTCTGGAAGCTTCTGCTCCAATGAGGCCCAGTAACGAGTCTGAAACATCGAGCATGCAGAAAAAGATCCAATAAAGTGCTTAAACTCTAAGCATTTTCAGATCATTTTGTATCTAGTATATTTGTAACGGTGGTTGGATTAACACATAGTCACATTTTCGTGTACTGACGAATAGAAAACCTATTTTCACTTATTCAGGAAATCTAAGAGCAGTTATTGGGGCACCTGAAGAATGTATTCAGCAACTATAATTAAATGTATTCATAAATTAAGCTCAAGCTTCTTTTAAATACGGAATAATATTTTCATGATAAAGAGTTTTTAATGCGATATCAACATCATTCTTCATTTGTCAATCTTTTAGTAAAGTTGTGTTTAAATGTTTGAGCAAGCCACTGATTTTTATGGATTTTTAAAAAAAATTTCTTCGTATTTCTGTTGATCACCTGTAAAGTGCAAAGCATGTTCCTGCTACAACTCACTCATCTGCATTTAATAACACTTAGCTATAAGTTCAAGTGCACAGGCAGCTGCGAGCACGAAATGAACGATCAGAGTAAGGACCAAAAAAACAGAAGAGGAAGACATTTTGATAATAATAAAAAAAAGAGCTAAATCCTCCGTCAGCTGAGGTACTTGTTTACGTCTCGTCCAGACAGACTAGGTTGTTTATACAGCGGCATGTTTTGTCAAAATTGAGCGATTAATTTTATTTGTCTTAATTTATAGGTTTAATATAAAGCGATTGGATTTCGCAAAATGCTCCTGGTGGTACTCGATTAGTCGCTGATCTAGTGAACGGGCATTAGGATGTGTTTTTGATGCAGACTCCAAAGCCCTTTTAAGTGTCACTCGGAGTAAGAGTGTCTGCTAAATGCTGTATACGTAATAAAAGCACAAGCAATTTAATCTTGACGGTAAATTCCAGATATAAAAGTGTAATAATCCATGCACATGACATGATCTGAAGTCGAGGATTACTTTAGTTGGTATTCTTATGCATAAATTTACACACAGTCAACAGCGAGTAGGTTATAAACATTTTTTTTCTCCAAATTTACAGGTTTTTCATAAACACCAAGTTTCTAATTTTTGCATATTGTTACTAAAAAACCTTCCAGGAAAGTGTAAGTAACTAATTGTACTTTTTATTCGATATTTGGAAAGACTTTGCCTCATTTCAGTCTCACCCCGAGTCCCACAACAGTGTCATGGATGTGAATTTGTGTTATCAATTACTACCTTAAGACTTCCGTTAAAATGAATGTAAAATAACCAGGTTTCCAGGGTGTTTTCTCTGTTCTCTAGCAGAACAAAGAATAAGACCATTGCTACCTGTGTAAAAATGCGCTGGTCACAGTTGTGTGGTTTGTAAGCTATGAATACCTGAAGGTTGAGAACATCAGGATGCAGGAGTGATCGTGTCTGAAGACGTTCTTCTAATTTCTGGACATCCTGTAACAAGATAGAAAACTTGAATTACAAATAATGTACTCCAACTTAATGACTTTAAATTCACTTTAATAGTACACTGCACGTTTGAAGATTACGCAACCTACTGGCTTTTAAAGTGACAAAAATGTACATGGGTGAGAAAGCATTCTTTCTGCTGCTCGGATTACTGTGGCATCACCGAGAGTCACTTATTGGCCATATTCTCTCACCCTGTTAACAAATAGCAAAAGTTTCAAGTTCATTATCATTAGCCTTATGGAAACCAAATCCAAAATCATTGCACACTCACATTATGATATATATATTTTTTAATTAAGTAGACAAAAGTTTGCAAACCTGTCTTTATTCATTCAATACATTCGGATTATTCTAGAAAATCTGTACATTTTGACCACGTTGCTGTTTTCATAATAAATGTTTGCTTTGAATTTGAAATAATGTTGGAAGGTGAGCAATTACATCAACATGGAAGAACCTTGGAGGAACCTTCATGAGGTGACTCGGAAAGGAAACAGCAATTTATTCGCCAAAGGTTTTATGAAAAATCCTCATTCACTTTAGTTGTAGTAAAAATGACCTAAATTTCTGCCTCTATGTTCTGGGTAATACCTAATTCCTACAAAAAAGGTTTTAAAGTACCTCCAGGATTTCTGCATTCCTTTCACGTGCAGCTTGGGACACAGTGGCTCGATGCTTTTTCTTGGCTTTCTGCTGCTCATAGCAAATCTTCATCTGTTGCAGTAAAACAGCTCTCTTCCCCAAACTGCAGGGCAGGAACATGGCAAGACAGTCAGGACATGACTCATATCGACTAGTCCCTTGGTCTTGGTGTTTATGTATGTACTAAGAAACTCTCAGCCCTCAGATGAATTTATATTGAGGTCACGTGACACATTAATTAAACTCAGTTCACCTGGTTATGCCACTTCTGTTGATACCAGAGCTAATTCATGGGGTGAATACTTATGCAATTAAAACCTATACGTTTTCACTTGCATACACATAAATAAATAAATTTTTCTTTCTTTATTTATAAAATAAAGGAGGGGGGCGGGGTAAATACTTATGCACTACGGTGTGCATATATATGCAAACATATTAAACTTTTTTTAACCACTACTGTGTACATATTTCTCGCTGTACCTTATATTTACATTTACATTGTGCCTTACAAGACTTACATTTCCTCGTGTTTCTTGCTGAGTTGAAGCTCGTCGTGGGAAGTAGACGCCATTTTAATGTCTTTAATTAAAAAAAAAAAAGAAAAACTTTATGGTTATTTTCTGCTCATAGCTTTAAGCTAATGTCTTCGCTAACGTGTTCGCGCGCTCTCGTTGGCTTCCGTTTCACTTAAATGTTATGTATGAAACAAGACAAATAATCAAAATACTTCTGTTTTGAACATTTAACCACTGAAATTTAAAGAATATAAAAATAAATACTGTTAGAGAACCGTACATGCAACCCCCTCGTGAACACTTCCTGACAGCATTGACTGTAACCATGGAAACACAGTTCCGGCATTTTCATTGGCTGTAATGGATCAGCTGATCAAATAACAGGCGAGTTGTGAACGTCCGCCATCTGCTGTTCATAAGAGAGAATTACAACATTCATTTATTGTAAGAAAACAAATCGTATATAATGTTAGGTAAAAAGATCCGTAGTTCTCTTGTTTGTACTCAGTGACAACTGGCTATTCAGGGTGTAATAATTCAAAAGGGGTTACATAAAATATCCTGAATTATAGCTGAATAGCAGAACTATAAGTATTCGACTTTCTAACAGCATTATTTCATAACCGCGTTTTATTAATTAGCTACCAGCAGATGGCGAAAAGAGCTTAAAAAAGACAAAAATGACCTCTGAATTAATCTTGATACAAGAAATGAAAGAATTGTGTGATCATGCTGTATAGACTTCAAAGTGTTATTTAATTTCATCATCATCATCATCATATTATTATTATTATTATTAGTAGTAGTAGTAGTAGTAGTAGTAGCAGCAATAATAATAATAATAATAATAATAATAATAATAATAATACTAGGCAGCACGGTGGTGCAGTGGTTAGCACTGTCGCCTCACAGCAAGAAGGTCCTTGGTTCGATCCCCGGGTCACACTTTCTGTGTGGAGTTTGCATGTTCTCCCCGTGCATGAGTGGGTTTCCTCCGGGTGCTCCGGTTTCCTCCCACAGTC
>JAQQZR010000016.1:15107958-15180458 GCA_030068235.1 Notoglanidium macrostoma | reverse complement strand
AAAGAATGTGCCTTTAAATAGTCAGTATAATTCATACTTCGTGGAAAATAACAATTGATTGCAACCATGTACTGCTTAGAGCTGTGATTAGGCAGTGATTGCATTTCAGTGTATCACGTCTGCAACACGCTGATGAAAGTGAAATATGATGAAACAAGGAATTACGTTCACGTATGATGACGCAAAATTAGCGTGTTATTCTTAAAAATGCAATTTTCAGAAGTAAGAGCAATGGAATAAATGTTTGTCAGTATGACATGTTGGCCTCAGTCATTAATGAAAAACAATACTGTGTGTGTATTACATTTCACATTTTTTCCCCCAGAGTGTGATCATTTTCCTCTCTGGCATGGAATGCTCTCCATAAATATGGAGTGATAATTACGCAAGAAAAACATGGTAACACTCCTAAAACACTATCCGCATGTCGGTTAGTCAAATCCACGAACAATTACAAGCTTTTACACATCAAAGGCATGTACAATCTGCAAAAAGCCCCATTTTATGGAATAATATATGTTTATTTTTTGGTTAGTCAGAAAAAAATCCCTTGTGCTCATTTCTCAAAACCCAGTTTTCTGGTATGCACCAGGGGCGAGCTAGCTCTGTGTACTTCCTGGTTGGAAGGGGTGGGACGCCGCTGCTGGTTTGCACTTTGTACTTCCTGTCTCTGATGGGCCAGGCCCCTCAGCACTTCCTGCCTGGCGGGGTGGAGGGCGCGCTGTGACCTTGCCTCGTGTGTATTTCCTGCTGCTTTGTCCCAGCAGAGCCGTTCTAAGATGGAGGACACGGTGCTCCAGCCAGCCAGGTGAAGAAGAGGAAACGCACAAGGAGAGGCTCATGTACAAGCATCATATATCTTATCACATGTTATATAACTATTTGACATGGGGCTATAGCGATGAGCTCATTGTGTGTGCTTGTGTTAAGTGACAGGAATTGCTTAAATCAGAGGCTGGATGAAATAAGGTAGAACTGGAGATCTTCCTCTGGGTTTTAGTTTTAGTCTTGACCAAATGATGGCGCCAAAATGAATTTCAACACTGGCTCGAAAATGAATTCGGAAGACAGAATTTACCTTCACTTTTTACATTCAGGATAAGTACCAGATAAAGTGAGCACTACAAAGTGAGTGAATGATAAGTGAATATCCTTATAATCATAAATACTATCTAGGCTAAATGTTTTTCACTGGTTAGATATGATTAGTATTAATTAGCTGCTACATTACTAACTAGTTAGCTGGAATTTTAGCAAGCCTGCTGAATTAATCTGAAAAAGTAATCTGAAGAGAAAGCCGTTTCTTTCTCACATAAAATTCACTGCTTTATGATGAAATGATGAAGAAAGAACTGCTAAACTCAGTTCTCTCTGTCCTTTTTATTTGCGCTACACTGATTTTACTCAGTGTTTCCCCATCATGGCCCCTAAATCATATTTCCTCATACACATGCGGTAGGACAAGTGCCGAGTCTTTCAAGGACACATTTGAGGCATTTCTTCTAGAATGCTTCAGCACAGCAGGAGGGAATTTTCCACTCTCGCTATTTCAGCTCTCGTTTATTCCTGCCTCTTCCTGTTTCCTGTCTCTCTCCACATACTTCCTCCCCTGCCTTCACCTATCAGGAACAGATGAAGTTTCTGGCTGATAGGTGGAGAGCGTTTTCGGGCTGAGAGAGAACAAACAAGTGACATCTAATCAGCTCTGCTTGTAGTTGCAAAACAAGCGTGGGATGCAGTGCTTCCAGGGTTTTCGTTGGTACTCAGATGTAGCCTGTCATTCAAACAGCCATCCGTCTTACAGAACGCTGTTAGAATTTTCAGTAAAAGTTCATGGTAGGGTGTAACTTTCTAAAAAAAATAACATTTCATGCAATCTTTTCTACATAGAAAAATGTATCCTGTGGTAATAACGTGCTTCAAAATGTTATTAAAGTGTAGTTCACAAAAAAGGATTTGGAAATGTATAGTCGTAGAAATATAAGAAAAACATTCCAAAATAGCTTTCTTAGATTGTATGTATAGTTCAAATAGCTCAATTAAATGCACTTCCAGGGTTTGTTATTAATGTCTAATCATATTAAACATATGACAATATTGTGACCAGGGCTTTTAAATGTAATAAGACATTAACAATGGTTTAATTTTAGGCATCTACATCAGATTATGGGTTAATAAAGTCTTAAGTCAGATTTTTTTGTACTTTTGTGACTCTGTGTGCAACAGCACCACCAGTGGACAAAACAAAAAAAATGCACAGAACGCCATGAAGACACTGGGGCTTATTCCTTTCTAGCCCAGACTGTACTGTAGATTCATGCAACTTATCAGTGACAGCTGTATCACGCGATTACCATCCGGTGAAACACGCTCTACGTTTGATCTCTATTTTCGGCTGATATCGTTAAGTCATAACACGTAAGCTGTGATCATCAGTGAGTGAGAAGGCGCACGGGAAACAGGAGTAATGAACATAAAGCGATTCTTGTATTGATTATTGGATTAGGTGGATTATTTACTGTACCATCAATTTTATTTCCTAAAATTCTTAAAATGATGTACAAATTACACAAAATGACAGACAACACAAATGGAAGTTTAGTGTTTGTTTGTTTGATTTTTTTTATTTATTTGTTTGTTTTTAAAGAAAGGATTACAATGTTTCTGGTAACTGAGCCTGTTAGAATTACAAAAAATTGAAATAAAAAATGAAGCTACCTATCTGTCTATAAATGTGCGTGTCCCATACCATTCTTATTATTCCATCGATACCACCTTGTCATATAACACATACCTTAATAATAATAATAATAATAATAGATTTCGATTAGATTTTAACCTACCCTCTAATATCACATTCTAATATTATTGGCTATGGCATAAAAATTGAGTTTCCAAAAAGTATTGCAGCTCAAAGTTCAGGATTAAATAGCAATGTGATAGCGCTCACTGGGAGTCTGTATAGGGAAGTCGGGTATATCCTTCCTCCCTGCGGAGGCCATGTCATGGGTGGAACGGTCATTGTTGGTCCTGTTTATTCCACTACACCCATATGCTTTTAGCATTAGCATCACACTGACATAAAGCTAAATGCAGTTTTGCAAATTTGCCCTTGGGATCGTTCTGGTTGCACTTAGGCTCCTGAAGGTTATGTCCTTTCTTACTCCTCTTCACCACAGCAATATAGCACTTGTTAATGAACCGACTTGACTCACTAGAGTGCATGCAGGCTATTATCTCTGGCTTAATGATGGGACTGGGGTTAATCATCCTGCACTTACTCTTTGTCTAATTGCCATGACTCAGAAGTGTGTTTTTTATGTTTCTTGTAACTAGATAATGGCCAGCACAAAGGCAAATGTGGTTTACCATTTATTGCTAGGACAATTAAACATGCCCGCTTATATAATAGAGTGCTCATTAGTTACATGATATAGTATGGAAGGCACTAAAAGCTCGAGCAATCCTGGAAAGTATCGTATGGCTTTAGCGCTTTAATCATTTACCAGCACCATGGGTGTAATCATGCAGTGTCCGTTCAGATCATTCTTCTTTTAGTGAAGCTTTCCTGGCTTTGTTTAACGGTAATGTTAAGTCGACAAATGTACTGAGCTTTGCATAATTTAAAAGCTGTTAACTGAGCGAGACAGCATATACTGTTATACAAATGTAAAGAAATGAATGAAATGGATCACCAAACCTGATATCATGAAATATTTGCTTTAGTTTGAACAACAAACAACATGAATTTTATGCAATAAACTACACCTGCTTATTCATTATCCAATCAGCCAATCATGTGGCAGAAGGATAACGTGTAAAATAATGCAGATACAGGTCAAGAGCTTCAGTTAATGTTTGCGTCAAAGATCAGCGTGGAGAAAAATGTGACCTCAGTGACTTTGACCATTCTTCAGTATTTCAAAAGAAGTTTCTGATCTCCACACACATGAATTTCTCGATTTTTTACAGAATTGTGTGAACAACAACAAAAGAACACCCAGTTCTGTGGGTGGAAAGTGATTGAAGATGTCAGAGGAGAATGACCAGACTGGTTCAAGCAGGATGGCTATGGTATCTCATATCGAATGTATAAGAAATGGTCGTTGTGCTCATGTTCACTCCCGTTCTATTGCAATGAAGCCAAAATACCTCCGCAATGTTGTCAAATTTGCATCCAGAGTCTGCGCACTAGGGACTTTCTCCTTCTGGAGTTTGCATAGTAGAGACAAGACGCAAAGTTGCCCCTTTGCTAGCCCCACCCCCTTCTCCAGTAGAAATGATCAGACGAATACGTCACATTCTCAAATTTTATTTATTGCATCAATCAAGAGAGCTTAAATAGTTTCAGCTGGAGATATTACATTAGTACGGATGTGTCTAGGAAGGACATTTATCACATGAACTGGAAATTCGCTGACAGATGGATGTGACTAACGTAGAATGAACCGGCAGTGAGCTCACCAGGCAGAGTTTAAACTCATTATTGTCGGCTATTCCGAGCGCCCTGTAAACTAACAACTTATAAAATCCAAGCTAACGTTACTGGTAGTGTTTGTTCACTGATGAAATGTCTTTTGCTTAAATTTCCATAGCTGGATGGCTGGATAGAGAGTACATGGCTAGGTAGCTAGCACGATTGCTATATGGCTAGGTAGCTTGTGCGATGACTAACCTTTTCCTATGGAAACGCTCAATGTTTCAAATGTTTTAATAGAAATGGCAAACAGTTTGTAACAAAAAGTAGGTACATGACATTAAATTGACAGTAAATTGGAAAGTCTGTCAGTCAAGTGTTGCCATGCCTTCTGACCTTATAGGAGAATAACATTTTAAAAACGCATTTATGAAGGAAAAAAATGTGCAGATATCAGCAAAGGGAAAACTAACTGTTCGAATTAGACTCTGTATATGGAAAGGCAGTTTAGATGAGAAATGGAAAATAGGCTGTTTTGTCACTGAAACACATGGGGTTGGCAGGGCTCAAAGTGATACTGCAGCCAGCCAGCAGGGGCACTAGACCTGTGATGGCTTTACTTTTTAGAGGTGATGCACAGTCCATTTTTATACAGTCAATGGTATTGCCAATAACCACTCTTTACAACCATGCTGAACAGAAAAGCATCTCAAATATTGAGGCAGTTGAGCTCCAAGACCAAGAGCCCACATCAGGTTTCACTCCAAGAACAAGAATCTCACAGATTCACTGAAAGTGACCTGTTGAAGGAAAAAAACATCCCATGAGCTCATGAGCTCAAACCTAATCTCTGTAAAATGTGTGCGAATTTGACTAAACACAGTGAAGAAATGTGATTGAATTGCAATAAGTTTCACGCAAAATTTGTATGAAAAGGTCAAACACTGACCTCGCCTCCAACACTAACTTTCATCTTCAAGTTGAGTCATGGGAATTGTTTGCAAGTGTGATATCATATTGGATCGAACATCCTAATTGGAAACATGTATTTATTGAAACAAACTAAGGCTTTTATTTGCTTTGATTTTATAGTTATAATGTCATAAGAAAAGGCATGAATGGTAGCCCCGCCCCTAACCCTAGTAACCTTTCAAACAAAATCGAGGACCTTTTGCATTATCGTTATCTGTGATGGGATTTTATATTAATTATTATAGCTGACATGAACATATGTACGTTCCATTCCATTTCATCTGTAATAACAAGGTCACACTCTGTAGTTCTGCATCAATTTCTTGTGCTAATCCACAATCCCTCTCATCTCTCTCATTGCATTATCATTTTAAACATGCAGGAGCTTGTTCCTCAGCCATTAGCACTTTGAGATGAAACCACCAAACCCTCTGTTACACCCTGGGGGACTGAAAACAAGCCGAGGGTTCGATGTCCAGAAGCAGGGACGTGCCGCAAATAACCAAGGTGTGAATAGGCTTTGATTAAACATGATGTTATCTGTAACCCCCACTTCATTTAGCCCAAGCTAAAAGGATAGTTTCAAAGCTTTCAGTCAGATGATGGATGATCGCCATTGTTCTTGGCGTAAATAAACCTGTGCTCACAGTAGGAGGCTGGAATTCTGACTTGCTGTCTCTGTCACAGCGTGCTGGTCTGAATGATGGCTAACTCATGACACACGCTTGCTTGTAACACTAACATCCCTAAACATACAGGAAATTAAACGCTCCGCTGAGGTAATAAGGAGCGTAAATCTACGTTCTCAGTATGCACAAGACAGACATGCATATCTCTATATCACCTGAGGCACAGGAGAATGTCTCATTTTTGACATAAGAACGCATAAATTTGTGCATTATTTAAAAGTGCATGATTTACATCAACATATACCAAGCTTTTTTACAGATCAAGGGGAATGAGAAATTCCTTTAAAGCTTGTGAATTCATTCTAAATGAAATACTTAAGATGGCTGCTGGTTTACGGTACATTTGCTATGCTATACGTTATTCTGTAGTCGTCTGGCTTCTGTATTGTAAACAAATCGTTTGCTCGATTTTTACAATTCTCATAATTGTAGAATGCAAAGGTACACGATGACCTGTAGCTTATTAGCTTAAAAGTTGATCATGCATCTCCAAGGTGTCCAACTGACCACTTTTGTTCAAATTTCATTACTGCCTACATCACTTCCTCTAGAAGGTCAAAGGTCCCTGTGCAAAATTATATTAAACATAAAACCTGCAACTTACTTTCATTATTTTCTTGCACTCCAGTTATGTACATCGGTGCTCCTCTCCATTTTTTTTCTAGCGTGTCGCTCTGTTACCAAAACAATTACCGCATCCAGCATTAATGACATATTTTGCGGAGGCATCGGGACGCATTAACGTTTACACTATAGAAGGTATGTGGTTAAATGCGTCCCAGACCACCTCGGCAAGTGGTCTGAGCGAATGCGTCTTGAATGCGTCTTGGATCCATATCTATAATGTAGGAAATTGTTAACCATTGTGACAAGAGACCAATATCACTGGAAGAGTTTTGAACCACAAAATAAATAAAATAAATATTTGACAACATGTTAATTCTTAATATTGAGATGCAAGTCATTCAGGGTGGAGTTGTCAAATATGGTGTTTTTTACCAAACCATTTTTTTAAACGAGAGTTTCTTTGCTCAACAATGTCATTGAAGGTTTTGAAATGGTAGTGAGAGAGACTTCCATTACTTTTATATACATTACGCTCCAGTGCAAAACAAAAGCAAAGATCAGATGGCAAACATGCCACGGCTGAATATTCATATTTGGTGTTATTGACGAACTGGGCAATTAGATTCCTTTAAGCAAACAAATGTGTCTAGATTAATCATAAATATCACCCAGAGCAAAGTGTTTCCAAATTTTAAGTATGGCTTTATAACCATGCAACTAATGAGCCGTTTAGGCAAATGTTCAGGTCTGAGCAAGGTTAATTTTCCTTATCAGCTTCACGCCTGGTTTCGGTATCCAAATATCCAAATTCACCATCCATTTCGTCTTCAGAACTGCTCATTAACAGGGAGCCTTCACACCTCATTTACAAGCACTGCAAGAGATAGCAGAGACAAAACAGAGCTCCGGCAGATGAGCTCTACCTGTTGGCCATCGTGATGGATCGTCTCAGCTATAGGCCTGAAAACCCGTCACAGCCGCTAAACCTGTGCATGTGCAAAACAGGGATTTTGGGTGCAAGAGACAGCTTTGATGACTTATTGCTGAGCTTTGAATTTCATAGAGGGTGTCATCAATTTAACGGCGCCAGCCTACAAAGTCATAAAAACAGCAATAATGGAGACAGCACGTAAAGTTACTAGGCATGGTGGAGAAGAACAAAAAAGAAATATTATAGCACTCTGTAATATTTAGAGACGTTACACCATCTCAGTCGCAATCGTACATCACTGTCTTTAAATCCACAACCTGAAAAATTATTATTTCACTACAACCTGGTATCAGCTGCACATTTAAGTCCATAGATGTTTACAGCCAAGACCAAGGAATACAAACCAACACAGTTAGGCTTGTTCTAGCAAGAAACAAGAGCCTCATCAACAGGGACTGGAGTCTATTAACCAGAGATATTGTTGTAGTCATAAAAAACGACTTAAAATTTAAAAAGCAGCCCTGTAATGAGATTTAAGCACCATTCGTTGTGACATTCCACGAATATTATGAGATCTTCACCCCAGTCGTCTCAGCCAGCTAAAAGGATGAATAAATTGTGCTTTTAAAATGGCATGGGAGGAAATAGCAATTTTGCAAACAACGAAATTCAGCAAAATGAAAGATATTGGAAAATGTACATTTGTACAATGACATCTAATATGCAGTGGAAATGAAAGATGTGATATATATATAGCTTGAAAATTCCAAGCTACAAAATTGAGATTAGTCACCGACCAACAGTTACTGCCTAGTTTTAATGCTAGCTCTAAAATGGAAGTGAGAAATCATTTAGCTAACAACATTACACACTTTTATCCAGCATGTTGTTACAGGATGTTTAATGGGTGTTTAAATGATTGCCCACAATTTGTATTTACTTTTATTGTTCATTTGACATTTTTATATCGCTAGCTAGCAAGCTGTATGCTAGTTGTTGCTGTGTTAAGCTTTCACCAACACATGGATGGAAAACAAAACTACAGCTTAACATCTGCGATACAGTAATGCTTTACCCGAGAGACAGAGAAAAACAGAATCACTTGTTTATACAGGCAGTTGTTTTCTGAAAGGATGCCTAGCATTAGCATGAGTTATCACCCAGCAAAGATGCTAGCTATACCCTTATTATCTGAATCAGCACTACTGATTTTACAGTATACATTCTGGAATTATGTAAAGGATGTGCTGTTATAAACAAAAATAATTACCAAATCAAGTATTTTGACTAATATTCTGTAACATCACAGCCCGATGTGCATTCTTTCCAACTATTTTTTTTTTTCTTATGATTTAATGAATGATGTGTCATACTTTTTATCCATTTGTAGCTACTTTTAATGTCCTCCTGACGCTGGCGACTCCGTCCATAAAAATTAAACAAATGCCTTCTTGAGTTCCTGTGAAAGAGTTATAGAAATTATAAAATTAATATTGTGCATTGATATAAACCTGTGATTTGAATTACAGCCACCTTCTGACCGGTTAGCTTAGTTTTATGTATCAGAAATAAGGTTTTGATGTATTTTAAAGCCTATACATGAAAAAAACAAGCTATAGCTACACACACAAGATAAATATAGTTTATATGGGACAACATCTAATAGTATTTTTTAGAGGCCAGAGTCTTTAGACCACTATTATTGCATTTTGAATACAAAACAATTAATTAAATTGGGTACAAATGCTGTTAATGTAATGTGGTTTTCTCTCTCTCTCTCTTTCTCTCTCTCTCTCTATGGATTCAGCTTATGACGAAAAGTATGCGAGCAAAAGCTGCCCATGCCCCCACATGTCCTCTCCCTACTGGCACTTCATTAAAGCTGTAGTATCTCTTTGAGACATCTTCCTGTTCCTTTACAACACTATTCAATTCTTTTTTCATTTCCCGCTGCCATCCACGAGTCATTTATTGATAAAATGAAGAAAAAAAAACAACCAACAACCCCACAATCTTGTGTATTACTGCTCCAAAGAGGCGGTGACACAATGCAGATTCTGTTCATCGATCTCCATTCACACCAGGACCCCCAGATGTGACCCCTAGACAGAGCTGTAATGAAAAATGCACTCGGGCATTAATATGACCATCATTAGCTGCATACACACACGAACAGCAAGAGAGAAACCAAAAGAGAAGACTAAGCAGAAAAAAAAAATGCAACAGAAGCAAAAACTGAAGTGTGATATAGAAATAAAGAGAAGGAATATCACTGAGGAAATCAGTGGGAGCAACCCTGAGGATGGTTTGCATGTTTTTATACGCAGTGAGCTGTCCATTCACACACGCATAATGAGAGTCATAAAATCCTGATGGTGTGCTTATTCTCAGAAGTGCCACACTGTGAAAACAGCAGGCAGGTTTAACGCCACTGATAGACAGAACACGGGGTGAGCAGAGAACACCATGTGCCTTCTGATCGGACTTGGATAACAATCAGGGAAATACAATTAAGTTGCGGTGCTGCTTGAAAGTTTGTGAACCCATCTGTTTGACTTATGATGTAAAATATCATCAAGTGGGTTTCCTTATATGAGCTTCTCACTTCAGGTCCTAAATGAATAATATTCTTATAGCATGTTTTTTTTTTTTTTAAAGGTAGTAAGACAAAAACATACAGCTTATCATGTTAAAGAGAAACCACAAACGTAAGCTCTTCCATCCTGACGTCTTTCCAGTGCCGGAAAAGTTTTATAGCTTTTCAAAACACTGACACTGGAGACTCCTTCTGTAAATGTCTCTCACAGAAAACTTCATCATATCAGTAATTACACATGACTGTAATTACTTAGATTAGATTTTAAATTAGATTTTCTGTAAGATTTCTAAGTTTCATGGTTACTTCATATTTTAGATTTAAAAACATTGTTATTAGCATAACTACAGGTATACAGGAGCATGCTGTGAGTTTACAATAAAAGCACATATTGCTAAAAACAAAAAAGGATAAAAGAGGTACTGTAAATTCTACAAGCAATTCTAATTTAGTAAAATGATTGCACTTTCATAAAACATTTTGTGATTTTGTGCTGATTTTTGTTTATCTCTGCAATGCTGTAAATTACGTTAATAACACAAAATAGTATTTGCCTGCTGTAAAATGACTAAAGAATCATTTCTCAACACCGGCTGACAGGGCTTGGGCAAGAATAGCTCAATCCTAAGATAATTTTTCCCCCCTTTATTTCATTAGAGGTTAGCTAGAAATTGTACGTTTTTATGACTATATTCAGCGATTCATGATTGAGTCGCTGTAGTAATTTTCTTTCATTGTATTTCATTGTAACCCATTTCACTGATTTATTTAGTTCATTGTATTATAATTCGAGGTTCTTTCATTCAAGTTAAGTGGTTTCTTTCATGTGTGTGTGTGTGTGTGTGTGTGTGTTTGGGGGGGGGTTGGTTCCTTTTCGGTGTCTCTCTTTTTTTCTTATAGGATGCGTCAAGCTCTTTGTAAACCTTTCCAGTTTCCCATGGTGATGTTGGTGTGGTTTTTGAGGAATCCTTTATTTCAAGGAAGGACACCCATTCTCTTCTTAGGGAGCTATCAAATTTCTGATCTTTGACTAATATTCTTGTGTTAAAGTGCCATTTGACGATTTGTTTATCGGAGATGTTTAGTAATAATTGAGTTACTGGTTAGGAAAAAAAAACAATAGATGAGACTCAGAGCTGAGTATAATGAAAATTCGTTTAGATGCCAACCATAGTCAAGGCCAAAACCAGGCAAGAAGTGTTTAATCATTTCCTTAGACTGCTGGTTCCGGGTGTTGAAGTGGTCTGATTATAGGATGTAAAAAGTATAAAAAGTATAGAGACAATATAGATGTTTATAGATATTCAATTATAGTGCTGTTGCTGATAGAGATGTTTATTATAATTCTCTTCCAAACTTCATTTGTATAAAAGTCAACAAAATTCAGCAACACTAACTAATCAGGGCACTTTCTCAGCAGTCTGCAGCAGTACGAAAAGTTTTTTGAAGAAGTCTGATTTGTCGGCTTCGTGTGTCTCGGAAGAGGGTAGCTGGTCTCTGTTGTTGGGACCTGTTATAGGATTGAGGAAAGCTACTGTTTCAGGCATTCATTATCTATTCCCCTTATCCATCAGAGCCGTGAGGGAGCTGGAGCCAATCCCAGCTGACTTGAGGCAGGAGGTGAGGTATACCTGGGCAGGTCGCCAATTCATCACAGGGGTAACACAGAGACAGCCATTCACATTCACACTTATGGGTAATTCAGAGTAGTCAGTTGACCTAACCTGCATGTCTTTGGACTGTTGGAGGAAACCAGAGCCCCCAGAGGAAACCCACACAGGCACAGGGCGAACATGCAAACTCCACACAGAAAGGCCCCTGTCAGCCAGCAGGTTCGAACCCGGAACCTTCTTGTTGTGCGGCAACAGTGCTAACCCAGTTAAACAAAAGTTCCCATTTTTTATTCAGTTATTCATCTTACCAATAGTATTCAGTGGCTACTACGATTTCTTCAGTGAAGCTAATAGTGACTAGACTGAAAAATATTCCGATAAGCCTGGACCTGTCAATATTTTAATGTACACAAACACACACACACACGCCTTCCTCAAATATTGATGCACGTTTGAGGTTTCCCTGAGTGTAAGCAACATTAAAACTGCCACATAAATCAAATCAGACATGTTCCGAGCTGGTGAGAGGTTCGAGATTAATAGAGGTCAAAGTTTATCCACAGTAGCATATGTAGAAACGAGCCCCAGATGTTCATGAACATTTCCCCTGAGCGCTGGACAATAAAATGACTGTAAAATGATCGGCATTTGGTTATAGTGCCTTGTTTGTAGGATACCCTCGGCACTAAGAGATTTATGCAGCAATGATGTACAACAAACTAGCGGTGAAGTGATTTTAGCCATGATATTGTACACTCAAATCAATTTACAAAATGATGTTGCTGATTTGGGAATAAGGCTCTGATATAAGAATGCTTTAGCATGAGCTAAACAGCACATTAAAACAGGAAGCTAGTAAAAAATGTGACACTGTTATAGGAAAATAATCAGGAATGGGTTGTTGTTATATGACCTGACAAATTAATGTTACTCCACGTGGATTATTTTCCTATAACAGCACATCATAAAAGTGTTTTATTCCTCAGATAACATAGTAATTTGTCAACACTCACAATTTTCAATTGATTTAGTATTATTTTTATCCATTTATAGTTACATATGATGTTGTGTAACATCGATGACATCGAAGTTAGTCCCTGTCATCACATTATAGCAGCTTTAATCAATCGCTCCTTAAACCTATGATTTGAATTACAGCCAGCGCTGCTGTCAGGACTGCTGGTATTGAAAATTAATCAACACCTTTTGACCAATCAGATTTCAGAATGCAGAAGTGGTGTAAATATTTAAACAAATGTTGGCCATGGAAAGTGATTAATCACTTATCTTGTGTCTGGAGTAAATTTAATCCTCTTGAGTGTTTGTTAATAAAGTAACTATATAATCATGGGTGTTTAAGTTAATTATGTGTGACTGCAGCACACAGTTGTGTGTTATTAGAGTGGAGGAGTGGAGTGAATATTGATTATTGCATTGAGATGTGAAGAGAAGTTGTTGTGTTAATGTGAACAGCCAATAAAAAACACTTCATTTTGCTTTGGTTATTGATGAACTAACTCACTGAGCAAAATGAATTGATTGTTATCGTGTTTATTTAGATGACTGCCATTCAAACGCCACGATACGCTAGTGCACTTTAAATTTTTCACTTCACATCTGTTTCTTCTCTTCCCTCTCATCCTCCCTCACACTGGTTTCTCAAGGTCACATCAAAGCCAGCAAGACAACTTTCGCATGTCACAGACACTCTAATGCAAGCAGACAGCTGCGTTTCTAATCAAGCTCTATGACAACCAATTTTGCTTTTACGAGCCAAAGTGCCATTCGTTTAGATCATTTCCATCCAGCCACGTGTGCCTGATCGAATTTGCGAGAACGCTTCTCGCCATATCACCCACAATCTTTTAATAACGGCCAAATGAGTTCAAACGGCTCTTATGGCTCTAAATGAATTAGCCTTTACAGAACGAGTAATATAAATGCATCAGTGGAAGAGGAAGAGCAGCGATGTGATTGAGATAAATAAGATGAACAGATGCACCCTTAAGATCCTGTCTGTCTCCTGCTGGCTTTGAGAAATCACACTCACCTCTAGTCAACACTTAACATCATTATAGTGCAATGAAAAGCAAATTCTGAGCAAAGATGGTGGTTTCCTGGCCAGACACAAGTGCACCAATATCATGAGGATAACTGGCGCCCCTGGATGATTGTAAATTACCATAAAAGTGGACAGTCAGTTTGTTGGTCAGAGTCTGAGGCTGTCTTTTGTGTTTTATGTCCAAGCAGATCACAACATTAACGATATCACATTCCAGGAATATAACTGTAGTTTAGATATGACTTTTTTCATGAACATGATGGAATATTGGGACACTTTGTAGTAAAAAAAAAAAACAAAATTAGGGCAAAACCTGGAAAGGCAGGTGAAAAATCTAAATATGTATCTACTAACTCTAGCTGAATTGCACCCAGTCAGTGGAAAAGTGGGATAATATAATGTTAGAAAGAGGGCTTTTAACATTTTTTTGGAGTAATATGCAATGTTATGGCTAATATCAGCTAAATAACAAGCTTAGCTTGGTATCTAGATGAGATTTATTATTAGCAGTAACTTAGATTGGGTGAATTCCGGTGAAGAGGACAGTGTTGGCCTTTGTTGTAGCTTTGGAGGTAGTAAATTGAGAGAACTGTGTAATTTGACAGCATACAGCCACTTTAAAATGGATCTGAAATGACGCGTCACACCACGTTATTATTTCTAGTTATATTTCAACATTGGTAATGAAATAATTTATTCATTATAAGGAAGAAAGATAAATGAACTAAGGGCTAAACACGGAACGGGCGCACACATTAGGAGAGCAAACCATTGACCAAAGTGCAGGCAAGACTAGAATGAAAACAAGGGCTCATGCCAAAGCAATCAAAAGCACATGGATCGCAAATAACAATGCAATACTTAGAACCATGCTGACATGCCTGTCTTTAAAAATAACCAATGTATTTTGTACTCACGCAAGCACACATTTATTTACGCAGGTAGATTTGAAGGTATTCATCTACTCCATGAGTACGCCCAGACTATACGCACCTTCACACATCCACTCTGATCACAAGTTCTTGTGCTCATTCTCCCAGCTGCTGACACAATACAATGCCCTTATGTGTGACCAAATAGAGGATGAGCCATATTTTAAACCTGGGCTTTATTGTATGTGCCTTCCAGTCATGGGAACAATACAGTGAAGATGAATGACGTTATAAAGGCGAGCTCCTTCTTGATGTCTCTTTATGTCCGGGTTTGGCCTTTAATAAGAGAAACGAGTGGGCGGTGACTCAGAGGGAGTTGTCCATGCCTAGTATTACAACTGGTACTTAAGCAAGAGCGAATGAGGATCCAAGCACTCGTAAGTTCCAGTCTGACAGCAAGGGTGGGTTGAAAGGAGCAAGCTTGTAGAAGAAAGATCATCGGTACACTACTACTGCTGTCCTCATCTGTTCTTCTGGACCTGCTTAATATGACATTGGTGTATGATCCTTATATACACAACTAATGCAATGATTCCTTTTGCTTGAGGCTATTATATCACATGCAGTTCATTGTCCTGCTGCAGGGAAAACCTCACCTAGATTCTCCAGACTGGGAGACTTTACAAGAACTGCTCCTGTGATTATACTGTATGTAATGGCAATTAGCTTTCACGCCCCCTGGTTGGTAGCTGGTAGAACCTAGCTAGTGGGTAGGAAAATGGGGTAATAATACAAAAAGAAGGTAGTAAGTCCTCACATACTGGACAGAGGATGCATTTCATGCCATTCATTCGGTTTATGAAACATGTAGCTACCATTAGTGGTATATGGGGGCTAAATTAGAAATGTGTTATTAAATCAGAAAGAAATAGATCTACAGCAATAATAATCAAGACTTAAAACAATAGCTCGATCCTGAGCTCAGGTTATGTGTAGTGTTTACGTGGGTTTCTCCGGGTTCCCCAGTTTCTTCCCACCCCTTCCACTAAGAGAAATTACCCCTAGGTGTGTGCATGGTGCCGTGTGAATAAGACAATAGACAAAGACACATTTGAATTGCTCTGTGTTTGGCATTTTTAGCATTTTTAGCTCTGTTGGTTCCTCTCCATCTGCAAAAATAGATCGGGTAGTTTTATCAGGTGGATCATCTGGCATTACATTTTACATTTCACTGAATTCCCAGTATGAACACACTATTTGCACTAAATTATGAAATGTGAGACAGCTCTGCTCATTTATTCCAACCAGATTGAGCAGTAGGTGCCTTATTGTTCCATAAAGAGATAGGACAAGCAGTCATGGGAAAGCAGAGTCTCTTTTATTCCTCATGAGGGATTTAACATCCTGATTTAACCCCACGCTATTACTGCAGCAGATTTTCAGGCAAACACATTCATCATGAAGAAGAAAACAGGTGACTGACAGGTGCTGGTGTGGGCAAATGGTTTGGATCAATCATGAAGCAAAACAGGAAAATGATGTCATGGCAACATATGGTGATGTTATGGTGCACATAAATGTTTATAAAAGATTTTATTAGAAACTGTGACATGAAGTTTGCTTTGTCACTACGACAGCAGAATTGTGTTTTGTGCTAATGAGGTGAACGGCTGAACAGAAATGGAAATTGAGCTGAGCAGATTTTTGCTGATGTGATCACAGTATGCGCATAAAGGATGATGTGTCATTGCCCATTCATCCTTGACTCTGTCTCTTTCTCTCTCTCTCTCTCTGTGTGTGCATGAGAAAGAAGCACATATGGTTTTCAGGTGACTTCAGCATGGCTTTGCTCTCCAGAGATGAACACAAGAGCAGATCATTAATGACATACTGCCGGTGCCTCTCTCTCCTTGGAGGAATGTCCGAAGAACACACTCACATTTACTTTAAAATCCCACAGAGAAATATAAACAATATTGAACTTTAAAGAGTCATGTGATTCCAACACACTCGGAGATGCTGAGATGCTTTTCTGCTCAACACGTTTGTAAAGACTGGTTATTTGAGTTACAAGGTGTTTCTGTCTGCAGCGTTGCCACCCACTGGATGTTTTCTACACCATTTTATATAAACTGGTGTGCGAGGAAATCCCAGGAGACCCAGTTCTTCCATATTACTGTGTTTAAGGACGCCGTACGACGCTCCGCAAACTATAAACATGAACAAAACGTTCTAAGATGGCTGATTATATAGTTTCACTCGGACATAACATAAATACAGACTATTACTGCTGTTTTACAGCTACTTGTTAGCTACATTAGCCTTGATTATATTTCAAGTAAGGGTAAAATTGTATAATTAGATTTTTCATCAAGTTAGAGAAGAATCCAAAACAGCAGCCATCTGTGAATTTGAGGGCTTGATCTCAGTGGTGAGAGAACAACACAGCTGACGCCTCAGACATGGTGCACCGCAGAGACTCAGACAAGCTGTTCTGGTGTGGAACCGAATGCTGGGTGTGCGGGAAAGAGACACTTCAATGATATCAAGAATTTTTAAAGGATACGCATGAAAACTAAATTTCCGAATCATTTGAAGACCCCGTATCGTGGCCTATTCATGCTTTCACTCTCACCTCAAACCTTTCAAGAAACCATGTAGCCATTAGGGGCTACAAAAAAAGAGATATTTATAAACGTGGTATCTACATCCTTTCAGTTTCACTAGGTTGAAAGATGTGAAAACAGTCACAGGAAAAAAGCGAGACCCGACCAGGCACTTTTTTGTTTTCTAACAGGCCTATTGTTCTGCTCAGCAGCCAGACAACCTGAACAGATAAAACAGATCAGCCATTTACTCTAGCTCAGTTAGCATGCTATTGGAAATTCCCTGTTTGCACTGACATCAGATCAGTTTGCTGGTACACATTAGCTGGTTCCTGACAAAGGGCGACTCAAGAACACACACCATGGGATTAACAGGGCATGTGAAATGTGAGTTTGTGTTGTGATATTAAACAAAACAGCAAAATGAATTGCTACAAAAAAGGGCAGCGAGGTAGCATGCCACACACCATTTCTCAAAACAGACAGCGCACCAGAGTGCGCATAAATCTAGCGGCGAGCACAAGACTGCTTTAAAGGCCACAACGCAAGTCTTTTTTATGCTTCTCCTCAAGAGCTCTAGTCAGTGCCATTAAATTGCTATTGCAAGAGCTCAACACCAAGGGCCTTTCAGAACGGAGAATATATCGTAATAATCAAAAAGCTCATTAGCAACAGCTGCGTAACTGCCTCGCAAGTACCAAAACACTGAATCACTGCAGAAACAATGCCCTCTTGTACTAATTAAATGTGCTATAGAAATTATTGCAGTCATTTGCCTGCTTGTTAGTATTATATAGGTATTACAATGTGGTGCATCACATTTAATTATTATTGTTAGCAACATTAATCAAGCAAAGTTGAACAACATAGCGAGAAGGTAAAAAGGAATCACCGAGGCTGACATAGAGCAGGTATTTGTACTAATGGGATTGGATTCAGTTGTTAGAAAAGGTACAAATACAAATCTTGCCCCTAATTCTAACCTTCTAACCTTGTGCAAAATTATTTGCATTTTCAGTAACTAGGGTTTTAACATAGGTATGCATATTAGACACATGGATTGTAAAACAGCTGTCTTTCGATATAATGTTCCCAATAAATGAAAATAAATAGAAAAGGTTGTAGTATGCTATGTTTCCTGCAATAAAACCTTATTTTAGTGTTTCGAATGAATATAAATGTGCATATTGTCTAGCATTACTCAAAGCAATGTTTCTAATTTAACCAGCCAATTTTCAATGTATACTTTAGCTAACGCCTGTATCTTGCTAGGTTAGACTATTTGTTTAACCTTAGTTGATGATTCTGTCATATTGCAAAAAAAACAAAACGTCATAGTTATAACCAAACCAGAGATGAATGAATTGTGATAAAATACAACAGGGTGGTGTGATGAAACACAATTACAGCTACCATCCCAAAATGGATTATTTTCCAATAACCATGCAACAAATGTTTTATTCCTCTTATACTACATCAATTTGCCAATTTATTATGGAATAACATATATATTTTATGTTGAGGAGTGTTTACAAGTCTCGAATTTCTGTTCTCTAAACCTTTTTTTTCTCTCTTGAAGTCAATAAGATGCGAAACAAATGGCAATTTTGGCAAGAATGAAAAGCTCTCATGTTACCAAGAAATCTGAAAGTGCAGACGCCTCTGTCCTGAAGACTGGAGACTCCTTCAATAACTGTTCAACAACATGTCCTTAAATAAACAAAAAAACTAGGATATGAATGATAGCCAGCTCTACCGTCCAAACTGCTGTCACAGAATATTACTCAACACACTCTGACCAATCAGATTTGAGAATTCAGCAATCCTGTGGTATTTTTCATTCATTCATTCATTCATTATAATATTATTTCAGTTGAATAGGAACGTTCATGATCTACATTATAGAACACACAACACCTGCATTGTATATGTAGTATATACTGTATAACAATACTGCCTCAGAGGCTATGGACACTGCTGTGCTGCAGGCTGACAGTAATGTATTGATCAGCTCCCAAAGCTCTGCTGAGAATAGAGTCTTTATTTGCTTCTTTTTTTTTTTTTTTTGATGAAGTGCTGACTCTTTTTTTGTCACCTGGGGGAGCAGGACAAGGAGAAGGTGTGAAAAGTGTTCCTGTGTTTGTGTTCTGAGAGAAATCTTTGGGACTGCTGACGCTGGATTTTCTCCACCATTAAAACGTATCAGTCTCTCCCATGCTCTCTTTTTTTAACCTCTCTTTCTCCATTGTCTAACTTTTAAGGGAATACTATAGCGTTGCGAATGCAATCTCTACTCCATCTGTCGTGCGTATGTGATTTCTTCATTGTATTCTTGAATTCGCAGTTTAAATGTGAATGTCAGAATCTATATAATTGGTTGTTTTGTCATCGTCTTATCCACAGAACTTTATTTTTTTGAGTGTATTAGTACCAACGTAGTGTCACAAATCTCACTTCTTATTTGTTTTGTGCCTTTGTTTTGTTTTGCTCCTGTCTCCGCCCCTGTCCTCTCATTGGTCTGTTACCTATTGTGTTCACCTGATTGCTGTTAGATCTTAATTCATGTCTGGTTTTCCCTGGTGTTTCTGTTTCATAGCAAAGTCGTATCGTGCATTTGTGTCGTTAAGTCCAAGCATTGTTTTCTTAGAGTTTTTTCACAATTGAATACACTCAAGACTGATTCTGGGCTCGTTTGAGGGCGGGGCTCATAATCGTAGGCTTGTTTTCAGTTCCATAAGCCACTTTGTTGCGTGCAAGTTTGCAAAATTTCCTGGCACCAAATTTGCTGTTTTTTTAAATCATTTTCAACTCATGTCATCATGCAGGATTCACGATATGTACATTTTTTGTGTTTTGTCTCCTGCACTGATCGTAACAACCCTTTCCCACCATCGCACGATTCGTAACAGGAAGTACCGTGACAAATTGAAGCAAACATTTTGTGTCATGAAGTGCTGAGAGTGGATAACTTCCACATACGACCACGGTTTGGTGGAAGATCACTATCACGAGGATGTCGGGAAAACAGCAGAAATGTGAAACCACCTTAGTTTCCTGGGTTTGACCCTCGGCCATTTTCCTCATTTTTTTGTTTATGTGTAAAAAAATTTAATGAGTCACCTGGTGAGAAAAACATTACATTATTATTGACCCAACCATCTGGCGACAACGGCGCACACTGAGCGAGAAAAATACTAATCTGATGTCTCCTGCAGGATCAAAACAATCCTGCTGGTCTTTTTTAAGGCAACGCTTATGAAACATGAGGCAATGCTTCACTTCTGGGGTCTGGGAACAAGTGGCTGACCCCCTTTCCCCAACCAGTTTCCTGTTTGGGTCAGTACTCTGTGTGTGTGTGTGGCTGGTTTCTGACATGTTTTTCCTGAGCCCGTCTTTCTCGCATATACACACAGCCCAGGTGGGTTGGAGGGGGGTGTGGAGTGCAGGGGTGTTACAATTCCCAACAACTGCAATGGTCAAGGATATTTATGTTTTAGCCCCAAAAACATGTTTTCGTCAGTAATGTTCTCGTAGCACATCTGGGCGCTTATTTACAACTTGCCACTATTCTTCCAGCCGCAGGCGTTAGCCTTTTCGTTACAATGCCCATAAACAGAGCTCTTGTTTCAGAAAGAAAAACATATTTGCGTGATTTAAAAAAAGCAAAAAAAAAAAAAGGGGTCAAATTCAGTGTCTGTGAATTCTTTCCACTGAAAGCCACAAATGGCAGGGCTAAATGCCAGGCGCACGTTATCTTTAGCCTCGCAAACAAAGAGGTGGTACAGGAGCTGAAAATGGCCTACTGACGCAATTGAAAATCCAACTTTTTTTTTTTTTCCATGAAATATTGACATGCCATCCTTCTGGAATATTACATCTTTTATTTTGTCTGTTTTAAATAAAATGGTTGATGTAAATCCTGATGCAATGATTCTGAGGTTTTGGTAATATTGGTAATGTTGTTAAAGTTCCCTAGCATAGCATTTTCCCAGCTGAGAAATGCAATTACGGTATAGCCGCTTGTGATAAAGGAAGTAAATATATTCAATTATTGCAACGCTGAAGACAAAATACAAGAAACTAGTTCTACTCTGGACCACAGAAAGCAAGCATTTATATTGTGGTAGTAAAAAAGTAATTGGCTCACTGAATATATAGCATGTTTCATGCATGGTATCAGGTCCAAAGCAAAATGAGGAGATATTCTCCATGCTGATTTATTGGAATCATGCTGCTCAGGAGTTACGTCTGACCTTCTGCCAGTTGCAAAGGAGAAACAGAGAGAGTGACCACACTTTGGGACAACAGGAAAAGATACAGAGCATAAAAATGAGAGAAAAAACATGGAACATTATGTCCCATTGCGTTTACCCCCTAATGTTTCTAACGCTAAGTCTATAATATGAGCTGCCAAAGTGAAGATTCGCGTAACTGACAGCTCTTCTCTCTTGGCGTTTGGGTCTACAATCTGCCCTTTATCAAGCATACAGATGCACAGCTGGTGGTGCTTTGGAAAAAAAACAGACACTGTAAAATCAGATTCATGCAGATGGCTTGCAAGGTGGAAATCTGTCCAGGAAGAAGTTACATGAGATGAAAATGTGTAATGAGTATTATTATACCACAGAGTTGATGAATTCTCTAATCTGATTGGTCAGAAGGTGTTGATTAATTTTCTATATGAGCAGTTCTGACAGTCTTTCCATATGCAAGGTTTACTGTATATTAATGCACTTGTTCTAGTACATAATCTTTTCTGTAGTAGGAAAACATACACCGGAACTTGCACAGGACACAGGAAAGTTCTGTTCATTGTTTTAATGTTACTATAATGTTTATTAAGTATATTAATAGATGTGGCATTCTTTAATTAAAAAAATGTTATTGTTGGAAAACCTGTGGTATAAGAAGGATACGACACTTCACATCGCAACCTAACCCATCTCAATAGGATGGCCCGTTGTGTTTTATTCCTTACTCAAACTTAAGCAAAATAAAGAGCTTTTGACATATTTTATATCCTTAAAAAAGAGAACATTAGTGACACCAAATGCACCTTTTAAAAAAAAAATTTTTTTAAGTTTTTTATCTTCTGCTGTTTCACCTTTCAGCCCATTCACCTAAAGCTTGGACATGTTGTGTATTCTGAGATGCTTTTCTGCTTACCACTGATGTAAAGAGTGATTATTTGAGATATCTGACTTTCAGATCGAAAATCCTTGGCCATCCTCCTCTGACCTCTCTCATAAACAAGACGTTTCAGTCTGCAGAACTGCTGCTCACTGGATGGTTTTTGTTTTGTTTGGGGTTTTTTTTTTGTTTTTTTTGCACCATTTTGTATACATTCTGTGAAAGTGGCACCATCTGGCACCAGCCACCATGCAATAGGTAGTGTCACTGAGATCACATTTTCCCCATTTCTGTTGTTCGATGTGAGCATTAATTTGCATGATTTTATACATTGCCCTGCTGCCCTGTGATTGGCTCATTGGGTAATTGCATGAATAATCAAGTGTATTATTAAATCAAGGAGTTCTTATTAAAGTAGTGTACAATAGAACAAAAGAGTTTAAAAGGAAGCCGGAGCGAAACATCGTACGGCATGGCTGAGGGTTATGGGTCTTCCTCAAGGACCTTGGAAGCGCTGGTATTTGAGCTCTCAGCCCTCTAAGCAGTAAACCAGAACCTTAATCTCAGAGCCACCAGAATACAGCCATATACATACAAAAGATTATCTCACTACAACCTGATTTATGAACTATTTAAAATGTTAAATGTGAACTTTTTACATTTGAGTTACTAAAATCCGTCTCTTTGACTCAGTGAGAGGGTTAACAGCAACACCTTTGTCCAGGAGTTGCTAAGGAAGCGTCGCCTGTTGTGCAGGAAACAGGGAGAGCAGTTTCCTGTTATGGAGAGAGGCTTTTAAAGAGCTACTTTCCTCCAATCAGGCAACAGACGACCAGTTGGGAAACCTGCTATATAGTGCTTGGCATTTTAGAAGCTGTTTTCTAAATAGTTAATTTAAACCGTGTAACATTATTTAACATGTTTAGATTTAACATGTTTAGGCTCTAATTGATGAATGTTATGGCTGTCGAGAAGTGTGCAACAGCAACTTTACTGCAGAAATACAGCACATATGTATGTATCGAACTGTATTTAATGTTTTCTGTACATTATTTAGTAATTTGGCTTCTCTTTTTTCTAACCTGTCCAGTCTGTGCCATCGGCTTTTCAAAAAATGATAAATGAGTCTCCTGTGTTAGACTGGTATCCCATCTAAAGTGTATTCCCACCTCACACCCAGTGTTCCCAGGATAGGCTCTGGATAACCAGGATAAACTGGTTACTGAACACTATACACTATACACACTCACTCATACCTAGGAGCAATTTAGCATAGCCAATTAAACCATATTTTTTTTCAATGGTGGGAGGAAACTGCAGAACCTGGAGCAAACCCCAAGCAGACCACCATCCCGTGTCACTTCATAATTTCATTTGATCAATATTACTTTCTTGCCCAAGAGTTCCCTAAGGATCCTTTGGATGGTTACCATTTATATCTTTCTAAAAGTTTTCTACTTGGAAGAAAAAGGTGCACTAAACAGATAATGTCTTCTTTTTTTAAAACAAACAAACAAACAAACCCATCTAATATACACTTCAGGCTACTTATGTTGCTAATGATACTGTAGACAGCCTTTATAGCAAGGGTTTGCAAATGTTTTGGACAAATGACCCCAAATAGACATTATGAATTTGCTGCAACCCCAGGCCTTGGTATTTGGATTTCTCCTCATTGTTTACCATCATTATATTCAGTTTTGGCATATTTTCGTGTTCATCAATCCATGTTTTCGAGAAACCAGCTGAGGCACGCAGGCGGAGAAGTATGTCATTTTTATTTTAACTCCTACACTAGTGCAGTGTGTCAGGAGAGTAAAAAGGATTAAAATAGCACGTAGACTGCTAATTTAATTGTAGCTTGTCTGAATGTGACTCTGAGCAGCATTTAAGAGTAGTAGTTCATAGTTAGGGTGGTATTTTGCGAGATTTATTTGTAAAATAAATGAATAATGCTGCGAACGGACTATACAATATTTTTGTCTTTTACTACGGTCAGATTAGACAATCATGGTGCCATAAAGTCTTCCCATGTCTTGACCAGGAGACTAGCAAAACAAGAAGTTTGACCCCAACTAATCATCGTTCATGTCCTTGATATCCTTGAGTATGGTTGGGGAGGAGGGTCAAGAAATGGTCAATCATGGATACATAAGGAACGTCAAGGAACTCGTTGTAGGAGGTGTCAAACTGGGCAAGACAATCCAAAAATTCTGACATGCTAGAATTTTCATCAGGTTGTCATGGGGCGTCCCAGACACCACATCGTTGTTCTTCGATTAGGTCGATTAGGCCTACTCATCCTTTCCTTACGTTCACGTTCTGGCCCGTCACGACCACGACTGGGCTGAATGCATGTAGTCTGATTCCAGCATAAAGCAAAGGAAGAGATTGTTTCATGACCCAATTTAGAACTGATGGTGTCATGACCCATAGTTTGCGGCTCTACATCATCTATTCAAGGAGAAATAAGGTTTCTCAGCATATCAACGAGATCCAAATGATCTCGAGCTCATTTTGGGACCTCTTGCTCACCTTTGCTGGCATTATTCATACGACCCCCAGTGTATACTCATCATAAACTATGCATATTCATTGGTGATGCATTAAGTGCTTATGAGCTGTTTATTGGTCCGATTGGTTTAGAGGACTAGCTCGACCTCCTCAGGAAGCGCGCGCCAAAGCACACCTCCCGCGCCCGAGCGCAAGAAAGCGAGGCACGCGCGCCGCTCGCGCAGCAGCCAGTACTCACTCGTTCTCTCTTTCTCTCTCTCTCTCTTCTGCAGGGATGGCACGAGCCGGCTCTTAAAACCTTTTGTTTTATTTCTGAAAGACAAAAAAAATAGTTCGGAAAAGCTTTATAAGTAATGTTGAACGTTCATTTCTTTGGGAAAATGTTCTCGGAGTGACGACAGGATACGTTTGGAAATATTTGTGTTGGATATTCCGGCACCCAAGAGGAGAAGGAAACGATGTGGACATTCAGACGCCACGACGGATGACATCCGGATGGAAATGAACACAGGTGAAAGAGACTTCAATACGCACCATTTTTGGTATTAACCTACTAATTAAAATGAACCAAACTGCTACCAGCTTGCTACTTTGTAAACCTTGTGTTTACATTCTTGAATGGGTTTTTGGGGATATTTACTCTTCCCCAAAAACAGTTTACACCAAACTCTTCAGTGCATAACCTCATCTAGGTGCTGTAAATACTGTAGAATTGTACCTAAAAGCTGCTGCTGCAATCATCAAGACTGTCCTGTGTTCATCCCATGACTCTCACTCACAATATTCTCACACTTTGTCTTTACTTTTCTACACTCATGCTTCATAATCCCACTATCATCTAAAAGAATTCTGTTTCTGTGTCCGGTTTCAACTTCAGTTTTTCCTCACTTATTGTCACTTCATTAAGGATATACTTATAAAATGTAAATCCATATTTCCGTAAAAAGGAAAATAGTGTGTAGTGTGAACTGAATTTGAATATGTCGTGTACTGTTGTTCGGTACTGTAGCTTTTTTCTTTACCATACTCCTTTGCTCTTAGCAAGGTTTTTGTGTTAATGAGCACACAACATCTGCACAGAGAAATCCCTTGTGCTGAATTAGCCCAGTGCATAATACATTTATCGTTAAACTCAGGTGACCGAGACACAGACGAAAGTGTCAGTCCGACTTCCCGTGTGCACACGTTGCTTAAAATAGTTTCTTAAATTGGTTTTAGGAAGAGAAGTTACAAACATTATTAGAACGTAGATATATAAACAATGACTGAATGATTCTATTCCAAGATGCTGCAGCAGTCCATTATTCGCACAAAGTGATTCCTGTAATCTCTCGCCGTTCCCCTCCTCTCGCTTATCACAGCTGATGCATCTACTACCTCATTATCAGATGGCTTATGTTTCACACCAGCCACAGCTGAGATCATGTCCTGTTGGCTTCGCACAATCCAAAGGCCAAGCCTACTGTCTTCCCCCATTCTGTCCTGTTTTAATCGAATTCTTTGTTGCATAATTCATATCCTGTTTTGAACTCAGACGGCGGTATTGTTTCTCTTTTTTATTGTTCTTTGACATTCTAGGAGGAAAAAAAAACATTTAAAAAAACATCAGTCTGAAGGATTTTTTCCCCATTGTTAATCATTGTAAGAATGGCCAGAACTCCAGTGAAATAGAAAGAATTTTTGATAAATTGGGAGATTAAGCATGACATGCAAATAATGTGCTTTCCCTATGCACTTCCTCTGCACTGAGCTTCAAGTAGAGTCTGCTGGAATAGTTAATAGAAAACAACATCTTCACGGGGAGATCACCAAGTGCACAGGGAGTTTAGTAGGACGTGCGTCAAGCCAGGTACCAAATAACAGGAAGAGGCAAAGGGTGTATGAGTTTTGTTAAGAGAAAGGGTGTGTTGCACCAAAGAGGCCTCAAATTCACATTAACCCTGTTTAAGGATGCTGTTTGGTTTTCATCACTGGGGTCGCAAGGTTATTATTTTGGCTTCTGTTGTTTTTGGCTTGGAAAGGTTTTACAGTCAGTGTAGGTGCTGACTTAGCATAGAATCACTTTATTTGGGCCTGTTTAGCAATTAGCACTCTTATAATATAAAGGCATTAGGAGAGCAACACCTGTACAATTATTTTAAAAGTGTAACATAAACATATGAGCTGTTTTATCTCTTTTTTTTATGGCTGGGTCTATGCAGAAGCAATGTTTCTTTATTAAAATATTTCCCAAAAGAAATTTTTGACATTAGACCTTAGTCACATACGATCATGTTACTGTAAACAAGGTGTCTGGTGTATTTGTAAGTAATTATTGTGCTTGTGTAGCTGACACTAGCTAACAAGATAATGTATTATTTTAGGATGATATGTTATAACAAGTAACTGACAACTGACGGTATAGATTAGAAACCTGAAGAAACTTGTCAACCTGTAGATATCAAATATGATTTTTGCTGTGATAGTGATCAGATGCAAAGAGTGTACTGCTGAGTGGGCAACCATGGTATTGTGGGTAGCAGGAACTCATTAAAATAACAACTCATTAAGGCTTGGATATTTCTTGACTATCAGCCAGTATGCACTCTATCAGAGAGAGACGATTTTTATAGCTGACCATGGCATTTTTATGTCACAGTGTTCATGGCCAGGAATAGCAACACAGGTGTTGCTTCTTAAAGATAATTTCCAGCCTGTGAATCCTTTGGCTTCATATTGCACCAAATCTCCAAATCTCATTCATTCCTCCATCTGTTTTACAGATTGTCAAAAGCGACTTCAAACACCCCAACCAGAGCCCCAAAGTCGTCTAGCCATTGCTGTGCGCTCCACCCTCATGTCAAGACCTTGTCTGTCTTCCCGAGGTCCTAAACCTCCAGTTGCTCCTAAGCCAAAACGCTCTCATCAGCAAGAAGGTGAACACAGTCAATGCATCATTACTAATGGAGATGTCACATCAGAATTGGAATTAGCCCAGGACAGTGAGTCAGAATCCACACAGGATGAAGCTGACCCACCAGGAGAGACCCACAAAGAGGATCTTTCTGAACAGATTGTAGTGAACCACAACAACCATGATGGTATTGACGATAAAGAAACAAAGGAAGTGCTGCAGATGGGGGTAGAGGAAAGAGATGAAATAGATGCAGAAGAAGAGGAGAGCCCCTTTGAAGTAGTTGATGCAAGTTCCTTGAATGAGGTCAAAGATGTTATTGTAACTACTGTTTCAGCTGCTCTAGACCACATCAAAGAAACAGATGCTATACACACACAACCAGGCACAGGTGATCCTGATGATACAGCAGATGATCCTGCTGAGAAAGAGACTGCCATGGAGTATCAAACAGGGGATGAATCAGAGGCCAACACTGGCACACTGAGCCCTTATGAAGAAATTGAGGAATCCACCTCAAATCAGAGCAGTACGTATGCAGAGATAGATAATGCCGAGGAGCTGACGTCAGACACTGCTGATGATACAGAGGAGCCTTATTTCAATGAGAGAGAGTTCCTCTGTGGAACCCCAATAGACAGTACTAACACTAAATTATGTGAAGAGGGCACAAATCCAAGTGCAGAGTGCAGCACTGAGGATACGTCAAATGCAGTGGCTGGATTTTCCTCCCAGGCTATGAATGGCAGTCAGCCCTCCCTGTGTGAGGAGTACCCATATGATGTAATTGGACCTCTGGATGACACCAGTGCATGGCAGCCAGAACGTGCCACCAAAGATGAATCAGGACGTTTCAGATTCTCAGAGGGAGCAGAGGATACTTTTGAGCCTTATTCAGTCATAGAGATGGTGCCTGCTGATCTCATGAGCACCTTAGATCCTGAAGTGGAGTGTACAGATGAGGGTTGTTGTGAAGAGAAAACTAAGGAACCTGAGACAAAGACGGGATCCACTCAAGAACCTTTTTATGTGTCATCTGTTGATGTAGCAGATGTAGAAGAAGAACAGGGTCAGGTGGAAAACAATGTGACTTCATCTGATGAACCCTTGGAGCAGAACCTTAGGGAAACATCAAACCAAGATGCAGTGGATGAGTATGCTGACATAGAAGATTCTACATGCCAGGATGGAGATGATCAACTGCTGGAGTGTGTGTCATCTGAGGATTATGTAGAGATAGGCGACGAAGATGAGCCTGTGGACATGACACGCAAAACTAAAGGGAAGAGTACAAAGGAGCGCTCAGCCATTCGCAGACAAAGTGGTGTGAGCAGGAGAAACAGCTGCCAACCACGTCTTAGACTTTGCGATATTACAGTGCCCCCTGGCTTAGACTTGGGAAGGACTCCTGAGCTAACAAACCGTTTAGTGTTTGCCCACACCACCGAGGCGTTTGAGGAGGACATAGAAGACCTCGATTGCCACATAGTGCCTTTTTTTGAGGACTCTGACTCAGATAGCGATGAACACATTTATGAGGAAGCAGGCTTTGACTCAGAAGGAGAGAACTTTATCACTCTGGACAGAAAGACCATTGTGACTCGTTCACGGTCACTTTCTGGGAAAGTACCTGGATATGTCCCTGAGACAGTTCCCGAAGAGACAGGCAATGAGTCTCAGACTCACGACTACTACACTGTGGCCTTGGACCAAAATGGAGATATATTAAATGCTTCAGATCATTCAGAGTCCAATCGGATGATTCCTTCACTAAACTCTAGACGTTTTCTGTTCTACCCACGTTCGTATTCTGCGGAGGGCCGGGACATGACTTTGTCTGCCCATTTAGAGGGCAGTCATTCACCCAGAGTGGACGACAGAGTGAAACGGACAGATGACACTCTCTCCCTACCTTGTGTCATCACATCTTCTGGGAGCTTCTCTCAAAGAAGCCACCAGTCCTCTAGTGGTGTGTCTACACCTACATCTCTTGTTGACATCCCGCCACCCTTTGAGCTGGCTTACATCACCAAGAGGCCTATCACTAAAAGTTCCCCATCTCTACTTATTCAACATGAGTCTAATGACAAACCAAAAAAGAAGACGACATCATTCAAGCGTTTTCTGGCTCTGAAATTTAAAAGGAAAACCGACAGCAAATCACACGGTGATGGTAGCGTACGTTCTTCTAGATCATCATCTGAATCAAGCCACCATGGACCTGTTCGGGTAATAGAGCTGGATCGGAGGAGTAATGGCAACTCCCCTCAGCTTCAGTCTCGCATCATAAAACCACAACGCAACTCAGACTTTCCTGCCACCTTTGTGGTTTACAAAGACGGGCAGAAGAAGAAAGGTTTACCCAGGACTTATGGCAGCAGGGGCATCTCTAGAGTGGAGTCTTTTGAGGACCGCTCTCGACCTCCCTTCATGCCACTCCCACTCACCAAACCTCGATCCATCTCCTTCCCAAGTGCTGATACTTCCGACTATGAAAACATTCCAGCCATGAGCTCAGACTATGAGAATATTCAGATTCCTCAAGGGAGGCCCACTCGGGCCGTCACCATCACTGAGTTCTTTGATGACCAAAATCGGACAGCGACTGCAAACGAGAATGATGGCTATGTTGACATGAACAGCTTTGCAGGAATTGAAAACAAAACTAACTCTCAGGAGCAAGAGACAGAGAGGTATGAACTTTTGATTTACTTTGATTGTTGAAATGTACATAAATGTCCTTTATTGTGATACAATGTGATAGTATAGATGGTAGGTAATAAACCATATACTTTTCCCTACAAGCTTACAGATGCATAAAAGATTAAGGTGAGTAGGATCTAATAATTTTCCTTATCCTAGACTGTTGACATGGCATAAAAGTGGGTGTTGCATGCTTGGAACATATGCACTGTTAAGTAGTTTCATTTAAACTATTCATTGGCAATGATTCCACTCCATTATATCTAGTGGGAGAAAGAAATTTGAAACCATACTGAAACCAAAAGGAAACCAAGTACTGGCCAAGTTTAAAACACAAAACAATAAAATTATAGACAAATGGACTCTTTAGAAAAGTGATGCTTCCAGTGGTTTAAGGTAAGATATTGAGCTCCAAGCATAGGCTTAGCCTATATACGGTAGTATGGTCATGTGACCTACTAATGGTCAAGTAATGCAGCTGCAAACAAGAACAGCTGCTCTACAACAAGCACTTATAATAAAGGTCAAAACAATTGGTCTGTATTAAAATGAGGATGGATTTTTTTTAGTATGGCTACCATGCGTACACTCCGATCGCTTGTGCCGTGTGAATCAGTCCTAATTACTACAGACATCCTCCAGCATTACTTAACAGAAATAAATTAACTTATCCTGTCCAAATAGTGTTCAAGATGTAGTTTAGTACTGCATGTAAGTCTCTCAGTGGCATGTTAGCACACTATAAGTCACAAGAGAGTTCTCATGTTGGGAATGTTGAAAGCTTTTCCTCCAAACACAATGGCAGTACCATCACAGAAGTTTGGAGGAAGCATTGGCCAAAACAATGTAACAGGAAATGGGATCAGTGCTTGGTCGGTCTGATAGCTCTGCCTTCACCTCTCTGTCTGAGAATACTCCTGCTAGTACTTGCTTGCAGAACAAACAACAGTGTGTTAGATGCTCAATTGTAGGCTTGTTTCCTAGTCAGATTTAGACTGTGATATTAATGTTTTCAATATAAGTACATTTCTGTACTAATGGGCAGGAAATTTCTCATTATATTATAATTTAATTTACAGTGCACCAAAGGTCAATTGGATTTTAATACCTTCTTAATCCAATAACAGTTTTTAAATAATCAAAAATGAGCCTGCAGTAATAAACAGCTGTGAAGATGATGTGTGAATAACGAAATTTATTACACTTCATATATTATGCCCAGAGTCTACAATTGGGTTTGATTAATAACCCAAGCAAGACAACAAGGATCCAGGTGTGAATAAGCTGCTAACACCTGCTTACCCAGGTTTCCAATCTGTGTGGTACATTAGAAGAGCAGCCTGCAGGGTACAGGCTCGTTGGGTTCAAGAAGATGAACTGTGCTTGCAGGAAGGCTTATCTCATTTTCTCATTTGCTGGAGTTCACGGTTCTTCTGGTAAGAAGGTAACCTGGTGTACGCACACTAGAAGATGCCAGATAGAACCAGTGTTACAAATCGTGGGGCCAATGAAGAAAATGGATTAGAATCTGAGGTTGTTTTTCACTTTTATTGCTGTTTCATGGTGGCTTTTGTATTCTTGGAGAATAATTCATATTATTAAGGATACATCAATGGAGGTGGACAGATACGCTTGCAGTGGCTGGTTGTACTGTGCAGTACTTGTACTGTTATTCTATTAAGCCCAGTACAGAACAACAACAACAACAACAATAATAATAATAATAATAACAATAATAATAATAATAATGAGGGGAAGAAGACTCAGTTTGACTCTTTGTATTGTTGAACTTACTTGGGCTTCAGGCTGTGAGAGTCTTTACCCGAGCATGGAAAGGGTCAATCTCTAATTCGTATATGGCCAAATTACCCTCTCTGCTCTGTCTTTTCCTCCATGTGAAAACCCTGGAGCCATCATTACACACCTCTGGTAAATGATCTCCAATGGTGACACAGACACTAACCATTTTAAACGGCCACCGGGCATCACTTTAATCTGATTTCATCAGAGGAGCATTGGAGAAATGTGCAGGAATCATTTTCATTCTTGCTGCGCATCATTCATATTGTTTAGCTCGAAATGTAGAAAGACTCGACCCACAGCACAACAGCACAGGCACAGTCTTTGAACCTTGTTTTTTGTACACAACACTGAGAGATAAAGACCCTATTTTTGATTGCAATTTTACACCCTCTTGCTTTTTTTGGTAAACTCCTTTTGTGTTCCATACGGGTCTGTATCTTGACGGAAGCCTCCACACTGTTTACATGCCACTTTGAGCATCCTGCAGAGAGCAGTCCAGTGAGCCCAGGGGTCTTTTCTCCTGCTGACATTATTGATTTCTCCCATTGTGTGTCCACAATCTTGCAGTGTTTTGTGCTGACTGGCCCTCTTCTGGCCACCCTACGTCTGGAGTAGATCCTTGGACACTGGAGCTGCTTTGACCTGCTTTTGTTGGCAGAAAGACGTTTTTAACACCATTGGTAAAGAGGTTGACATTGCCCCTGCTGATAGCACAGGCTCAGTGACAGGAGTGATCGATAAGCTTGATGATCAGAAGGTTCCTCTTGTTGGGTTTGTTACAAATTCTATTTGTGCTATGGTTAAGAGATCGTGAACCTAGAATAGAAAATTTATTCATTTTTTGCAAGTGTAACACTTTTTACACCTGGTCATTTCATATAGCTTGCCACCAGTTGTACTTAGTGTCTTGGGTTATTCAGATGAAAATCCAATACCTTTATCAAACATAATATGCAAATCAGCTCATTTGACTTGACAACAAACTTCCTGTGCTGTTCCTCATTTCAAGTTGTTTTATGCAAATGGTGGTGTGGCCTGTTTAGTTACACTCATGGACCATATCAGTGGGGTTTTTGTTTGTCAAAGATGGACACATTTTTACTTGTATAACATCTGGCAAATATGATCTTTAATTTGTTGTAAATGTATCTGGGTTGCTTTTACTCTTGTGATTGTGTGCAGATTATCCAGACAGATGAATAAAACTCCCAGGTGTAAAATGGGGTCTTATCAAAATACAGTATAATACGAGTATTTGGCAAGATGTAATGCAGTGATTATCATTTGTATAGGTAATAATAAGGAAAATGAACAGAAACTATAACAGGACTATATAATTAATACAATGTTGGAGGAGAATGACATGAGCAGTCTTCTTTCTTTATTCTGGACTTACAATGGAGTTTGAATATTAGGATGAAGGAATTCCAAGACTTCCTGCATCAAGAAAGCCAACCCAAATATACAGCGACTTTAACAATGGCGTAAGTAGTATGACAGTAATGGGACTTCCGTTGTATAAGAGCATAAAAATGTATTCGTGGTTCGACCTTAATGAATGGTCAGGTTCAAGACAGGCTCAACATTTTTGGAGAAAAGCAACAAAACATTTCAGACTGGTGAATGTTTATTAGATTTGTGTGAGTTTACTCATATAACCATTCAGTACAGGTGTCTGAATATTGTAGGAGAATGACATCAGAGCTCTGTGTTATATATCCATCAGTACATATTGGTGCGGTCCGGTCCGGTCCAGATCATTCCTGGTGCCCGGCCTTCTGAGCTCATTACCAAGTGGTCCCAAGGGAGGAAACCTGTGTTTACAGGAAATGCTAGACATGGGCGAGGAGACGGGGTCAGCGGGATGGGGTGGAGACAGGCAGCACTCGTTTCCCAGACTCCCCTGCGGCCCTGGATAACAACGCAAGGTGTGGCACAGCCAGGAAAACCGGCTCACCGCAAAGATGTTGTTGTTGTCATGGTTCCCAGCCCTCTGCGTGTTTAAAGATTTTATTACAGTGGCAGTGCAGTGGCATAACTTTTATAGCGTGTTCTGTGGCTTGGTGCTGTAGCTCCTGCAGTCTACAATCGGACTAATCCTTTTAGTCAAACTATTTCAAAGTATAGTCACCTGAAATGAAATTTTAAGAATTGTAGACCATATATAAAATATCCTGAAACTATAATCGTTATCACAATGTGAACACCAGAGCACTTAGAGTACATAGGCTTTTTTTTTTTAAACAAAAAACTTTTTATGTTGTCCAGACATAATTTTTGGAGTTCATACCCTTTCTTATGATTTCATTTTTATAAAATTGAGCAAAATCCAGTGGCTCATCCTCGTTTACTTCTGTTGATTCTGTTGATTACTGAGGAATAAGTCACTTCAGGGCATGCTGTTATTGGAAATATGGTCAACTCGCTTTGTGTTGGACTGCATTACATCACACTGTAGTTGACTACTTTCCTATTATGGTACTCTATTTGCTATTCTGGTACCCTATGAATAACGTTTTGTTCTTTACTTAAATAAGAATTTCATAGATTTCCTTTTATGCAGTCAGTCAACCAAGATATGTTTGTTGTCCAAAATGTTGCTAATTGTACTGTAGCTCAGAGAAGCTTCTAATGACAAAACATGTAAGTTTATTTTACAAAGTAATCTCTTTAGATGAACATCACTGAAATTGACTTCAAATTTACCAAATGAAAAGAGGTACGTATGTAGTACATTTCCAGACTAGGACCAGTCCTGCTTTTTGCATTTGTACCTCCAACACATTACAACATTGTACTTTTCCTCACCTATTAGGCGCCTACTCATCATCCTCCCCCTGCCATCATCTGCATTTAAATTTCCTCTGTTATGTTAAACGAAGTCTGGTAATGAAGCCATTCCAGCGATTCTTATCTTCTGAAATAGTGCTATTGCAGGGATTGGACGAGAAAAGCACTGGCTGTTAGTGCTTAAAGTTGAAATCAGTTGCATTGTATTACAGGCCTTCACAGATAGCAGACAGACAAAAAGCGCACACGGAGATGTTATAGCATTGGAAAGCCGCTCGTTCTGGCAGTAATTTAGGGCTCTAAATTTAGCTCCTGGCTGTTTTAAAGCAGTTGGTTAGGGAAGAAGCTCTCGGCTTGATAATTGCCTCGGTTTAATGATGATTTTAAGAGGAGAGGAAATGAAGGGAGATTATTCAGGAAGTTTAGTGTATATTGGAATGAGAAGATTTGTGTTTGAAATGGGTGCATTTATAGAAAAAATGATGTGAATTGAAGGGTTTAAAGTTGAAATGAGAGCGAGAGACAGAGAAATGTTAATGATTCGTGCTGAGCATCAAAAAATGTCATAATTCTGATTTAATTATGAAGTCTCTAAACAAACTACTTAGTATCGCTTATTTAAAATGAGAATTTAGCAAAGTACACTTCATCACACTGCATGTGGTGCATGTGTGTGTGTGTGTGCATGTGTGTGTGCATAACTCTGATAAGGGATGACTATGAGGTGCAGCATGTGAGGGATGAGTATGAGGTGCAGCTGGGCACCTTAATGACCTTTGTACACAGGAGACAGGCGATGTCTCAGACATACACACACTGCACCCTCTAACCTGCTGACAGTCCCATCACCCATCAGCAGTGTGTTAAAATCATTAACACACCTCTCAGAGGAGAATATAATTTCCTCATACATGATGGATCAGTGTGTAAATGCGCAGTTCATGTTACAGTGATTGAGTGTGTGAGGGTGTGTGCGAGCCGTTCCTGTATATGTTTGTGCACAAAGTGTTCCAGCGTGTTTCCTGTATGTGTGTGTGAGAGAGAGAAGGTGGAGGACAATCATGTGACTTTGACTGTCTGTAAAGATAATTAGGTGAGAACTGGATGTTTTGTGGGTTTGTTGCTGATACTGAGTCTTTTATACAGCCAGTCTAAAAACACAGGCTCAGGGAAAGCAAAATAAAGCCATTGCAAATATTAGTTATGCAAGTTGTTAGTAAAATTCTAAGAAAGTGCTTAACTAAAATTTCACTTGAATTACTGTTATTACCACTCACACCGAAACCAAACATCCATGTGTTTCACCATATTGTGAAAACCCCCCAGAGCTTATTAATTATACAATTATAACTTATTATCTCATTAGTTCAAGTCTTAATATTTTGACTGATTATTCTGACTTAATATCTTGTTATTTGAACATAAATGTGTCCATACTTCAAGACATGCCATTGTTTTGACTTAATATGTTATAATTTCCAAATTATTATCTTATACTGTGATATTTTGACTTTGTATCGCATTATTTTGACTTTATAACACTTTATTTCAAGCTATTATGCCATTATATTTTCTTATTACTGAATATCTCAGTCCATTTGCTGCCTCCATGTTCAGCTAGGACAAAGTGAGGCCAAACGAGCACAAATCATGAAATTTTGAAGCTTTCCACTAGACATGTGTGTGTTTATGGCTGCCCAAGCATCTGTGTATTAATGCCATGCCTGCATGTTTGTTCCTTGAGGCCATGTCTGTGCTTCAGTGCTGTAAGTGCCCACTGCTTGCCTACTGAGCTCACTTTCACCCCCTGCCTGTTAGTGTCTTCTCAATCTGGCCCCAGTCATGCGTGTTACTACTCCAAGCCACAGAATAGACGAAGAGAGATAACAATTCACACCAGGACTAGTCCAAATGAGTGCAGGGAATGGGTTTCTGCTTGGCAAAAGGATCATTTCCGCTCTGTTGGACATTGTGGTCGCTGTTTAATAAAAAATATGGTCTTCTGAGATGTTTACGTGGGGTTTATTTTCATTGAAATGTGACAGAAGGGGCATTCACATTGGTAATAGGGGTGTGTCATGGCTGCTTGGTGGCCTCTTGGCTCTCTGAGCAGTTGGAGTGTGCAGTGGTATGGTCGATTAGCTCAGCGAGCAGTTGGGGATGTTACCATTTTGTCACTCTCTGAAGTGCATTTAACATGTCAGCTAGAGTCAGCAGAGGAAACCAGCATGCTGTGTGATTTACCAGTTTGACAGACTGGGATTAAGCCTTAGGGTGTGGAGTGGAAATAAGAATCTGGAGTTATTCGTACCACAAGGCAAGGACTTAACAAAATCTCAAAAAGCAAAATTAACCATAATTTATATCACCGCACAAATATCCACCACCATTTCACTCTTTCAGGGTTCAGTGAATAATTAAGAGTTCTTCACGTCCTAAAAAGGTTCTACTTGGAACATTTTCCGATTAACAAACACTCTGTTGTAAGGTAACCCTTGAGTATAGATTCCAAAATTTACTAAAAGTGTAGTGTTTCAGAGTTTTTGTGACCTTGAGAGAGAACAAAAAATTGATCAATAACAACATTTCATGTGTTCAAACTGAACTTAAGCAGAGTTTACTGGAAAACTAGCTGTAAGAGTTTCGTTTTTTTTTTTAAGGAGGCTTGAATATCGCAATCAACAGCAAGGCTATAGGCAAGATTTAAGAGAAGCCAAATACAGACCTGTAAAGCATCATTACATTGAACACTAGAAGAGATTAAACACCAAGGAGATAATATTATGGTGTAATTGTGGGAAACTCTCTCTCTTTTTGCCATTCTGTCTATTACTCTTCATTCTCTCTCTCTCTCTCTCTCCCTCTCTCTCTCTCTCTCTCTCTCTCTCACAGTGCATACACAGAACCTTTCCCAGTGTGTCCTGCCCCTGCATCACATTTCACAGAGGAAGACCACGGACGCACATCCGAGGAGGAGGAAATCTGTGCTGATCAGAGCTATGACAGACAGGTCAGATCCACCAAAACTATAAATTAATCAGTTTTTTTCTTCAATTTTTTGTTTAAAGCTTTTGCCAAGAGACTAATTGGGAGATATATAATGGATGGAGATGGATAATCACAAGATGTGTCATTTTTGAGTGCTATACATACTGCTTCTGTACATTTTCTTCCTTAATATCTAAGGAATGAACCATGATATGATGTACTGTTATAGGAAAATAATAAAGGACAAGATAGTGTGATGTGGTCTGACACAGTATTTTCCTATAACAGCACATTTCAAAGCGTTTTATTCCTTTTATAACTCACTTACATTTTTTATGTATTCAGTAACCCCACATTGTATTTTTTATCCATTTAAAGTTATGTTAATGTTGTGTAGCGAAGTTTGTTCCCTCACATGCCACTCTTTATTCTCTCTCTCGAAGTCAAAAATGATGCATCTTGTCATGATACAGCTTTACATCTGACTATCATGAACAGTGACACTGGAGACTCCATCCAGAAATTAAATAAATGTATCTTCACAGAAAACTTCATTAAATCAAATCAAGCATTTTTTTATATTTATGTGGAATGAGCTGTTACTGTGGAAACTATAACATGGCATGTATGCATGTTCAATAGTCTATACATTTTTTTACTGATATAATAATAAGTTAGTTTAAGGTAATGAGTATAATAATATACTCAAAATCACCAGAGTCAAAACTGTGTCTGTGCTGAATGCTTTCCCCTGACCCGTAAATCTGAACTCGTAATCAGATTCTCATACACTCTCTCAGACAAAAACAAGGAGCCTCCCTCTGTAAGTGGAATTCCCTGTGTGTGCACTTTTGTCAGGTTCAGATTCATATTTCTCCTGTCGGCCATTTTCCAAACACGGAGACAGTGGCACTCCACCCGTTCCCTCTGCCCATGCAGTATCAGCCCAGACCCTGGCCTTGTGACGCACGCTTCCTTGTTTTCTTCAGCTTTAAAAAGAAAAGCAAATCAAGGGCTGAGAATGCTCCAGCGCAGCCCAAGATAGCAAGATAGATAAACGTGGTAGGAAGCATTAAAAAAAACAGCAAAGAGTTTACAAGCTATGCTGAAATGTATACTGATGTATTATGTATAGAGTGTAATATATATATAATATATATATTACTGTTCCCAGGGAATCTCAGTGTTAGACTATATCCAGGGAATCTCAAGCCTAGACTATATCCAGGGAATCTCAAGGCTAGACTATATTCAGGGAATCTCAAACCTTCACGGTATCCAGACAACCTCAGCTCTACTATATCCAGGGAAACTCAGCTCTAGTATATCTAGGGAAACTCAGCTCTAGTATATCCAGGGAAACTCAGCTCTAGTATATCTAGGGAAACTCAGCTCTAAACTAAATCAAGGGAATCTCAGATCTAAACTATTTCCTGGGAACTTCAGGTCTTGACTCTATCTTGGCTGACTGGATTATTTCAGCATCTTGAAATGATAGAAAGGCGAAGAGTAGCCTGTGTGTGCCACAGTGTTACCAGAAGCTGTTGGATTTAAAGTGAAAGCGCTACATCACTCTCTGATGTCCCAGTCACGATAACAAACTGCCTTGACCTCCTAAATATAGCCATTGAGCAGTGACACGCGCACGCAGCCGCCTGTGATTAGCCTGCAAATCAATGGGCGCTTTGTGCTTGCCACGAGCACAGCCCCTCATCCATAATGCATCCAAGCCCGAAAGCAGTGCGTTTGAGAAAGCTTTCACATTTATGTTGCGCCTTAATGAAACGATCCGTCTTCTTCTGACAGGGTCGGATTAAAAAAAAATATCAGCTCCGTATGATTTCTCACTCTGTCTCTGTCACGCACTCCTTCCATCTCACTTCCGATTTGTTTCCGGCTGTTTTTCTCTCTCATTTTCTCAGTGTTTAGCATGACGGAACACTTGGAAACCCTCCTCAAATCCCAGCTCTCTTGTAACTCTTTGTCTTTCGTCTCTTGCAGATTGATGGCAAATCCAGAGCATACTATGTAGCCAAAGAGCTTCTGGATTCGGAGAGAGAGTAAGTGTGTGTTTGGTCATTTCTGAGCCAGTATAAATGCACGATTTCTAATTAGTATTACACATCACAAGTCGGTCATCATACTTCCACATTTAGGGTTGAACTTCAGGTGTAGGCGTATATAGAGAATACCCAGTGTAGTGTATTCAGATGATACAGAGTCCCAACATCTTGTTCATCACCCTGTTTACTAAGTCTTAGCCTCTCTGACAGATGAGTACTGCACTATCTTTGCAAACATTCTGAATTTCAGTAATGCGTCAATTAGCATGATAAGGAAATTGCTTGCAATAATGCACTCATCGATGCATAACATTTCTCCTCCAACTTCTGTCTCCTTATAATGGCCTGATTCAAATAAGATAATGGGTAATTCCAGCATTATAAATGTGACATTTAAACTCATATTGAATTGCAAAGAGTGTCATTGCATATGTATGTGAAGCGTATCTGATTGTCGTCCTTACAAACATGTTACAGTGTTACCCAACATTATATAGGGAATAAAATACTTCAGAATGTGCAGTTATAAGAAAATAATTCATGATAGGGGAGTTTGATACAGCCCAGCACAAAGCGAGTTACTGTTGCACCACAGTGGATACTTTTCCTATATCCTGAAGTGTTTTATTCTTCTTATACCACAACAGATTGCCAATAATTACATATATTTCTTTATTAATGAAGCTTTTTAACCATTAACAGTTAGATGTTATGTTGTAGAGCATGTCACTTATGTAATAGCAGCTATAAACAGTCTTCTCTCACCAGCATCTACGCTATATGTAATGACAAATCTGATTATTCCGGTCTGTTTTTTTCTTTTCAATGTGATCACAGACATGTGAAGACACTGAAAATACTTCAAGAGGTAAGACAGCGTGTTTCTTTTCCCCTGCCTTAGTTTCATATATTGCTACATTGTGCAAAATGCTTATGTGGCTAACCGGCATGCTGGGGGTTTATGCAACTTTACCACCCACCGTTTTAAAAAGGCAGTTAATTACATTAGAGCTCCAGAGTGCTGTCTTTGTGTGAGTGTGTGCTAATTTCCAATGCCGCTCTGACTCCTGGGGGGTTTATTGTTGATGTTTATTGCCTTTCATATGAGGATAGTACACGAGGATGACTGGCGTTAATGAGTGGAGTCCGTGTTAATGTAGCAGTTCAATGTGTGTACATGAATATGTTAATTCAAGCATTTATTATATGCTGGTTTACAGGGACCAGATGCCACAACTTCAGAGGATGGATATGAATATTTATTATAATTGTCTCTTATATGAAATTTCATTTTAGAGAGAGTTTAGATTTAATCAGAAATTAATGATGAAACTCTGCGTGCTGTGAAAGTCAATCGTGTCAATGTTTTGTGTTGACTTTTTTAATATAGTGAGCAATCTGGTAATAGGAAATGTCTAAAAATCGAAAGTTTCACACATACTAAAAAGTACATTGTGAATCTTCTGGATTTCAGACATTATTATAAAACAAAAGCAGAAGTCTCTGACTAGTGCACTCTGTAGTAAATAGTGTGTGGATAGAAAATCTGATTTCTGTTGAAATGCACAAAATACACAGCTATACAGTATTTGCGAAACCCTCCAATAAACACATGATTTCAGCATTTTCTCCCCAATTTGTTCACCTTCCAATTCCCGTCCACCATCCAGCTCTCCCTGTGATACCATAGTGAAGGCTGAGACGTACTTCCTCCGAGACACGTGACACATGCTGCGTCACAGAAAACCGCTATCCGCCCTCTTCCACATATATGACGTCACAAACTCAGACGATTGGCTAGTGCCTCTGTGATTGACAGGGGAGAGAGAATTCCGTCCCTCATATCCGGAGAGCGCGGCCAGTTTTTGCTCCCTGAAGCATCAAGAATAACTTTTTAAATATGTAATATCATTGCTAGCTATATAATCATAAAACATTGTACACTCAAGCGTATTAGTGCGTCCTGGGCAGCTCTGTTCAATATGGTTTTGTAGAAAAACTAAAGATGTTAGATTAGTGGTCTGAATAACCTGGTAATCTGGATCTCGGATAAACGCTTTGTTCTGGTAAAAAAAAAAAGAAATATCATAGTGTGCGTTCGACATGCTATAACTGCTTGATTGTTTTGGTAATCAGATAATAATTATGTTATTATTGTGCATGTAAACACTCTCAGTGAGAGGCTCCTAACTTCTGATGCTTAAGCAGACATGACACTGCACACACACACACGCACACACACACACACATATGTGAACTATATAGGTCAGGTTTATCAGTGTTTGTCCAGTTAGTATGACTTCCTTGCCTTAAGAGCATCACCTTGAAAATGTGACGTGGTATGTACGCACATGCCTTTTGTTGGTGTGTGTGTGTGTTGACATAGGAGACAGTAAGACGTGCATGCTTGACACATACAGAAAATTGTGTTTGTTCTGAGCTGTTGTGGCTTTCATTAGCTCGGTTCCTCTGACAGGCCAAATATGTTCCCAGATCTGACCCCTGATGCTCTGTGTGTGTGTGTGTGTGTGTGTGTGTGTGTGTGTGTGTGTGTGTATGTTCAGGAACAATATGTCCTGATTATGTAGGGAAAAACAGCGGTAGCCCACCTTGTCCTGACCAGCAAGATAGTCCTGACGACACAAAGCACTTCTCATAAAAGTTTTTTTTCTTTTTTTCCAAGGTACAACTATTTGTTACGATTGCGTCAGTTACGATGTAGAATTAGGTGTGCATTATTTATCTTAACATATACGTCTTTATAGAGACATATAGAGAGAATAAAGGCAATATTTCTGTAACACAGTGAAATCTTATGACATTGACCTTGGCCCGACTTTTGTGTATTGTTTTTTTTGTTTTTTTGCCATTAATTAAACCCGCATCACTAGTTATTACAGACAGAGGGGACAGAGCGAAAGAAAGAACGTAATGTAGCATAATTTATCAGAGGCCACAGAGCTCTGGAGCAGTTTCGCTGTCCTGATGTAAATTACCACGCTTTATATTCAGCAGTATAATTGCCTCATTTGAATAAAATAGGCGCTAGTCACTATAATCGCTTATCAGTTCGCTACTAAAGAATGCTAATGGTGTACATGCAGATTGTAGTGCATTGTATTGGCCCATATGACCCCCATTTACATGCATAACCTACTATATTTGCATTATGTAACATCCAGTGAGAGGGAAAAAGCAAGTTCGCTAGTTGGAAATGCTTGGCCTTAATATTGATACGCTATTAATATTTATGTAAAATAGCACAATTAGCGTTAATGTGATAAGATTCAGATGTCATTAATCACCGAGTGTGTGTAGGCCATTGAATAGCAATGTGATTCACTGAGAGGAGGAGTGGAGTCACCTTGATTAAGTTCTCCAATGCCGACGTTAAATCAGTGGGGGGGGGGGTTTTCTACCTTCACGGGCGACTTTGAGGACTTACTGAATATGGAATTGTGTGAAAGTTTACATCAAGCCCTAGAGTGCCTGAGAGAAGAAGGCCAAATAGGTGCCTCACAGTTCACAGTTACTCGCATTGTTTTTTTCATTAAGCCAGTTTTGTTACTTCTATGCTTTTAAGCAATTCAGAATTAGCCTACACTCCGTATATCTTAAATATATGTCAAATAAAATTTCTCTTTATTAGCTTGCTTTTAAAAAAGTCTATCTCTGGATTTTCTTTTACATATTTAAAGTTTTATATTGTTGGTCGTTTTGCTCATTTTAAAGATCTCTTAATAGAAAGAAGCAAATTATCAGCCAACAGAATAAAACATTAGTCAGGTTTCCATTTCAGTTTTGTGCAAAAAAAAAAAAAAATAGGATTTTTGCGACAAAACACAATTGCGAATGGTCTGTTTTTCCATCGAGTGATTAAAGCTGGGTTTTCTCCTCTCACAATGGCTCTTACAGACCGCTCTTTTTTCAGAAACGTAGCATTTCCGTTTGCGCTTCGTACCTTGCCATGCGCCGTAAATGTGAGAAATGTGTTTCCACTTCACGTTTGTGAAATATTGCTTTATCACATTGTCTGAAAGACACTTTGTGCAAGCATAAAAACTTTTTGGTGATATTTGAGTCTTGTTTTAAATGCAGGTGTTTCCATTACTCGTTGTTTAGTTTGTAATTTCAAACTGCACATTAAGCAGGTTAATGGAAACACGGCTACATATAAGTCTGAAATTCATAAAAATGTCTACAGTAGGTCTTTTTTTTTTATTTTTTATAATTATCTCATAATGAGGAATATTATATAATTTTTCCTTTATTCAAGTTACACAAAGTGTATTTTTCAACATAACATGGTGCCTGATATAACCGCCCAAAATTCCCCAAAATAAAAGACCACACTTTCAGATTCTGCTCATAAATCAATTATCGTGACTCTCACAATCTGGAAGGGTGAGTAGGCCTCAGAATCAGGATGATTATCTTCTCTTGTGTCAGGAATGAATTAATTCATTAATTAAGGGATGGATGAATGTTTATGGAACGTCATCATATTTAATGGATTTCCGTTTTCAGGTAACGCAGTCTCGTCTCTGTGTGTGATTAGACAATCTCTGCCTTTATTATCTTTTATTATCTATCTCGATCTTCTTCTTCTTTCTCTTGTGTTTCACACTGCAGATGCTCCAATAAACCTCATATTAAAAAAGTTGTATAATTTAAACTTTAAATGCTTTTTTTTAGTATTTGAAGACCTCGTGAATGAGAATACTTCTCCAGACATCTCCAGTTATCGCTCTCTCTTTTTTTTTTTTCTTTGCTACAATTATCTGGCCCTTAGGAAAGCTCTGGTCTGTAAAATTCGGTTGAATTTCATCTCAAGTCATTTTGAATAAAGATGTCTGCCAAGTAAATAACCGTAGATGCAGTAAAGCGCATTTTGCCGCATGGCTGAAAATCACGGTCATACTTCCTTAGCAATGTATGTTTTTAAAAATGAAACACAACGCGGTGTATTCTTTGTGCTGTCTCGTCACATTTCCATTATTGAACCACAATGAAGGACAATGTTTTCATTGCTATGAGGAGACCCATAAAAGTAGCACGGAGTGAATTACGAGAGCATTGACAGATGCAGAACTCAGGAGTGATCGATACTCATTGATTAATGCGTGAAGCTCCTGGGGAATTTCAAGGGATTATCACCTTTTGTGTGTGTGTGTGTGTGTGTGTGTGTGTGTGTTTTATGTGTGTCTAAATGTTTGTCACTGCTCTCTTAAAAGTGAAATTGATGAGCTGCAGAAAATGGTCTTGCTGGACACTTCAGTGCTTTTTATTATTTATTATTATGTCGTTGTTACACGCGCTTGTTTGTAAAAGCAGTTTTCAGCCTGATAGCCCAAGTCAAGTGAAAGAAGCAAACGAAAGCCTTTTATTCTAAGGAAGCTCTCTCGTTCATCCAGGAGAGTGCCTGATGGTGTGTCAGTCCAGCTCTTTGTGGCAGATATGTTCTACAAACGGATAAAGTGATATTTCCTGCTACTACGTCTCAGACTGGTGGAAGCTTTTCCCAGTTATTCCAAGTAATTTATTGGTGTTGTAGATGTGACTTTTTGCTTCATATTGGCTTTTTATCCTCTCTGACAAGGATATTTATGACAAAATGACAACTCAATGGTGAAAGAGCTTTTCCTAAGCTTCAAATCTTCAGTTTGGCAAGCATTCTAGCTAATCCAAAATACACAACATAAACGCTAATGCTAGGGGCTACAGAAATACAGCTGCAACTTTTAACCAGCTTCAGGGTTTTTGTCTATAATGATGTAACGTACACAATACTCATTCCATATTTCTGGCCACGCCCCTTCTTTTTCTCTGCGTCACCTACAATGAGCGATACAACCATTAATCTGCGATAGTTAGGGGGTATGGTACAGCATTGTGATGCTAGACATATTATGCCATCATTATTTTTTATCAGCATTATGCTTTATTGAGATTTACATTGCTTACAAATTTTAGGAACTCAGCTTCGAGTTCTCTGTCAACGAAGCTCCGTTTGTAAGTCCTTAGAGCCAGTATTGAAGGATAAAGGGATTGTCACTCTCACAGACATCCGTTAACACCTCTCATATCTCTAGCTTCATCTCTTTGAGACAAGACAGAAACGTGTTTGGAGAAGTGATCAGGTTAGCGGTTTAATGTGTGAGCGAGCAGGACAGGCAACTATACAATCCACTACAATCCAATACAAACATCTGTATAACATTTCCCTCGTTCTCTGTGTAGGATTTCAGGTCAGCGATGGAGGAGGCAGTAGGGGAGGACGGCGAGCCCGTGGTGGAGGAAGGGAGGATGGACGAGATTCTCAGCACCCTGCCTCAGGCCTACCAGCTCCACACACACATCCTTACACAGCTGGACTCCCGCATACAACAGTGGTGAGAACTGACGGTACACACATACACTACTGAGGCTCTGTAAAGCACGATATTTTATTATGGTCGTGAAATAAGCATGTACGGTGAGCTTCAGAATGATTGGCACCCTACAAGAAAATGTAAAATACCTAAATACAAAGAGATTGCTTACAAGTTTTTGCATTTTTCCCTCCTGCAATTATAGGGTGCCTGTTAAAAAATATTGGCACCCCATAATTAGCCTTTTACACATTTATCTTAATCGAAGCATGACTATGTGAAGAAGTCACACTTAGCTAGTGAGGTTTGGGACCTATTTAGACAGACTTACTGCTTTTAGCAAAGGGTGTGTTAACCTGGCTCTTTACCAAATGTGATCTTTGCAGGAAGATAGCTTGGGGGAAGGTTAGAAAGTGTTTAAAAACATTTCCATGGTGACGTCCAATAGGCATTCACAGACCACCAGATAAATATACATGACACTTAAACTTAAACTGATACAAAACCAGGCAAATTAAAGCAGGAAACCATCCACCCACAATATGACTACACTGACAAATGCATATTTATTTATAATGCACTCATGCTTATAAATATCATATGGATGGACACAGTTAATAGGCTTCAAACTTTCACCTCGAACAGCACCAAATTAAAAAAGCAAAGCCACTATTATAAGTCCCTGCTAACTTTTATTTCCCAAATGTGTGTCACTACGCTCCCATCAGATTAGTCCTCATACACCTTCATGTGAAAGAAGAGATATACCTACCACAAAGGTACTATCATTCAGACAGGACGTGTCCTTGAACACCGTCTGCGCCTGCCGCAACGACGTCTAATGCTTCTCGTTCATCTTCAGGGAGGAGAGCCCGAAGATGGTGGACGTCTTTTTGGCACACCGTGAGGAGTTTGGGGTTTTCGTGACCTACATTGGCGGTTATGACCGCAGCATGGCTCTACTAGAAGAGAGCTGCAGAAAGAGCAAAGCCTTCGCCGATGTCGTCAAAAGCTTCGAGGTGAGAATTAGGTGTGGGTTTAGTGAAAATGGTATTTGTAGAACAGCTGTATGCTCCTATACCTCTGGAAATATTATTTTAGGTACAAAAATCTTTGAAAACACTTTCTATGAAGGCCACTTATATTGTATAGTGAACTTTGAACACATTCATAACATGTTATAATGCATTTAGTATTGTACAATGTTAAAATATTTGACGACTTCATAAAGCACAGTAAAGACCATGTGTATAATGCCTTATGAGTGCAAATAAGCATGATATGACTTAGTTATATTAAAATATAACCTTCATAGTCTTTCTCTTTATTCTTCATGCATTATGAATAATATAAAATGTTATATACTGTAGCATAAATAATACCTTCATAACTTATGCTTATAAATAGCTATAGGTTCATATATAACACATTATAATGCATGAATGTACTTTATATCATAAGAGAACAACAATCTTGTATAATAGCTATAGCACGTTAAGCTGCATTATAACACGTAATAGAGCATTATGATGAGTCATTACAGGATTCACAGACCGTGTTACCTAAAATATTTGCACTGGTCTTTGCACAATCCTTATTCACGTGTGGTCTCTGAACACGCATCGTAGGATATTCGGTGCAGTCACTGACCACACGTCTGAACGGAGATTAGAATCACCAATGACAAGAGGCCAACTGTCCTGGCTCGTTAATATTCATGAGCATCTGTATTCAGCAGTTCTTGAACGCACAGGGGTTTTCTGGAAGGCTTAATCAATCTATAGCTGTGACAGAGAGACAGTGATGAATGGTGAAATAAGCCACTGTTTTGAGCAGCTGATGGTGTCAGAGTTTGTTCAACATGATCTAATCTATGAGCACTTTCAAATCACAGAGATTTTATAGCCGCTTACAACAGCATCAGTGATGTATAACAGCAACATCAGCATTATGTCGAGGTGCAAAGTGATGAATTACGGCGTTTATACCAACTTTAAATATTATTTACAGCAGCTAGTTTAGTGAAAACACATCAGATGTTGGGAACACAACATCCGTATTCATCTTGCGTGCTGTAAATCAATAACGTTTTTAATATTTATAGGTGTGTATTAGAGCAAGTGGAGTGTTTGATGATAGTAGTGCTGTGTGTGGAAGGAAAATCTGAAAGTGTAATGCTGTTAATAATAATATTATTTATTCAAAACTAGATTACTAAACCACAGTAAATAACTGGCACAGAGAAGTTAAAGTAGGTAGGAAAAATAGAAAAAACAACTTCCTGTATAACACGTCTAAAACTTTGTAAACACATTGTTGATTGTTGTTGTTGTTAAAAATACAGTGCTTTGCAGAGCAAATACAGTGTATTACAGAAGAAAAATATGACAAACATTAATTAATAACATTTTTAAAAAGCAGAAATGAATGGACATCAATTTATGTTTGAGGAGTTTAGCTATCATAACAAGTTTATGCACAACACTTAAAAATGTGCTACAATTTGTAAAAAAAATATAAAGAACAAAAATAGCAGACGCATAAAATCAAAAAATATACATATTTCCACCGATAGTATCTATATTTGAGCTTAATTAATTATATGGTATTTGCTGATCAGAAACTCTAACACTAGAATGTGAAAATCTTGAAAATGTAGCTTGTTCTTGAAAGACTACTTGAAAGCAAAGCTCGCTTTTTAAGGTGAAAATAATGCAAATGAATTTCGATTTGGCTTAACAATTTTTTTTTCCCGATTTATTAATCAAATGAAATGATTCTCAATATCAATATGAAAGTTTTAGTTCGGCACTGGACACCTCTCTCACGTATTAAACAGAGAAAACTCTCTACGTTTGTTATCCACGACCATTTGCACCTTCATACACACACAGCATTGACAATCCTACAGAGAGAAACTGCTTTTTCAGCACACAGACATCAATAGATCTGCTGTGCAAGCCTCGAAAGGTCAGCCCTGTTTAAATGAACATCCTTACATCTCTCTTCTTCCTCGTTCCGCTGTCAATTACATTTAACTCCTCCTCAATTGATTCCTTCACTTCCCCAATCAGAGCCAATTTGCTCTTTTACTTCTTGCCTGTAGACAAAGTTGCACTGATCGTTGTTTAAGCTCTTGAATCTCTGAGTCAACCAGAATAGGACACAGTAACAAGATCGCTCCAAATCTGAGTCTAAATAGATCATCGGTCATGATTTCCAACATCTATGATTGTGATATACCCTTGATATGTAGAATCAAATTATAGCAATATACATGTGTATGAACTGGCTATTAACGAATAGGTTGGCAAAAATCGCTACACCAAAACATTACAGGTGGAATATTTGAGTCTTTTCATTGAATTGAATCATTTGACTCATTTGTTCAACTCCATGATTCATTCTCCAGTTAATTTCTTAACCGCCTCTCTGTGATTAGCTTGTATGTCCATGTTTTAAAAAATTTTCTTTCACACCCAGCCCAACACAGTCTACTATTGCATGAAATCAATGAGTTCACTGATTCAGCTGATTCAGTGTCCAGAATCATTTGAAGTGAACCATATTTGTAAGACTTTTTGGTGTCCTGCTCCTGCTCCTTTGGGTTTGTCCTGGTGTTATTATCAGGCCAGTGAAGTCTATCTCACTTAAAATCTGTTTTATACATAATGTACATGCCCACATTTTTTATATTTGTACCACAAACATCATTCAGCCACATAACCTCATCTTAATGAGATTTAAACAATAGCAGGGACATTCTTTGTTCACAAATTTTAAGTCCACATTTCTCACTATTCTAACTTAAACTTTCGGATTCTGGGTTACCAAACTGAAAATTGTGTGGTTTCACTCAACTATTCTGTAAAGAACTGTAAAAGATCCTCCCACACACCTTAAGCCCACTGCTTTTACTGTATAATGGTAACTCTCTGACATACACTCTTAGAAGTTCGATTAGATACATAAGGATACTTAGCTTCCGTAGATTGATATAGAAACACTGTTAACTTGATGGGACAATATAAAACCCGTATGGGTTCTACATAAAACCTTTAAAGCTTTCAGCAAAGGGACGGCTGAAGAACACTTAAACATTCCAAGAGTTATAACCCTACAGAAAGCATCTCGTGTACTGCGTTCTCCGGTCTTTAGCAATAGACAGAGGAGGATGAATCATCTTTGGTATGTGTGTAGGTGGATTTAATCCCAAACTGTCTTTTTATTTAGGTGTCTCTAAAATTTGAATCTGTTGCTTGGGTCTCAACAAAAGGGAATATGGACTTGGAAAATTTAGGAGTGAGGAAACATGGGGTCCTTCTCAGGATTCGAACTGACATCATCTTGAGTCTTGACTCCTGTGACTGAGAAATTGATTAACGATTAATTATGAAAGACATACCAATATTTTAAGAGCGCTCAAAGGAATCGAAAGATGAAGCATATGGAGCATCAGCGCATCAGGTGCTTCCTCAAATGCAATCTGGCAGATATGTCTCGTACAAGTGCAGTTTGCTAACAATGGCACTTTTATTTACCAAAGAAAAACATATTGTACTACTAGCACTACTGTGGTATAAGTTTTACATATAACATGCTTGATGTCATGTGCATTTACTCTGTTGGTGTGCTTGTGTGTGTGTGTGTGTGTGTGTGTTAATTTGGGCAATTGCAGCCCCTTAACACATACAGGTGGAAGAGGTTAGATAAAGACACAACGAGTCTGTTACACACATCCAGGAAATGAGGCGGACAAAAGCTAATTAGTCAAGCAGCCTCCTTTGAATTAAATCAGCTCCGGGCGCAGACGCTGCCTCAGCCCATACTGCCACAGTGATTTGTGTAGCTTATCTGCACGCTGGCATCGGCCACTGTCCCTCTGAATGACTGGCTCACTTCCAGTGCGGCTCAAGGGTGCTAAATATCAGCCTTTACTCACTCACACTCTCTCTATCTCAGACACACACACACGGAAACACACACTAACAGGCTGAAGAGTCCACTTCTTCAGCACTAATGTCAATCGGATTGCAATCATAGCGCTAACTCTCAGGACGACGAGAGATATTTAGCACACAGGTCATGTTACTCTAATCGGTCTGCTTTAGTGGTTAAATTAAAGGAGCAAATAAATATGATATATGAAAATGGAGAGGAAACTAATGAATCTCAAGGGGATTTTCATCCGAGTGCGAGGAGGGAGAAAGAACATAGGGATGATGATTACAGCAACATGATGATGAGAAAATATAAATAGGTTTCGAAAGACAGAAGATTAAAGGAGGATGGAATAATGCAATGATCATTTTAAGGCCTATTCAGGCTGTATTCCTTTTGACATGTGGAGATAAAGTGAAGAGTGCTTCATTCATAGTGTGTAATTTCTCAGTTCCCCCCCCCCCCTCTTTTTCATCTGATGTGACTGCGAGTTTTCCATGAATAGATGAATTGTGTGTAGTCTGATTCAATTACCCCAACAAACAGATCTCTGCTCCATTTAAAAATGTTGGTGTGGAGCGTGTTTCTTGTGGATTTGGGTGTAGGCCATGCCCTGTGTGAACACAATAGAGTTCCAGGACCTGGCATCATGTTTCTTCCTGTTTCACATTTCACAGTGACGTCAAATGTTTTGGTCTGCAGATTAAACTGAACGACAAAAAGACGTCTACATTACAACATTATTTTAGTTAAACCAAACAGGTTTGGCTAAAATGCTTCACCCTGACCATGGGTCAGTGTTGGAAAAAGTTAAGAAATCAATAATAATAATAATAATAAAAGGAATACCCTATGAAATCCGCTCATTTGATTATTTTTGTTCAAAAGGAATTGGAACGGAATTGATTTGGGGTACAGACTCAAGTGTGAAATGCCATTGGAATTCTCTTAGGTAGAAAAACAAGAAGGATCAATACTTTCAACATTTATGAAATGAATGAAATCAGTACATTACTATATCTCAGTACTGTCTTCACTGGGAGCCGATTGTATGGACAAAAAATAAATTTAGCCGTAATGATAAAAGCTACAGCTCGCTTAAAGCCACGCCTCATATTCGTATATGCCACAATGTTATGATAAAAGTACGTTCATGAGCCTGTAATGTGATCCTATTACCTCTGAAGCACCAGAACCAGGCTCGGAATAAGAAAATCTGGAAGCCTGATTGTTATTGCTCAGTTTATATAACCACTGTTTACAATCGTGGTGACCAGAAAAGAATCACGGAATACAGAACAGGTCAAACCTACAGCAGCAGGTTGTAGACACAGCGAGTTTGACACTCAGCCATGAATAGGTATCTGGGGCTACAGTGGGGCTACAAAAATTTGACCTTTCTGATTTTCTGAAATTGATAAAAACATTGCGTGGTCTTTTTCAGATGTATAGCTGTCCAACTCATCCTTCCCAGAATCCAATTCGTTGGTTGTGTTTTGAAAGCGCATGACTGCTACCTGCAAGCTCTCAGTGCAGCAAAACCTCCTCAAATTCACTTTTAGGGATTCCTTCATAACTCATCTCGAATTTTTCTTCAGATATGTGTCATACACCGAAGCTTTGAACAAAATATGCCTTATCTTTTCTTTCCTTTGTGGCTGCCAAGGCAACCGATACAGCCGAGAATGGTTCATTACATAGAGAGTAACCATACAAAAACGGAATGGATCGGTCGAAAGAATTTCAAATATAAATGCCATGACCAAAAAATCTTTAATTTCATGTTACAATTTAAAATCTTTGGCCTAGGATGTCGCCGAATTGTTGCGGATTCTTTCTGGAATATCGATGACATGAAAAATGGTGACCCGCTCCTTGGCTCAGAGGATTCTGGGAAGGCCATTTGAATGCCCTCATCTGTCAGGAGTGGAACCCAGATTTGTTCTGAGATGCCTTTCTGCTCACCACGGATGTAAAGAGTGGTCATTGGAGATCATTAACCGAGCTCTTGACCTTTATTCAAAGACGGCTACCATCTGATTTGCTGATCGATTCATCGCATGAATGATATCCATGGCTTTCTGTTACATGTTGACAGAAATCATTTATCCCAAACCACACACTCCTCCCCTGTGTATCCATACATGTTAGTGTACTTTGACAGATTATGTCCTACCTACCTATGACCTTTCTTTATCGTTCCCTGCGTTGCGGTTCTCTCCCCGAATCTCTGCTTATTCCCCGAGCCCGATCTCAGCGAGTTATCTGACCTCAGAGCCTGCAGGCTCCTCCGAGTCACCCTGAACAAAGACTTGTCCAAGTCAATTAAGGCTTGATTGATTTTTGCACTCTCCTTTTGCCTGACCAATTCACTCATTCTCAGTTTTTTTTCCCACCGTGAATAATGAATAATTGAGGAAAAGAATGAGATTTATTGAAGTGCCATGTCTGCCCGCAGCCACGATGTAAGGAAAGGTCACCGACTGTCCTTGGAATGATTTTTTTTTTCTTCTTTGGTAGTTGTGTTTGGTATCTGTGATGTGGGTGGTGTAGGCTGAAGGTCATGACAGGATGTCTGTGTAGGTTGCGTACATCACTGTGTCAGACTGAATTGCAATGCATTTACATTAGTCACATTTGTAAGTGTGTGCTTGTGTGTGTGTTACAGCAGCAGAATTCAGAGGGAGTGCAGATTCCTGTGAAACACCAGCTGCTGCAGATCATCGTGCGTGTACTCCAGTATCGCATGCTTCTCACAGGTGTGTAGATGAGTAAAGGGGTTGTATAAAAAACCTCTATTTGAATTTTTTTTTCGACTCAGACTGGGAGTTTTCTGGTATTTGGCACTCAAGATTTGCTTTGTGTCTGCATTTCATTCTTTCCAGATTACTTAAACAATCTCTCCCCTGACTCTAAAGAATATGAAGACACACAAGGTATTGTTCTTCTCTCTTCCCTACATTTTAAGCATTATAGAAATATATCATTCGTGTCATGTATTTATACATGATTTACATGTGTCATGTATTTATACATGTATTTACATGTGGTATTCACCACAGCACTGCTGAATTCTTCAATCTGATTGGTCAGAAGTGACCATTTTCATTAACGGGATGACAAGTACAACATGCCATTTTAATTAATAAACAGTGCACGTTTTATTGCAGTCGCTTTGCTATAAGAGGAATAAAACACTTCATGACATGCTGCCGGGATGATGACGCATCACATCACATCACATTGTTGTTGATTAATTTTCCTGTAACAGCATGCCCCATTATGTTTTATACCTTACATGTAGAATATATTTAAAGTGTTTCTAAAGCTATAATGATGACTGAATTTCACTGGAAAACTGGGTCACAATATTCTAAAAGGAGTTTCCTCAATTTCAGCCTTTTTTTTTCTTTTCTTTTTTTTTTTTTTACATCCCTGATATTAACCAGAGCTTGTCAGCAATTAGCTTTTTATATTAGTATGCTGGCTAGCTGGTTCATAATGGTTTTTTTTTATTTCTCAGATTCATGGGAAATTATAATAGAAAGGAAGTCACAAGAAAAGGCGTGAACAATTACGAAGCATGAAACAATGTTAGCTTTTTCTATGTTGCTAGATTTTTGGGTTCTGGCAAAACAAGGCTGGTTGGTTACTCATCATCATCCATTATCCTTTCTGAAAACACACACACACACACAATGAACAATTTGTGATTTTTCCGCCATGTCTTATTTGCTTTTTCATGCAGCTGCGTTGGTGATTGTGTCAGAGGTTGCGGACCAGGCCAACGACAACTTAAAAGAAGGGGTAAGTTTGTGCGTATGAGCGTGTGGGATAATGCTGTGGCAAAATGTTTACCGCATGATGCTGCGGTCAAGGGCGGGGAGAGATGATGTCATCAAAACGTTCCAGATGTTCCGAAACAAAGAGCATAGTGTGCAGTAGACTGAAGCCTAGACTGCAACATAGAGGCTTTCCCAAACACACACACAGACTCACATATGCACACACACACACAGAGGATCCCTCTATCTCTCGCACTGCTATTCATTTCCGAACAGCTCTTCCCTTTCCGTCTTCCTCCCTCTCATTTGCAGAACAAACAAAGGCATTCAGGCATCTCATTTTGTTTCTCTCTGCCCTCCTATCTCTCTCTCTCTCTCTCTCTCTCTCTCGCTCTCTCCCTCCCAGGAGAACTTGCTGCGTCTGGTCCACATTGAGTACAGTGTGAAGGGGAAGAGGAGTTTACTGCTGCCAGGAAGAGTGAGTGCTTTCATACAGACATGCACACTTCCTATCTTTGTCGCTCTCTGATTCCTACTCGCATGAGCGGTGATGAAATTGAAGGATTAAAAAGTTTTAAAAAGTTAACATTTTTTAAAAAGTTGTCATTTTACTAGTCTACTATGGAGTACGTTCCAAGCACAGCAGCACTTCTAGCAATGACATTATCACAGTGGCACCTCACCGCTAAAACATTCTGACACTCATATGAGACGGCCATCTGCTCTGTGTGCGTATGTGTGTGTGTGTGTGCGTGTTCCAGGTGTTCGTGAAAGAGGGCACGCTTATGAAGGTCTCCCGCAAGAGCCGACAGCCTCGACATCTGTTCTTGGTAAATCTTGTCGCTTTTCTTTTTAGGGCATCTCAGAACTTTATTTCTTTTCAGAATTTTCTGACCCAGAAATAATCCCCGCGTCTTTTTCATTATAAGACAAGCCAGACAGCGTGTGTATAAGTTCAACATAATACACGAAGGAAATGAATTCTCACAAGGCTCTACAAACTACAAACCGCTCCTTGAATCCCCGAACATGAACATATTCAGTTGATTGTCATTCCTCCTTTGACTTAAGTGAGAGTTTACTGCAGAGATTTAATCACATCAGGGTCAGGTTTAAGAGCCACTCCACTAGACTCGCTCTCTCACACACACACACACGCTTGTACTCCTCTCTCAGCTGCTCTTGTTTTTCGAGGCTTTGTTTCCTCTCTGGATGTTTGCTGGATGATGATTTCCTTTGTATTGCCATCAGAACACAAGACAGAAACTTCTAGTGATACTCAGCTACATTCAAGCACACACTAATGCACAGGAAAGAGCCTCCGGATTCATTCACCTAAAAGCTGGGACTAGGTTAGACTATGGCTACACAGAATCTAGTTTGTCATATTTTGGGGTTAAATTACGTTACCTCAGCCTGCTTACAAACCTCAGACCACCAGGTCGCCACTGTTGTGTGTGAGGAATAAAAATTACAATTGATGTAACAAAATTAGGTAACTACCATCAAAAAATGACAACCGTGAAGTGTTTCAATTTATTTGGAGCAGAAATGCACAAAAAACACAGTTCACAGTTCTACCTCTCTTGCTGTCTGCTCCCTCTTGTTTTCTCCTTTATGATTCCTCTATTGACTCCGTGTCCCTGATTGATGCCACAGTCTGAGTTTATATGACTGACGACTGAGTCCGACGTCATGTCACAGCGTCCACGAGTAAAGACGGCTGTCTCGGTTCAGCTTTAATTTACAGAGTAATAAATGAAGGCGAGTCAAAGGCAGCACTGAGAGCCATCACTCACACTGTGACCTGCACGCCGGCGCATCCCTGCTAACAAATCATACACACATTTTTATTCTGTACAGGTGAAATCCATCAATCGTCAGTGCTCTGAATACATTTATTATTTTACTTTTTTTCTTAGAAGTCACTGCAATGTCATCACAAGGAGAGAAAAAGGGGTTTAAGTTGCATGAATCAGATATGGGCCTGTTTTGTTCCTCTTCAACAGCAGTTAGTTTCCAGTCATTGCAATTTTTTGTTTACCCAAAATGCAATCCGAGCGCAAAGCTGAGCTGTTTATGATCACCTGGACTGAGCGTTGGAGCTGTCCAGAGTTGCATTAATCTGCCTTAAAGTCTAAGCAGCATGAATCTCTAAACACTTTTCTAAGCGTGAGAGGGAACAGGCGTGTGGACGTATACTCCTTGTGGCTGTTGCGTCTGCTGTTTTATTGCTGTTTTGTTGTCGCTGTTTAGAGCCTCCGCCCAGGTTTCTTTCTCTGAATCCCTGGTGCAGAATTCCTGGATGCTGTCTCTGAGATACGGATGTTTGGGGCATTGCACGTCGCGCGTCCCAATGATGTCATTGCTTTTGTTTGATTCTAAATTTGTCAAGTAAAACAATGAATGGCTTGAAGAAGTGTGTATGTGTGTAAGCGAGTATGGGTTCCCACAATTACAATATCATTGTCAAGTCAAGCAAATAAGATAAACCATATCTATTGTGTGCAGCGTGTGAACTGCACTCTCAGGGATTGAAACAGACGCAGAATGTCACAGAACGTGTCAGGAAAGTGGAAAAAATTGAAACCTCATACTGCTCTCTTGTGGTGAAAATCTGAAATGACAGGCCATGGAAGTCTGTATAGTGTGTATGTAGATTTATAATAATAAATAGTTAGAGTGTTAGATAAGATAAAACTCATAACCCTGGTGTGTGTGTGTGTGTACGTGTGTACAGATGAACGACATGATCCTGTACACCTACCCTCAGCAGGATGGGAAATACAGGATGAAGAATACTCTCACTCTCAGTGGAATGAAGGTACAATCCACATCTCAGCTCCTTTCGTTCTGCCGTTTTGCATAATTTTAGTTTCCGAACACTTCTGAGGGCGAGAGAGAAAAGGGGAAGGAAAGAAAAGGAAGAGAAAACTAAATGGAAAAGGAAAGGAGAAGGAATTTGAATAACGGAAATGAATAGATTGCTATTGCTATAGATTATAAAAATCTATAAGACCTAAACAATGCCCTAAAGATTGAGCGGCGTCACTGAATTTCTGAACTCGAATTTTTACAGGTTTTATATGCTCTATTTTACTTGTTAGCTAAATTAGCGTCCTAGCTCCAGTGCAAAACGAACACTGGTCAAGAACCATGTCATGGCTGTGGAAGAATTGTGAATGTTTGATATCCGGTGGAGTGATTCATTTAACACATGTCCTTGTGTGTGTGTGTGTACAGGTTAGTAAACCAGTCATCGATAGCGTCCTCAACACACTAAGGATAGAGGTCAATGATGTCACCATCACCCTCTCAGCCAGGTATGGAGTCAGCTTTATGCACGTTTGCGCATCTGCATCCTTTATTAAGTGTACACTTAGCTGTTTCTCTCCACCGTTGAATTTTTAGTAAAATTCAAAAGTATTTTCATTCTTTTATCAGAGGTAATGTTGTAAAGAGGCACTGTAGAGTAGAATGAACACATTATATGAACCCCAAACCATTTTCTAGTAACTGCACACAGAAGGATGTAGATATTTGAATACACACTTGTTTTATCATGATTTATTTCATAAATTTTGTTTAATGCAGTATCTTCTATTTTATTAATATATCACCTCGGTGTATTTTTTTTCTTATTTCTTTTTTTTTCACTAGTTTTCTATTAATCTCTCTCTCTCTCTCTTTGTCTCTCTCTGTAGCTCTGTAGGAGAGAGGGAGGACTGGTTCCACACTCTGAGCCGAGCTATAGCCGACCACGCTGCAGGTCTCAATACGTTCAGCTCCTCCAGCGAGGTGATCACCATCTTATAATGAGACGTGTGTGTGTGTTCGTGATTGTGTCAGGCTTAGTTTCCAGTTTTCAACCCAAAAAGTGGCTGACTTCATACATTTTATCGTGGTATGCGGTGGATGTAGTGTGTGATGTGTTCCACTTTCCCAGGCGAGAGAGAAGCTGTGGATGTCTCTGGGAGAAGCCGCGCCTGTCCTGGTGCCCATCTCTCACGCCATGATGTGCATGAACTGCACGTCAGATTTCAGTCTCACTCTACGCAGGCACCAGTGCAACGCATGTGGCAAGGTACACACATCCCTGACACCCACTCAGTACCACAAAATATAATTGTGCGCATACAGGGTTACAGATTTGAAATATCGCTATAGGTGTTACATGTCTAAATATATAATGGAATGTCATAAGATTTTAAATTCCTGATTTAAGACATGTTTTTATCAAGCATATTTAAGTAAGCTAAAGCAAATAATCATATGCTAAGTTCAGGGAAGTTATTAATTGCACTTCTGGTTCCCACCTGCAGGTGGTGTGTCGCTCCTGCTCCAGAAACAGATACCCGCTGAAGTACATGAAGGACCGAATGGCTAAAGTGTGTGACCGCTGCTTCAGCGAGCTAAAGAAACGAGGCATGTTTTCCGAAACTTTGTACCCCTAATAAAAAGCTAATCATTTATTTTTTGTTTATGAATTTTATGTTATCTATTAATATATACAAGTATTATACAATCAAATTTAGAGTCACAGCCAAATAAAAAAAAATTATAAAAATTTTAATAAACTGTACATATAAATAACATAAATAAAATCATATTATCAATATACAGTAGTAGAAATAAATTAGATGAGTTAACACTGAAACACCTTTTTGCTTTTTGTTCAATAATATAATATAAGAACATCCATTCCTCCTTTCCTGTTTTTTTATTGTTTTTGCATTTTCCCTCCCCATATAGATGGGTTTACGATTTTTGCTGCTTTTTCGACTCATGACTTGGAATTACGACCTATCATTTTGGAAAAAACAAAGAAAACTCCTCAATTCTGAATTCCTATTTGTAAACCCAGGTTAAAAAAGAGACATCAAATCAAAAAGGCTGCCTACAGCATCTACAGTAAACAAAGCAGCACTTCTTTACTTTTAAATGAGCCTTACCTTTAGCCTGTTAAATCTATAACATCTAGTACATCACTGTTTTGAGAACATACATTGACATCACTAATCACAGTTAGCGAGCTTGCTTACTGCTAACAAACAGTGAACATTGAGGCATCAGTTATTTATATTTCACTTTGTAACTTAAATGCACAGAGATTAAAAAAAATGAGGTAAATCTAATACAGCAATCAATCTTTTTGCCAAAGTATCTAATTTACAATCTTTTTTGTAAAGTATCTCATTTAAAAAATAATGGCGCCCTCTGGTGGTTTAAGATCCCTAAGTAACCATTTATAACTTTTATGCCAAGAAACAGATACAAGAAGATATTATATATCTTCATTTCTTATGAAGATTTCTCCCATTTTTGAAAGTAGTAAATAATGTAGCCTTAAAAAATATTGTTTTTTCAGAAATGAATAAAAATAGTCCAGTTGGTATTGGTCTCAACTGTAATCAGTTAAAACAAACGATGCTTCTAATCTGTTAGTCATTTTCGGGGGGTGTGTGTGTGTGTGTGTGTGTGTGTGTCTGTAGGTGGGAATGTTCCTCTTCCATGCGGTAGTGCTAGTCCGCACACACAACGTGCAAGCAGACCTCTGTCGGCTGTGTTTCAGAGCCTGCAGCCCCCCAGCCTGTGGAAGAACAGGAAGAGCATCACATCACCCCTCGCTCAGGTACTGTACTGTACTCTCTCTCTCTCTCTCTCTCTCTCTCTCTTTATTTGTATGCTTGCTTCTCATTCCTCTGTGCTATACCTTCCTGTGTGTGTGTGTGTGTGTGTGTGTAGGTGTCAGTGGGCGCTGAAGGCTCCACTATGAGTGGGAGTTTGCAGAGGCGGAAGAAGAGCAAGCGGAAATGGAAGAGGCTGTGGTTCCTGCTCAAAGACAAGGTGCTCTACACCTTCACAGCTCGAGAGGTGAGGGGACACCGAGTCTCCTACACCAACACATACACACACACACACACACACTTTTATATTTTACCTTTGTGAGGATTTGCGCTGTCTTGCCTATTGCTGCAGCCAAATAATGTTACACCTAGACACAACCACAGATGTAACCAAAGCAAATTTTTGCCTCATTTATTTTTAGGGATTTAGGGGATTTTGTGTTTTCTTGAGTTAGACAATAATAAATCTGCCATATTTCATAACACATAACATCTGCACCTCTGCAGCAAGTTTGCAACTTATTTACTGTTGCCATGGCAACTTTGGTCTCACCAGTTCTGTTTGCACTTGTTTACTTGATAAAAGCTTATAAAAGGGATACATATATGGGATATATAATACAACTTGAGAAATGAAATGGACTAGTGTGTCCTATACACACACACACACACACACACACACACACACACACACACACACACAATTAATTGTTATTGACTCTCTCATACCCAGCAGATGATATCTACATGCAGCAGATGATATCTACACACACTCCAATTCATGATTAAGTCTTATCTTTCCATTGATTTGTTGCATTCATTTTCATTACTGAACCCCCGTCCCCCCCTCCATCTCTTCAGGATAAGGTGGCGAGTGAGACTTTGCCTCTTCAGGGTTTCACAGTGAAGCTGTCAGATCAGTCCGAGGGCGACGACACAGGCGGCGTATTTCAGCTCTACCACAAAAAAACGCTGTACTACACATTCAGAGCGGATGATCATTACACCGCCCGAAGGTCTGTCTGTCTTACACACGGACACACAAATATACGCACAAATGCACCCAGTGAACCCATTAAGCCTATAGAAAAAAACATTCATAAACAGTGGTGGTGCCTAAAGTGCATGATTAGTCTTATAAATATTTTGAACTTTTCTGATTTAATTTGATCACTAACATTTCTTAATTCACCAAGGAAAAATTACAGCACGTCCCAAAGTGTTTTAGTCCTCATATTCCTCAGTAATTCGATAAAATGAACATTTTTTTATATTAATTACAGACCATCATAGTTTTTATCCGTTTCTAGTTACTTTTAATGACGTGGATGGACACAAAACGTCATGAACAGTGCCCTATACAGATGATTTTTTTTACTTTTGATGAAAAACAATTCAGCTTGTCGTTTTGTAGCGAAATCACAAAGTCCTGAAGATATTCCTATACCAGAAAATGTAAAGTTTACAGTTTTATCTATGACTGTAAGTAAGAGCTGACACTGGAGACTCGTTCCAAAACTTGCTAAATAAACATCTGACAGAAAACGTGAATCATCTGCAGTACTTACTGCAGTGTTACTATAGAAATGATAACGAATCAACACCTTCTGAAGAATCAGATTTGAGAATTCAACAGTGCTGTGGAATTGAAATTTTTTGATTCATATACATTTCAAATACCGTAATTGAAACGAGGTTGAGTAAATACAGGGTTTACAACCTTTCGTCACATATACATCCGTATGTTCAGTTTTCTCCTCCGTGTTATTTTACAGATGGGTGAATGCCATGGAGGAAGCCACAGTATTATAGTATTAACTGAAGCAGTGGGACTGTCAGCCGTGACTTTTCTAAACAAAGACGAGGAAGAAAGCGTATGTTAAACCACAGCTCACTCCCACCGGAAGGACCATTTGCGCCTTTTTTTCCACTGCAGACGTATAAATGGAGTCGTTTCTGCATACGATCACTGGAAATTCCACAAATGAAGAAAAGACAATGTTACTTGACTCACCATTGTTCACTTTCCCTCTGAAGAAAAAATGAAAATGCCAAATGTAAATACTTGATATAAAATGAAGGAACATTTTTATAAGTACAGAACATTTTACTTCACACATTTTGCTTCAATTTTTAAAGTCCCAAAAAATTGCAATATATGAGTTGTAATATCAGCTCTCTGAATTTTGATACACAATAATATGGATTGATGTGCATTGTGTGAGATCTATTTACAGTTTCAACATAGGCAGATTTGATACAAGGCTGTATATTAGCTGTACATTTCTTCATTAGATATTAGAATTTAGGCTGTAATATAATTTGATCCACAGGGCATGTAAATTGCGCCATAGTTTTCCATCTAGCATTATTGTTAGTTTTTAATTTACACATCCATTTACACATCCAATCCCTTCTGTCTTATAGTAATAGTTAAAAATACAGTACACGAAGACTGTTTGTTGCAAAATTTGCTTCTTTAATTTTGCACTGGAGCTACGGTGTTAATGTGGTTAAATAACAGAAGTCTAGAATTTATATATTTTATTTGCCCAAATCAACATCATTTATCAATGTGATAAATATATTACTTAATATTTTGTGTTAGTCCATAGTTACAAATTTAACTATAAAATACAACTATATTACTATCCGTATATGTATATATGTTCTCCTTAAAACTTTATTGAGGCGGGGCTCTAAAGGCAGACCGATAAAAATATGTCCTGGTTAAAATGTTTTGGAATCGTAGCTTAAGGAGAGAACTGACACCAATATGTCCTGGTGCAAACCTTTATGAGACGGGGCTTTAGCAGGGGACTGAGCCCAATATGTCCTCGTTATAACCTTTGGGAGGCGGGGTTTAAGGAGTGGACTGACACAAACTGTCAGTTAATTTTACTTATCCTGCCTTCATAATGACACAACATTCAGTCAGGTCTGGAATTTTTGTCTTTTCGGTGTAGATTTTATAAATCAGGAAGTGACACGACTGATTTGAGGACGATATTTACAGATTTACGATTTATCTCCATTTCCGAACTAAAGAAGCAAACATGACACACTAAACATGTCATTCGGTAACATTGTGTTAAAAATAATATCCGTTCAAGTTAGTGATGATAATTGTTGATGAGTCTTTCCTAATACATGAGCTGTCATTACTGTGTAAGGCCTGATTTTAATCTAGAACTTAACTTTTTTTTTTTCTTTTAGTGTACCACTGTGACTAACAGTCAATTGTACTGTTTTTTTTTTTTAAATCATCTTTATTTGCAATGCATCTCAATCCTTTGTCAGGGATTAATTCTGATCTCGATCTCTGCCCAAGCCTGTTGTTTTCTCTACATGTCTATAGACGTAACTGTCAGTTTTCTAAAGTTCAGTTCTCTTTAAATAGGCTGACTATTAATATCTTCATGATGTCCATTCCTGCTGTTATTTACATGAACACTGCGATTAAGGCCATGTTTGAATGTGCTTCCACCTGTCACTCGCAGGTTTTGCATTGTTTCTATACACAGTAACCAGATGTCAGGAACAGCATTGTGAACCACATTCAAATCACTGATGAATATTTGTCCACAGGGGATTGCTCTCTATGACAAACGTCTCCACACCAGGGACGTGAAAAGTGTATGATCAAACTAAGAACATTATCTGTCTTTGTATAGAACAGTATTTCAATATTTCCTTACTAACCCCTGCACAGCACTGAATCAGATTTCAAAAATACAGGATTCTATAGGAATGAGATTTTTGAGAGCACTGACAATATGTTTCTTTAAATATTTTTTTTTTTTGTGCTGTACTGGTTTGTAAATTCTTTTTACAACAGACACAGTGATGACACAGTATTGAATTTATCCAGGTTTATTCTGCTGTATATATTGATGATACACTGAGAAAACAGAGGAATGTGTTGCAAATGATACTGTAAGCGTCCTGTAGGTGCTTTACACCAACTGAGCCTTTTTTACTGCACACTATCGGCCTACTGAAGCCTGTTCTGCTTTGCTTTTCCCCTGCCAGCTTGCAGTCTTTCGGATTCTTTTGTTTTAAAGGCCTTAAAAAAAAAACAACAAAAAAAAAACAAAGTGCCAGTATTGAACTTTGTTTCACATCTAGAGATGCACAGTATCTCGTTTTTTTGATGACTGAGGGAACAGTCACACACTGTGTTACATCATGATGGTAATATATACAACAAAATACCGAACCTAGAGCAATGTAAATGAAATGTACATAATTATTAAAAAAAACATACATTTTCTTTAATTTGCACTGATAGATAAAGTAAGAATAAGAAAGTTATGCCAGTTTTATCAGTAGTTTTTTTTACATGAGGGAATAACAGTTTGGTTTTATTATTTTTTTTGTTCATTTACAAACTGACACCATTTTTTGTGCTTTATTATTAAGATGAACCAACTGTATGGATTGTTCAAATAAATATAGTAAAGAGATGTGTCTCATACAGACAATTATTTTAAAAAATAATTTAAAAAATGAATAATAATAATAATAATAACAACAATAATAATGATAATAATAAAAACAAGAAGAAGAAAAAAATAATTATTATTTATTTTTATATATTTTTTCATTTGTGATATTAAAATATATATTGGTGAATTATTATTACTATCATTATTATTATTGTTGTATTGTCATTACTATTGTATTATTATTATTATTGTTATTACATTAATTATTATTATTATTAATAATAATATTAATATGTAGCTTAAAACTCCATAAAAGTATAATGTATACTATATTTATTTATCCCATTTGAGTGCTCAAAAGGCTTTAAATACAAATATTAAAAATATTCAACTACATATTAACTCAATTATCCACATTAATGATATCATCCACTTCATTACTAGGAATGATAAATTTTACAAATCACCCAAATCATGAAAATATAGTCGAATAAATTTCCAAATTCAGTAAAAGTTTGCACTGAAAATGTTTTCTGGAGCATTGTACCAAAACTGAAAGCTGATATAATAATTATTTCTATTTCTAATTTCTCCCATTAGAGCAGCACGCTTCATTGAGCAGCTGATAGGGGGCAGCACAGACATTTCAGATCACCATGAGCTTTTCATGAGTTCCCACTGTGGCGATCATGCAGAACTGCGATGGTCATTATGAACACCTAACACTCTCCTTTCTGCTGATCAGTAACCGAACGTCAGCATGTTATAACCTTACACTAATTTGGCCTGACTCTCATTCAAATCTGATTTTTATCTCTCTGAGACCAACCAGGAAAAAAATGCCCTCATATCTAAATGATTAATAGTTCTCCAAGGTCACTTGGCCTAATGTGCCTGCTCGCTCTCTTTAATTACACTCACTGCCTGTGTGAGCTAGGCCCAATGTCTGGATGCTTATCAGGACCCCTCGTGTAAAGGAAGCCCCTTATCACCGACATCGCTTTGCATTCGAGCTCTCACCGCTTGTGATGATCAGACCTCGGGGCTGAGTAAGGTGATATAACTACTGTAGGTCTGGATAATGAGCTTTATCATCAGGCCCCGGGCACAGTTGGGTAAAGTGGGACGAATTGTGAATAATTGATGTGAATGAAAAGAAAGAAACGGCACAAAACATTTCAGCCTATTTCTTTTCATCCGCTGAAATATTAATGGCATTGCTTCATGGTGAGGTCTTTTGTATAAGGCTGATTTAGGATGTGTAACCTTAGCCGTGATAACCGAATTAGTGAGAAAGCTCTCAGACGAGTGGAAAAGGACCACTTATGCGTGATGGGTTACAGAAAGGCTGGTAGAAATAACAAATGGACGGTAGTGCAAATAAATATCTGTTTACTGAGATAAACAAGAGCACACAACAGTAAGAGGTGGCTTCTAATTATGTTCTCAAACGTCATGGGCATCCAGAGTAAACATAAGAACGTCATATCAGTTTTTTTTATCAGTTAGATTTAGATCTGAAGTACTGTGTATCATATTAACAGCACTTCCTGTTTTTAATTAAAAAAACAAAACAAAAGAACTCTGGGGGTCTTTGAGATGCATGGATGTCTAGGATAAAGCAATATTCGCAATATATCTGATTTGTTCCTTGCTGCATGAATAAATTGATTACTCGTACAGTACTGTCTTCCTACAGTGGCATGCATACGTACGTATTTACCCCTGCCAGTGATATAGTTGTGTAATATGTTCCTTTTTTTTATTTTTTTTTTTTATAATGGATTTAAAGATTCTTGTAACCAAGTCCTGCTTGTTATATTTCACCAAAACTTTCTCCCAAGCTTGCTGTGCTTGCTCCTTTGGTCTTCTGGATGCTATTTGTTTAGGTGTGTTCTTTAACAAACTCTAGAGCCTCCTAGGACAGGTGTGTTCATATTGCGATCATGTGCCACACACAGGTCAATTCTGTTAAACTAGTTGTGAGACTTCTGTTGGTGACTGGTTGCTGCATCAGAGCTAAATTAAGGGGCAGAATGGTCAGTGGTAAAGTTCAAGGGGGTGTATACTTATGAAAACCATTTCAGTTCAAAGATTTAGGACAAAATGTGCTAGAAGATGATTCAGTAAATCTTTATAACGGCATCAGATTTATAGACCTTTCAATTATGTAACATGAAGATGGCCATTGGGGTGCCAAGACTTATTTGAAGTGTAAAATCTGTGTGCCTGGGAAGAGAAATCAGATTTCTAAAATGATTAGGGGAAATGATTGAAGTACAACAAGACCTGAACATTGTGAGATTGTTCAGGTCTGTTCCTTTTTCGTTAAATGAGCTGTGTGATAAGAGAGAGAGAAAGCGCCAAAAAAAAAAAAAATGAGCAAAACGAATCTGCAGGGAACGAATAGTTCGGCAAATAGGCGGTGAAACCTAGAGAGACTGAGAGAATCTGATCTGCAGAAACTGGGCTGCTCCAGTTGCTAAACTCCCTCAAGTCTCTCCTGACCCAATAACGAGATTGATAAAGTAGAGACAGAAGGACAGGTTGCAGGGGACAGATTTATTTTCTCTGTCTTCCTGCCTGAAAAGTACAGATAGAAACATCTTGCTAGACTTTACAATTGACCGTGAAACTATTACAAAGATCACATTTCTATCATAGGATCTTTCTTTGTAGCAGTGGGAGTTCTCTGTTTAAGGTTCCAGAAGTTTCCGAGTTCAAATCCCAGAACTGCTCTGAGCTCTCAGCTCCTCACGTCAGAATGAACGTAACTATTCCATCCATTTTGTTTCACATGAGGTCAAACTTTCACTTTGAGAGACAGTGTTACAAAAAACGTGATGCACGTCACTATGAGACCACAAACCTCAGCCTGAAAGAGAACCAGATCGGTGTTTTACCACAACTAGAAAGCGAGAGGTTACTTTTAATCGGCTACGTGATTATGCAGCTTCTCTTGAGAGATACCCAATTCTGCGACACAGAAGAAAGGATATATTTATACCACAGAACTGCTGAATACTTCATTCATATTGATCAGAAAGACGTTGATGTATTTTCTGTAACAGCATATACACTTATGCAGAAATAAAACAGACATCAGCTTAAAAAGACTGACATCATTCATACATTCTCCGTCTACAGTAAATTCACTTCAGCGGCAAACGAACAGAAACGGTTCTGTACGTCAGAGATACATGTGGTCTGGTCTTAGACTTTGGATTTGTTTTGGGAAAAATGATTTGATGGAATTCAAATGATCTCTTATATTCAAGATATTGGCATTTGCAAAACAAGCCCAGTTTGGTGAGGAAAAAAAAAAAACACAACCCTGTCCTGTCTGCTGCTTTAAAAAATCTTCATAGTTCCTGCATGGAGCAGCATGATTCCTGCCCCAATGGGCATCTTTTAGTGTGTTGCATTTCCTGTTTTTGACCACATGGTGTGAAATAACTCTGTCTGGGGTACAGTTCATCCCAAAGGTGTTCAGTGGGGTTGAGGTCAGGGCTCTGTGCAGGACACTCGAGTTCTTCTAGTCCAATCTTGGCACACCGTGTCTTCATAAAGCTTTTTTTTGCACCGGGGCGTTGTCATGCTTCAACATGTTTGAGCCTCTTAGTTCCAGTGAAGGGAAACTGTAATGCTACAGCATACAAAGGCATTTTACACAATTGTGTGCTTCCAATATTTTTTTTTTTTGTGGCAACAATTTGTACACGTTTGTACACAATTCGTATCATGTCTGTCAGCATACGTGCTGATTTAAGATCAGTTCCCATGCCGCACGTACATGACCCACAAACCAAATGAACTTATCAAAGATCAACATCAATGCCTAACTACCATGCATTCATTCAACGATGCTTCCTTTGCGTACATGTTTGCCATTAACCAACAGCCTTGTAGAGCTGTTTTTATTATCATTTTATTTTCTTGTAAAAGTTACACACACTGTGCACATCATGGCATTTGCGTTAGTTTCATTTGTTAGGACACAAAAGAAAAGATGTGTCATTCTGTGTGTCATCTTTCGTCAGTTCCATATATGGCTGAAAAACAGGTCTGATTGTGTATTTGTGTTTTCTCTCTCTCTCTCTCTCTGTCTGTCTGTGTATATGTGTGTCCTATCACTCTATCCATGAAGTCACCATTGTTATCTTGACTGAAGTTTAGCAGACACGATGTACAGCTTTCATTTTCTTGCCCATAAAAAACATTAAGTTCACTTGTTTTCTAAGTGCTGTCATGGTCAGAATTGTGGTATGGCTGGGAAATCCCCACTGAAGAACAATTTTATATTATTTATAATTGGCATAATATGTAAATTTTATATATTTCTTGCTCACCTTCAGAAACCTGAATTGTTCCCAAGTTTGAGAGGAAGTAGAAGAATTGTATGTGATTATTATATACTGTAAACCACAGAATCATACATCATATACAGTCACAAAAAGAGGTTTCAGTGTACTTCATTTGTATTAGATAAAAATACAATTTTTCACACAGAATTCATACAGAGGGAAAGTTTTAGGGAGAGAGAATGAGAGAAAAAATGTGTTAATGATCGTCAGCCATTTTCTCCCTTTTTTGGACATTCACGTTTGTTTTTCCACCCTGGCGGCTTCCTTTCCTTTAGTTTAGCCTGGTAGTGCCGTCTGGTATACTGCTGCTCCAGTACATTTCAGACACACACACACACACACACACACACACACACACACTAGCGCCTGCATAATAAATTGATCATCGTGAAAGGTCATTAATCAGAGCAGTGATGCTGGGCCAGTCAGGGCCAGTCATCCATGTTACTTCTGTTCTGGTCAGATAGGAAACACACACACACACACACACACACACACATACACACACACACACACACACACACACACTCTCTCTGTCTCTGTCTAAATTCACCTAAAAAAGAGGGTTTTATTTAGTCTATGAAAGTCATATGGAAATCTATAGAAGTCAATGGAAGTCTATGGGATCTATAAACCAATGTAATGCACATATCTCAGATAATATTGGATATTGTCACTAGTTAAACAGTCTTGCAAGCCAAACTTCTCAATTTCCCTAAAGTTTCATCACTCCGTTTCCACCTACTTTCACAGAAAAAGGCCAAATTACCAAACACACAGCTTTCCTGTAGCATTTCAACAAACATACTACATATAGAACCAATGACTTTTTCAAACAAAACAATACCTTTTAAGAACTTAAACGTGAAATTTCCCACCAATTCAGCTCTGAAAAGCTCATTTTGTTAACATAGTATATTTTATATGAAATATATCACCATTTTTTTTTTTCTTCAAAATTATTTCTCACTTTCATTAACTGCTTCATCCTGGTCAGGTTCTCAGTGGATCTGGAGCCTATTCGGAAACTCTGTCCATAAAGGCATTGCACACACATTCACAAATATGGGATATGGGAGGAAACTGAAGAACCCTGAGAAACCCACAGATATAGAAGGAGAGCAGGAGACCAGGGACTCTGGAGATACCAGTCAAACCTACATCCTTACAATAAGGAAGGATGAACCATAGATTTACTTAATATGTAAACAGTTGTATTGATGATACTCACAAGATGAGTCATAATAGAGTATGGAGCAATTTTGAACTGGTTCTGGGTTGTAATAGTTTGGTCTGAGACGTTGAATCGCGATCGTTTTTTCCCGCTTCACGTAAGGAATGTATCTGATCATCTCAGAGTTTATTCTGGAATGCAGGTTTTACCGATTCTTAAAGAAATTCACAAGAAGAGGAAGAGATTGCATGGTTGTGAAAAACCTAAACCAGAGGAAGGAAGACAGGCAGGGGGAAAGAGGGAGAGGGAGGTAAGTGCAAAATAGAAGAGAAAGAATGAGAAACAAAGGAAGGACAGGCAGAAAAAGGAGAAGACACAAACAGCTAAGAAAGAAGTGGGTCTAGAAGTTAGAAGAGAAGTGAAACTGTGACAGCACAGAAGCAGTCAAAGCTCTCTCTCTCTCTCGCTCACACACACACACACACACACACACACACACACCCACACACACACAGAAATACTGTACACACACATAGGTTTTCACTAGAGTGGAATTTTCTGGAGCCAGCTTTTTAGTAAATTTGGGCATACAGATTCATGAGTTACACACTACAGGTCTTATTAGTAGAAGACGTTGTTATAAATAGCAACACAGGGCACTCACAACTTTATATACTGCACCCTGGACTTGGAGCAAAGGGTGTAACAGAGTGAGTAAGCATCATGTGACCTGATGGATATGTGTGTGTGTGTGTGACAGAGAGAGAGAGAGAGAGAGATAGTATGTTAAAGGCTTGTGTGTTTTCCAGTACTGTGAGGTAAGAGAAAGGAGGAGTTCCCCGAGCTCAGGTTTCAGCGTGGGATCTCCCAAGTCCGTCTCCCTCGTGACAGCTACCTCACCTGAGCACATGCAAAACAATGGTAGGCTTTCTGAAGGTGCTTGTAGAAGTACACGCCCAACCTCGAAACAGCCTCACTTGTTTCAGGGAAAATGACTGCTAAGTGACTTCCTTATTCCCCGTATTCTTAAAGTAGTCTACAACAGGAAGAGATTCCATGACTTGTTTTCAGTTTCTTTATTTCTAATTAAACTCCATCTCTTTGCCTGCTAGTTTCATGAACAACCAAACCAAACCAAATGTTATCGTATGAAGCAGGAAAACATGAGAAGGTCTTGGCAGTGAGAAGAGAGAAAATGAACCTGTCCTTGTGGAGTGATGTTTCATCCATCCATACACCATTCATTCTATTAATCTATTAATGGTCGCAGGGAAGCTGGAGACAATCCCACCTGACTTTGGACAAGAGGCGGGGTACACTCTGGACAAGTTTCCATTCTGTCGTAGGGCTACCACACAGATGAACAATCATTCACATTCACATTCACACCTATGGGCAATTTAGAGTAGCCACTTGAGTTAATCCGCATGTCTCTGGGATGTGGGAGGAAACCAGAGTACCTGAAGGAAACCCACGTAGGCACAGGGAGAACTCTATTTAAAAAGGCCCCAAAGGTAACAGTGCTAAGCACTACACCACCGTGCTGCCCAGGTGATGGCTCAGGGGAGGGAAAGGGCCTTG
>JAQQZR010000016.1:15075583-15093083 GCA_030068235.1 Notoglanidium macrostoma | reverse complement strand
CACACACACACACACACACACACACACACACACACACACACACACACACACACACACACACACACACACCCACACCCACCCCACCCGGGTTGTTCCGTCATTTTTTAACAGGACCCCTACACTCATGTCCCTTCCCAACATTTAGATGCCCACCTACTACTCCTAATGTCCTGTTTATGATGTTAACATGCCTTATCAGCATGGGTACAGAAATGCTAGCATGTGCCTTTGCTTTGGAAAAGCTCTAGCTTATCTGCTGTTGAAAAATGCACTCAGTCGAAAGCTTCATGGGGGTTGACATTGAGCTTGCCACCATTTCGTGATAAGAAGCAAGACCTCTAGGGTTCAAGCAAAAAATTGTCTGTGCTTCTCAGGAAGAGACCGTTCGGCCAAAAATGCCGTCTGGAATCTGCATTCCAGTCGCCTTGTAATCCTCACCATAGCAACGTGCTAAAACCCAATCACTCGCACCCCACCATCTTTTTGCTTTAGAGCAACATTGTGACTATGTTGTAATCTGGGATCAGTTTGAGTAGCACTGAACGCATGCCGGGACGAGTGCCAGTGAACTTGTCAGCTGATCCGAGATCAGCTTCTTACAGCGTCCATGCTGGCTTGGGCACAGTGAAGCCGTGTGTTGACCTGAGATCAGTTTCTTACAGCACTTCCAGACTGAAGTACCAGTGAACTTGTAGAGTCAGCTTCTTTGGTATCTGTGCCAGAGAATTTTAGAGCTGACCTGGGATCAGCTTCCTCTAGCATCTATGCTGGTTTAAGTGTCTTTTGAATTCTTAAGCTTCCTCCAGTGTCCATTCTATTTCTTTGAATATCCAGTGAATTTGAAAACTGATGTGGGATCAGTTTCCTCTAGCATCTATGCACGTTTAAGTGAACTTGTACGCTGATCTGGGATCATTTAGTTTCAGTGTTCAAACTGATTTAAGTGCCAGTAAACCTATGATCTGATCTGTCTGAAGGATCATGGAGGTTTGAGTCCCACGGTGTCTCAGGAACAGCCCAGCTACTGGACACTATTGGACGCTGTTTGCGAAAAAAGAACGAAATCCATCTATGCGAGCTGTATCTCCAAGCGGTTTCTTTCCAGTTATAAGTCACAGTTTTCAGACTGCTTCCTTGTTTTTACATACATACAACTTGTAAATTCCCTGGGTCACAAGATCCCTTATCAAGTGTGTAGATATATATTCGTTGCATATCAGAACTGTAATCTTTGTCACGTTATGAAATAGTATAAAGGCCAGTTGTGACACACTTCAGCCGTGGAATCACGGACAGGGAGTGTGTGCACTTGTGGTGGACTTTTGTGAAGCTGCTTTGAGACAATGTCTGTTGTTAAAAGCGCTATACAAATAAAATTGAATTGAATTGAATTGAATTGGACGTGTGTAGGTGTGTTTTGAGCTTTAATGCCACCAGGAATGCAGTTCAGTCCCACTTCAGTTGTTCTGTTTGGAACATGATTTACAAAACTTCAGGTTCGCGAAAGCATTTTTTACATTTTATGTTGTACATTAAAGGACATGAAGCTGATGCAAACACAGGAAAAAGTGTTTCAGGCAGACTACAGCAATGTGTGAAATTTAGATTTTCACAAAAGGAAGTGGAACAACAAATTATGAAAGGCTGTGTTCACTTGACATTCACAGGTTTTTTTTTTTTTTTTTTTTTAAAGCAAATAGTTTTAGTTGTGAACAGTGTTATGTGACATTAGCACTCTTTCAGTTTTGCATATTTAGTTCATTTCTGTAATGGCCTTCGCTTTCTAGGCTCCACAGACGATTGCACGTCTATGTACAAGCTTTTCACAGACATTGGTGATTTCTTACAGCTTAAATAAATCAAATCACATGTACAGCTAATCCACGACTATTATGTAGCGTGAAGGAAATGGGGAAAAAAAAAGGCTTTCATTGTCGTGTGAGCGGTTACTGTGTGTGGGACGTTCTAATGTGGAAGTTTCTCTGTGTGCGGCAACTCTTAAGACATTTCCTGCACATCCGTCCAGCTCTGCACACAGCTGTTTGAACATCTGTCTGATCTTTGTGTGTGTTTCAGGTGTGTGTTCGCCATGTCTCCGTTCCTGCGGATCGGCTTTAACGATTTTAGTCTGGGAAGCCTTCCTCCTTTGACCGATGCACCATTTTGTGCCATCAAGATGAAGGAGTCTCTTAGCACGGGTAAGTTTGTCTGAGTAAAACGCACAAGCACATGCGCGCGTGCGCGCGCACACACACACACACACACACACACACACATAGTGCTGCCTACATAATAAATCTCCTTGTTGATATTAATACTGTGAAGCATTGATATTATCATGATTCTTCATCTCTGTTGTACATCATATCAAAAATGTCACCACAGTTTATAAATCAGTGCACCAGATTCTATGTAACCATGACATCAAGCCTAATTAAAGGTTTAGTTTATATCTTAATTTATACTTTTCCATCCTCTACTATCATACATTTTTTAAATAAAAATAAAAAAGCCCAATGACACATTTAAATCTTTACATAGAAAGGAATTATTTAATGTGTGAGTGGAAGCAAATGTTATAATGCGACAAAAACAGAGTGACTTCTATGATTCAGACGTAACCATAGCAACAGTTTTGTAGTGGTAGCCCAATGAGGGAGTTAAAAATGAAGTAGGAAGGAAATAAGCTATATATGCAATACGGAAAGCCAAAGAGCCCCATTAAGCAGAAATTAACTAACTAATTAGCTAATTAGAATTTACTTGTGATCTCAAATTTGTGTGTTTTTCTCTCTTTCTCTCTCTCTCTCTCTCTCTCTCTCTCTCCTTGCAGAGCGGGGAAAGACTCTCGTCCAGAGAAAGCCCACTATGTACCCAGCGTGGAAGTCCACCTTTGACGCTCATATCTACGAAGGCCGCGTGATCCAGGTTCTCCTGATGAAGACGACTGAGGAGCCTCTCTCCGAGGCCACCGTGGGCGTGTCGGTCCTCGCGGAGCGCTGCAAAAAGGGCAACGGCCGAGCGGAATTCTGGGTAGACCTGCAGCCCTCTGGGAAGGTCATGATGTCCGTGCAGTTCTTCGTTGAAGATAATGACCTGGGTGGGTGGACACTTATACTTATGTATACACTCACAAAAACTTGTCACACATGAGTCAAGAAAAAAAGAGATTATTAACAGTCGTTTTCATGTTGTTGCATAGTTCTCAAACTTTTAGTACCCAGGGAAAGTTTTTATTACTGAATGTTGTGCCCAAAATACAGATTTAAGCAATGTAAAAAGATTTAAAGCAGTTTGTTTCAAATGATCATCTTTAGATTGCAGTTAAGTTTCTACCTGTTCCTAGGGTTCAGATTTATGTTTTGAGATTTAGCTTAAACCTGTTCAATCCGTCACACACTTAGAATAACACTGTTGGCCACACAGACCCTAGTGTACATCTAATACATGAGTACTTGTGTAGTACACCCTAGTGGTGATACAGTGTTAGGACCACCTTTATCATCACTGTGATTAAAAAAAAAAGAAACAAGCAGCACCAAGTGTGAGAGAATAAAGTTTAAGCAGATAAATTGAACAAGTGTTCCTTCAGCTGTTCCTTCTTAGAGGTTTAGGACAAACGTCATGGTGGTGTTGTGGGAATGTATGGAAGGATTTATCAGCTATTGCAGTGGCTAGGACGGTGTTTGTGGAGTGTTACAGGAGTGTTTGTGGAGTGTAACGGTTGAGGTGGCAGACACCCTCATTGGTTCCACCCCTGTTTCATAGGCTTCCTGAAAAGAGGCGCAGTCATGCCTATTTATAGAGCTCATGTCTGAACAGGGCTCTGCTCTGTCCTCAGAGTGTGAGCAGGCCTCCCGACAGCAGCTTCTAATCCAAAACACACACACACGCACACCAAACAATAATGTGTCTTGTCAATAAGCCAGAAACTGAAACATAATGTTTGTTTTTTTCTATGCCTCTGCTGTCTCTCCTCTCTCCTTCTCATTCTTTGTTATTTCTTTTCTCATTTTTCTCAGCTCTTTTTGTTTTCCTTCTTTCTTCCGTCTCGGTCTCATTCACACTCTTCTCCGTCAGCTGTGTCACAAAATGCCATTTATTTGTTTATTTTACTTGTCAAATGAGTCAGAGGCCCAATTTCACTTCTGCAATCTGCTCCTCGTATCTTTCTCACTTATTAAAATGCAGGCTTAGTGGCATCATAAATATTATTATATATGTATATTATTGTAATGTATAATATGTATATTGTTATTCATTATACATGGTAAATGCATAAGTGACACAATATGTAAAGTTTTAGGCTGATACAGGCAGTTTGCATTAGCCTGACCGAGGCATGTGCATTTCTTAGTCATTTTGCAGTAGTCATGCTGGTTAATTCACACCCATCATAGTAAATTAGCACTAATGCAGCACTGAAAATCTTAGAATGCTATTAGAAATAAGCATCCTCGTATCCTCTGTGATCGCGGGAACAAAATGTACTTAAAGCGATTTACAGTCTAACAGCATTACGGATTAATAAGCTTAGACATTTCATTTTGGCAAATAAAAGTGCTGCCCTTGAAATGGGCCAAAAACTAAACTAGACCAGACTAACAGTCTGTGTGTGAGACAATAATTATATACACGTCCATGCATAATAGTTAAATTTTATACTGTACAAAATGAAGTTTTTCATAACTTACAAGTGTGTCGTGGTTTCGGAAAACGCTTGGCAAAGAGTTAATAGGTGGCTGTGGTTGGAACGTTTGCTGGGTCCTGACAACCCAGTGGGGGGAAAGATGAGTCAGTGGGTAAATCGAGGGAGTGTGAACAGCAAGGTCAGCTTTACTTAACAATACACTGGAACTCCCCTCGGAGTGGTGGTATGGGGTTTTTTTTTTTGTTTTTTTTTAAAGGGTATTATTCTCAGAAGAGGGGGAGGGGAGTGGGGGTTATTGGGGGCTCAAACTTTTCGCAGCCAGCGTGGAAAAAAAAAACCCCATATCACCGCACAACAATCACAGCAATCTTAAACACATTACACAAACATGTATTGTTGTTTATTTTGAACCCATGGGTTCAAATGAATGAACATTTTATTGAACCCATAAACTATTAAAGATCTCAGCTAGTTATATTAAGCATCTGGTTCCTTTAAGAACACATTAGTATGATTAGCACCATTTCATTCAATGAAGGATCAGGTTCATAATTCTAATAACATAACTATAAGGACTATATCCATTGTGGATAATAGTAATGTTCAGTGTGTTTATGCCATTAGAAACAATATGCTGATAAAATTATAGCGCACCTGGCTATACGTCTTGAGCACCTAGGGCTTCTCGGACGTCATTTTAAGAACCCAGGCGCAGAGAAGTTCTTTTGAAGACCTTAGAAATGATGAACTTGATCTTCTCTTAGCTACACCTTTAGCAACCACCTCATTACAAATGTCATTAACTTGCACCGTAGTGTTTTGTTGTTCTGTGACGTCTTGATTGAACTGTAATTTCAGAGAGCAAGGCATCAACCAGGGAGAAAGAGGACGATGGGATTTTAACACTGAATCGAAGAAGAGGAGCCATCAAACAGGCCAAGGTTCACTTCATCAAAAACCACGAGTTCCTCGCAACCTTCTTCAAACAGCCTACGTTTTGTTCCGTCTGCCGAGAGTTCGTCTGGTGAGTGGATGGGTGGATGGACAGACATCAATAGAAGTAATAAAACTTATTGTTTAGTGTCTATTGCAATTAGTGTTTTGTGTACAAACTATTATCAACTTCCTGCTCCTGTCTGCTACTTAATATCATTTATAGCAGGAAGAAAGCATTGCTGTTTTTGTGTGCATGTGAGAATTGGGTGTGTCTGTACAGGTTCGGAGGCATTCCACTGATTTTTTTATGAGTCCGTTCAAATGCCCTGGGCTATTGTTTCCTGGTTGTAGTACCTGCTGATCTCTCCAGATAAATCCTTAATGTAGGTTATAAACTAACACTCTCTCTGTCCACTTACAGGGGACTTAACAAACAGGGCTACAAATGCAGACGTGAGTGTTTTTATATCTATTCTACACTTACACATACACTGTTAGTACAACTATATTTAATACATAAAACCAGGCTTCAGTACCACATCAACCTGACAAAATATTGAAATCTGACGTCAGGACTCTTTGTACCACTATCAGATTGTTATTTGACATTTTTCAGTGGACACGAATTTCATACATCTAGTATTAATCAAATTGTCATTTTTTGAGGTTAAAGGCTCAAATATATCTACAAATTATCCCTGTACTGTGGCAGTCTGACTTTTACTGATCTGGGTGGTACCAAGTTTTTATTCATAACCAGTGAGCGATATTTTCATGTTTGCTCAAAAAAATCAGCATGCCAACTGCAGTATAATCATAAATGGGCTGAATTTCTGACCACATATTAATCCGAGTTATATGCAGTAATATTTCACTCATAGCAGTTAAGTCGGTAAGCACTCCGATTCATTTTTAACATTTGTTGACACATATCAAATGTGTTCAAGAAGCTTAAGTAATACTGATTCTCACCTAATCTAACCTCTAGCTCCTGCCCTCTGTCTCTTTCCCAGAGTGCAACGCAGCCATTCACAAGAAGTGCATTGATAAGATCATTGGGAGATGCACGGGAACGGCAGCCAACAGCCGAGACACTGTGGTAAGGACCAATATGCTGTTTAACTGTAAGTAAATAGAAACGAGAGCAGGAAGGCATCTCCTATCAGCCCCACAGCGCATGCCGGTGACAGTGGGACTGTTTGTAATTTCCTTCAGTTGAAAAGTGTAATAACTCTGTGGTCTTGTGATCGCGTTGGTAAATAGATTTATCTCCAGACTAGAATTGTACAACCCTGATTCCAAAAAATCTAAATAAAAACAGAATGCAATGATTTGCAAATCCTGTTCGACCTATATACAATTAAATTTGATCTAAAGACAAGATATTTAATGTTCAAACTGATAAACTTTGTTTTTTGTAAATATACATTGTTTCTGAATTTCATGCCTGCAACACGTTCCAAAATAGTTGCCATAGGGGCATGTTTACCACTGTGTTACATCACCTTTTCTGTTGCAGCGCTGAGTAAGCGTTTGGAAACTGGGAACACTAATTGTTGAAGTTTTGAAATTGAAATTCTTTTCCCTTCTTTCTTGATATGCGACTTCAGTTGCTCAACAGTTCATGTGCAGTGCTTCCTAATGCACTATGCACAGGTCTGGACTGCAGGGAGGCCAGTCTAGTACCCACACTCTCTTACTACAGAACCATGCTGTTGTAACATGTGCAGAATGTGGCTCTGCATTATCTTGCTGGAATAAACAGGGACGTCCCTGAAAAAGATGTTGTCTGGATGTTGCTACAAAACCTGTATGTATGTTTCATCGTTAATGGTGCCTTCACAGATGTGCAAGTTCCCCATGCCATGGGCACTAACTCACCCCATAACATCATAGATGATGATTATTTAACTTTGCACTGGTAACAGTCTGGATGGTCCTTTTCCTTTTAGCCCACATCCACGATTTCCAAAAACGATGTGAAATGTGGATTCGTCTGACCACAGCACAAATTTCGACTTTGTCGGTCCATCTCAGATGAACACAGGCCCAGAGAAGTCCGTTGTGTTTCTGAATGTTGTTGATCTACGGCTTTTGCTTTGCATTTGTAGATATAGCAACAACGATTTTCTGAAATAAATGACAATGTCCCTTTCATATTCGATCATGATACTATCACCTGTTACCAGTTAATCTGTTTAACCTGTGCAGTGATCCAAACAGGGTTTTTTTTGTTTTGTTTTGTTTTTTTTAAGCAATTGCATAGCTTTTCCAGTCTTTTGTTACCCCTGTCACAGCTTTTTTGGAATGTGTTGCAGGTATCAAATTCAGAATGCTTGTATAGTTACAAAAAACACTAAAATTTATCAGTTTGAACAGTAAATATATTGTCTTCATATTGTATTCAGTTGAATATAGATCGAAAGGGGCATGCAAAGTGAAATGAGTCTGTAAGCTGTAAAACTGCAAAAATGTTCCTTCCCCTGCTAATGATGTAACATTTAATGTGGGAGGCCAGATGATAAGTGATGACAATGAGAGATTTATAAGTAATGAACAAAACACAACAGGACATTCTTTTTTTTTTTTTCATAAACGCCACCATCTTGAAGACTTCCCATGATGGGAAATTTTACAATGACACTTCAGTAAATCTTAAAGGAACCTCTCCTTACAGAAAACGTCACTATATCAACAATATTTCATATCAACACCTTTTAAAGCAGGAAGCTTTAGGACAGTTATGGGAGTGAAAGGGTCGAGTTCCAGCGGGACAAACTGGCAGCTTACAGACTCACAAGGATCAGAGTCTTCTGTTGATCAATCAATAGAGGCACTTTTAAAGCCCATGTAGCTCAGTCCTGTTCCTAGAGGTAGTGAGACAGCTACAAAGCAACTGGACTACATTTGATGAGCTAAAGACCTGTTTGGGGAAAAAATTACAATGCGGACCTTGTGTGTTACAGACAAAAGCCACTACCTCATTTCTGATCTTCTCAAGGCTATAGGAGTCGTAGTAGTTACTGGTAGACAGAGAAAAAGCAGGAAGCTCTGTTCATTAGAGGGAGACCATGCAGCGGGGTCGAGGTTTCGTTCAAAATCGAAGATCACTGGGTCAATTGTGGCAGTTTAATTATGGTTCCTTTGTGTGTCTGCAGTTCCAGAAAGAACGCTTCAAGATCGACATGCCACATCGCTTCAAGACGCACAACTACATGAGTCCTACCTTCTGCGATCACTGCGGAAGTCTGCTTTGGGGAATGGTCAAACAGGGCCTCAAATGCGAAGGTGAGACAAGATTTATTGTCTGTCTGTCTACTCAAGTAGCTCATATAGCTCTTTTATCTGTGTCAACTCTATTTTTTTTTACCTTTCTTCCTGCCTCACATACAGTGTGCTATGTGTTAATGCAGATTAATTACCAGGTGTTAATTCCAGACTTCCAAAAATCACATCAAAATTTGATTAAAATAAACTAGCAAAATGGGCCATGTGTTTGAGCGTCCCTTAAATAGATTACTCTGCATGCCAACCTTTGTGCACATGTATTTAGAAATAATTGCCAGATGAGAGACAAGTAAATAACATTTAATAGCACAATTATAGGATATAAATTCTTCTTGCCTGAAACCTGACTCTGGTCATACTGTGCATGATTCATCAGTATCAATCACCAAAATGACGAAATGATGTCTTTGTGTGTTCTCGTCCATGAAAATGTTAAGCATTACAGAATGCTAACATGAACATTCATGCATGGTTGGGTTACAAATAAATACTCATCTGTAATATTGGGTCACTTCATTGACCCACTTTTTTTACAGTCCAATGAAATCCAGATTTATTAATTTTCTTTAATTGCTTAATTTCTCACCTAAAGCTCCTGTTTCGCTGCTTGTTACACTCTAACAAGACTCACATGCTTATCATGTTAACGCCGACTCTAAATGCCTATACACTTGATATGTAAGGTAAATCCGTATAAGGTGTGTGTAAAAAGTTCTTTTGGAGTTCAATTTACGATTAACCTTTGTATATATATATAAATATAACTAATGTAGTGCCACAAGCTGTTACCATGTTGTTCTCATTCTCAAATCTCTCTGTCTCTCTTTCTCTCTCTCTCTCTCCACTCTTTTTAATCGAAATATTTGTCTTCTCTCTATTTAGACTGTGCGATGAACGTCCACCACAAATGCCAGACAAAAGTAGCCAACCTCTGTGGTATAAACCAGAAACTTCTAGCCGAAGCTCTGACTCAAGTTAGCATGGTAGGTGACCCACAGCATGGTTAATACTTGAAGTTATCCGTGCACCTGGCGGCAATTACATCAACTTGCATTCAGTTCCCACTATTTTGTGTTTTCTGGCTCTCTGTTTGTAAGAACATCCTGGTGCTGGATGGTAATAAAATCATTTTAATGACGTTTTATTAATCCTGTTCTGCTCAGAAATCCTCCACAAAGCGTCCTGATCCCACACTGTCAGACATTGGCATCTATCAGGATATAGCCAAACGTGTGCCGCTGGACCCGAGCGGTAAGCCTTTATTCGTGCTTCTTTTCCTTTTTGCAAATGAAGCCTGGCTTTCCAGATAGACTGAAATGTTGAGAGGTTAATAAAGTGTTAAATGTTTAGGGCTGGGCGATATGAAGATATAATATGATAGATTTCAGCACAATACACTTTTAAGGTTATTTAATAGCTATTTTAAAAAATTCTTCAAGTCATTTTTTTAATCATTTAAAACTGACCGAAAGCAGCTGATCTGATGTTTGAATATTAACGGATTTGTTTTTCTGCTTTCAGTGTTATACATTTTTTTATAATAAAATATAAATTGAAATGTTTTTTTAAATCTAAAAAAAGTAGACGTTAAAATAAAATCTTGTATACTGCCTGTATATTATGATAGACTGATCCCTTTTATTTATTTTCCGACATCACAGCTCTGAATATCTTTCCGTGTTGATCCGATTCCCCGTACTTGTTTTTACTTTAAGGTTGTTGGTCCAGCAAGACATCTACTTACCATAATTTTATTTTACCTAATGTTGGGTTTAAGTCCGGAATAATGATTCTAATTTCTAATGAAAGAAAACTGAGTCATCATCACATGTCCAGCCTGTATACAAATACATCAGCGCGTCAAAAAATATTGTTGTCAGAATTGGCTATTAGCATAACGATCTAATTATGTCAATGTTAGTGCAAAATAATTTTAACGCTGTTGATGATTTGTTGCGCTTTTTCCTGTTTTCGTCTGTGTATGTGTTAGCAGATAGCACTCCCTACGACAAGCTGTGGGATGGTCACACTCCCACGCCTTCCACCGTCCCGTACCAACCACAATCCAAACGCCTCTCTGTTGACCAGTTTGAGTTCCACAAAGTGCTGGGTAAAGGCAGCTTCGGCAAGGTGAGAGCGCACATTCACTCTAAACACACAAACCTTAGTATGCATTGACATGCACTTAATAAATATAATGGTATCATTCTCTTGAATTTCTTACACATACATAAAACCTGTCATATGTAATGAAGTCTCAACACTGTGTTTGCATGCGCTAGGTGCTGCTGGCAGAGCTGAAGGGCCGCGGAGAGTTCTTTGCTGTGAAGGCGCTGAAGAAGGATGTAGTGCTAATGGATGACGACGTGGAGTGCACGATGGTGGAGAAGAGGGTGCTAGCATTAGCCTGGGAAAACCCCTTCCTCACGCATCTCTACTCCACCATCCAGACCAAGGTGCAGTAACAGTTCTCGGGTGAAACTTTGTGTAGGAGGCTAGTTTTGGGTATAGAAACAACAGAAGCTAGAAAGGACACTCTACCCATTTTATCGTGCATCTTGATTATAAACTCAAAGCTCATTAAATTCAAATCTAGGTTTTATTAAATATAACTAATAAATCTGTCACCTACGCTTGAACAAAATACCAGTCTTCCTTGTTCAACAAAGAAATAGTTTCTTAATGAGTTGAGTATCGGTCTGTCATTTATCATTAGTCATTTTACAACACTCAGTGTTAATGACATAATGTTTTCCACTTTTGTAATCCACTTTTGGTGTATTTCTGTACACAGGAGCACTTATTCTTTGTGATGGAGTATCTAAATGGAGGAGATTTGATGTTTCACATTCAGGATAAAGGCAGATTTGATCTTTACAGAGCCACGTGAGTGACTGACGTAGTGTTCATTAAAGAGCTGCACAACCAGCCAAATAAGACTGTTATCTGTATTTACAGTACTCTGGCAAATTCCTAACACTTAAATTAGAAGCACTTTTAAGGGGATTGTTCGATGAACTCGATAACCTGGTATTTCACTAAATGGTGCTCTAAATATGGATTATTGTATGCTTTCCTAAACATGAAATCCATCAGTCATGTTAATTATAACCTGAATGTGGAATAGAAAAACAATAATGCTGATTTAACATCCCAGACACATTGTTTAAAGTTATAACTATATCAGTATTTTTTTTTTTTTTAAATTCTAGATATCTCAAGGACTGAGTGTTTTGTTGTTTCTTATGATTTATAACAATCCAATCATCGTTTGTACCACAGACCAAACAAAAACATATATGGCAGCAATTACATATTGTAAAATAATAATGTTCCACCAGGAATCTAAACATCTGTGTTTACTTGAAGTACTAAATGGCTGTTCTGGGAGCCTAATAGCACTCTGGATAAAGGCAGTACACGCAGAGTAAAGCATTTAGTCCTATAGACAAAAGACTCATAAGCTTGTATGTATGGTAAGGATCTAATAAGTGTGATGTAAATCTAAGCTTTTTATAGCTACTAATTAGAGCCAGATTGTTTATAATAAAAATAAAATAAAATAAACAGTCAAAATCGTTTCTCTTATAGACCCACCGGGTAACACCTCCACCCCTGTTCATTCATGCAAATTTCTGATAAGCCGGTGATATTACAGGCCATCGGCACGGAGATTTTATGTGTAAAGATGCTTTTCAGCTCCCCACGGTTGTTAAGAGTTACTGTGGTTACTGTAGTCAGTGAGTTCCCATGTTCAATGTTAACATTAACTCAAGATCTTCACCTATATTCGCAGGATTTTATGTATTGCACTGCTGACACATGATTGACTAAATAATTGCATGAATGACCGGGTACAGGTGTTCCTAATAAAGTGGCTGGTCAGTAATACATGTTCTTTGCTAAGATGTTTTGTTTTAAATCATTTAAATGGGCCTAAAGTTTAAATCGAAATGCTGAAGTATAGACTTGATTTTCAGTCTGTCATTTTGTTATTTATCCAGTATAGTAAAGAGTGTGACTTCAAGTTCAACTTTTTTATGTGCATTATGCCCTGGAGATATGGGTTGGGTGCTTTGGCTGCTAAATGTATAGAAGACGCCCTACAATGTACTTTCTTTTACTGCAGGTTTTATGGTGCTGAAATTATTTGCGGCTTGCAGTTCCTTCATTCCAAAGGCATTATTTACAGGTGAGATGCTGGTAAATGGTTGTCTGTATTTTCTCGTATACATGTCCCGTGTTTCCTTGAACAGCCAATAAACTGCCTTTCTATGAAGGATATAATGTAATATCCTTATACATTGTCATTTTAAACATCATTTTGTAGTATCATAGTATATTGATCGTGACATGCTCACTGATGTGTTTTTCAGGGACTTGAAGCTGGATAACGTGATGTTGGACAGAGAAGGCCACATTAAGATCGCAGACTTTGGCATGTGTAAGGAGAACGTGTTTGGAGACAATCGTGCCACCACTTTCTGTGGAACCCCTGATTACATTGCACCAGAGGTGTGTGTGTGTTCTCTATAGTAGTATACAGTACAAATTGATTTGAGTGGTCACTGGTTAATCCAGTATCTTGGCTAAACTTTGACAAAAGTCTAACCTACAAGTCTGCGAAGTGTTTCTCTGGTTTACAGTATCCCAAATAAATCGTGCTTATTTCACTTCAAAGCAAATGGAAGTGATTTTTACTCACTATAAATTCCAAAGAGGACTGTAAATCATGTGACAATGACTAGTAATAAGGTAGCTTGTTCAGTTCAGAAGCCTGGTCAATCCTGACCACAAACACCAAAGATGGAAGACTTTCGAATTCGAATATATCACAAGAGTTAAATCATCATGCGTGCATGTATGCATGTCTCTGTGCTTAGATCTTACTAGGGCAGAAATACACATTCTCCGTGGACTGGTGGTCGTTCGGAGTGCTGGTTTATGAGATGCTGATTGGCCAGTCACCGTTCCAAGGTGATGATGAGGACGAACTGTTTGAGTCGATCAGGATGGACACACCTCACTACCCGCGATGGATCACCAAGGAGGCCAAGGACCTGCTGGAGAAGGTATTGAAAGCCATCTCTTGTCAGTCATGCTGCATGTGTATGAATGCAAAACATGCTAATCACTAACATACACTTATACACGACCGGTTTATTCCTACAAACATTTTAAACGTAGCAATCTCGTGCTCTTTATTCTAATTAAAACAGTGTACTTTTTTTGCTTTAAAATCTCTTTGTGTAAATAATTACTTCTGTAGGGTAAGGAAGTTTTTTTTTAATAGGAATTTTGATTTGTGTAGAAAAATGTAATAATATGCTGCTGAATTTTTTTTTTTTTTTTTTGTGGTTAATCAATGTTTTCAAAAATTACAGCTGTGTCTAATCACTGTTTTCTAGTTATTCGAGCGGGACCCAACCCGCCGGCTCGGCATCGTGGGGAACGTCCGTGGACATGCCTTCTTCAAGATGATCAACTGGGCTCAACTCGAGAAGCGAGAGGTTGCTCCCCCCTTCAAGCCTAAAGTGGTACGGCCTTTAGATTTTTTGCAATGTCTGATCTAAACTTCTTTAGTTGACTCTCTGCTGAAAATTCTGGTGATTACATTCAAGATGAATAATCTAATTACACAACAAGTCATAAGTGAGTCTGTGATTGTATGGTTTTTGATCTTATCATTAAACCAAACAAAAGCTGATGAATGGTTATTTATGATCCCTGGGTCTTAGATAAGCTAATAACCTTTACTCCCAGCAGTTCTATAACTCACACTAATGCCCCACAGTCTGCATTACAGCTTTATAGCCCATTTAATGTTTTACCCCAATTAGCACATTATATTGGGCAAAAATTAGGCTTAGATTGAGGTCTCAGTAATGGTCGTGTTTAGCTGGTTTTATCTCTCTCATCAAAGCTGACCAAATGGTTGTATGCAACACTAGTATGCAAAATATGTCTTCCTGGCGGTGTGCGCGCAAATATTTGCTACAAAAGACATGTGAAGCATTAGCTTATAGGTTATAGTCAGCCAGTTGATTATGTACGTGGACAATTGATGAAATGATCTCTGAACATATCGTTTGAAATGATTCAAAATAAAATATGTTAAAAGACACATTTTCTCTATCTAGCTTAACACACAGGTTATGCAGTTTCTCAAGGTTCCAGGATGTCTATGAAACATCAACTTGTATAATTGATCACATTATTGCATTGTGGAGTAGAAAAATAAAGCAGACTCGTTTACACATGCCAGTTTGACGCATACATTGGGAAAGTCTAATTTCCAATGGAAACGAATAGATTTTTAATGAACCGTAACGTAGTCAGTGTGATTGCTCTCGTGTTTGATTACCATGCGCAAGCTAGACGGTTATCAGTCTGCGCTCGGACTGACGTGTGCTCTCCTCCAACCGCAGAAATCCCCCAACGACTGCAGCAACTTTGACCGGGAGTTCCTGAGCGAGAAGCCACGCCTCTCTCACAGCGACAAGAACCTGATCGACTCCATGGACCAGTCGGCATTCGCCGGCTTCTCGTTCATCAACCCCAAGATGGAGGTCATGCTGGAGAAATGAAACACATCCCTCATTGCTGTCATCGAGACTTCACCTCTCTCACACACACACACTCATACTCGGAGGGTGCTGGAGCTCTCGGGGTCCAACCAGTGTTAGACACAGCCACCCTCTGCAGGGTCTAAACCACAAATACTCACATTTCCTTGATCTGTTGCACTCCGCGCAAGCTTGATTCTCTGCTCATAGTGTGAATAAAGTGTATTAGATCAGGAAAATACAGAAACAGATTGGCGTGAACAAAACCTGCTCACAAACAAATGCCACTGCGCCCCCTAGGGACCAAGTACTGAATATGGTTATGGCTCTCTTTTTCTTTCTCATGATCAAACCTTGCAATCGCGTGAACTGTATCTCATGTACTGTATTTTGGTGTTATAATATAGGAAGATGTGCAAATGCTTAATTTGCAGGTTAATTGGCTGACACACGCACGCACACACAGGATAACTGCTCCCTTTCACACACTCAGACCTCGTTTGCCGGATGTTACCCAAATGCTAGCCTTGTCTGAACTGGGAATCTTACATTGCTACTTTGGGTTTCAATACCAATGATGTTGCTTACTCATCAGCAGTGTTGCCCTTTTTTAATGCCTTGCTTTTACACCAGGTTTTCCCTTAAAATAAGAATCTGGAGTGCTCTATGAAGCTGGATTCGTTTAGTAATACGAGATGCTTCAGCTCATCTTCCCACTATTGCTATAAGAGGAGCCACACATCTAGCCTGCTAATGCAAGAACACACTCCTTTGTCGTAGATACAACAGCCAGAACGAAATCATGCTATTGTCCTTATAGTCTATGGTACTAGGTTTTGTTACGGATACATAGTGGGTGGAGGTTTAATAGCAGCATAAATTAATAAATGAGATATAGTATGTATAATGTTATTAAACATGTAGGTGTTTTTTTTTTATTAAAAATTAAGATTGTGTGTGTGTGTGTGTATATATATATATATATATATATATATATAAATATATGAAAATGTATGTATATTGTTCTGAGGTGTTGTCATTGTTGGGAAGATATGGATGTTTTTTTGTTTGTTTGTTTGTTTTTTAACACTGTTATTACAATTCCAAACTCAATATAATAAAAAGCATCTTTATCCCAGAAGCCTGGAGTCATCATAATTAACCCTCCTTTAAGTCATGTTGAAAACTGAGGAGAAATATGAATACAAATGTATTTTTTATTAAATACTTTTAATATTTTATCAATGGGGATTTCTTTATAAGCAAAAAAATTGTGAATGTTGTATTGAACACGTAAGTGTTATTGTGTCATAAAACTTAACAGCCAGTCAGGTTCTGACTTTCTAATACTGGCCATCCATCCATCTTCTATACCGCTTATCCATTGCGGGTCACAGGGAAGCCGGCGCCAACCCCAGCTGACTTCGGGCGAGAGGTTTGGTACACCCTGGACAGCTCGCCAACCTATTACAAGGCTAACACAGATACAGGCAGCCATTCACACTCATTCAGACCTTTGGGCAATTTAGAGTAGCCAGTTAAACCAATCTCCATGACTGTGGGAGGAAACCATAGCACTGGGAGGAAACCTACACAGACTTGTGGAGAACATGCAAACTCCACACATCTCAGGCTGGAGACTGAACACAGAAGCTTCTGGTTGTGAAGTGACAGTGCTAATCATTACACAACCATGTCACCCACAGGTCATGCAACACTAGTCAATGGAGTTGTGTGTGTGTTATTAGCATATTAACATATAATTATTATTATTATTATTGGAGTGATTTATTGGACAGGTGTAAACATGTTTGTTTCTGTTCGTGTTTCTGTGGTTGGGATGAATAGCATCTTTATTATTTCACACAGTTTACAAAAAAGGTTCTAAGGCCTGAGCAAACAATGAGATGATTATCCATACATCCATCTATATCTATACGGCTTTATCCGTCTGGGTCGTGGGGAAGCTGGAGCCAATCTCTGCATCTTGGGGTGAGAGGCGGGGTACACCCTGGGCAGGTCGCCAGTCCACCACAGGGCCAACACAGACAAACAGCCA
>JAQQZR010000016.1:15050722-15070640 GCA_030068235.1 Notoglanidium macrostoma | reverse complement strand
TGTGTGTGTGTGTGTGTGTGTGTGTGTGTGTGTGTGTGTGTGTGTGTGTGTGTGTGTGTGTGTGTGTGTGTGGCATGCCTTTGTGTTTACTAAGAGAAACTGAAAGGGCGGAAAGAGAAGTAGTTGCTTTATTACACGAGCTTCATTTTAAAAAATAATTCTATTCCACATATTAAAACTATTAATTGGGGTAATATTTGGCACACACAATTAAACCACATGAAATCCCGCATTTCTAACACCGCATGCTTTGACGTGTACTGTGTGACTCCGCACCGTTAGGGGGCAATACAGCAACACGCTCGCTCCCAAAGACCTGAAGTGACTTTGAAAACATATTCTGATTTATCCATTAATTTATTTATTTAAAAAACAAATGTATAACCTTACTGTATACAGGGGAAAAAAGCATTTCAAAACAAATGTTACAGCTTACTTAGTTTAATTTGTAATAAGTTATGACCAACATACATTTACAGTATAAGTAAGTACTGCATGAAAATAAAAAAATGTTAAAAATAAAGGCGACTATTTAGCTATGTAATGAAATTGGAAATGACACCAAATCTAAATGAAACACGGCTCGTTTAAGTTGTCTTTATTTTTGATCAATCGCTGACCATTTCGCCTAAGAATAATAATAAATATTGATTCTGCCGCCATCTTGTGGTCTCGATGTGTAACTGCATGCCTTTGGTTCTCCCGCCTTTGTCTGATTGATTTACCTGTAAATCTCTGGAAGTGCTGAAATATAAAGACAAAATTTCTTCTAAAATGAAGAACATACGCTAATTATAAATAAATAAATAAATAAATCAATAAATAACGATGACAACAACAATAGAAGAAAATTATTTCAATCAGCTATTTCTGACCTTCATTAAAAAAAGATTGCATTGCAATAACTGACTGTTGCAACAGCAATTTATGTGGCTCTAATATAATATAATATAATATAATATAATATAATATAATATAATATAATATAATATATAATATAATATAATATAATATAATATAGTTCAGTAAATTTAAGTCAACTGCTTATGACGCAAAACAGGAAAAGTACCGAGGTTTAAGTTAGCCTGTGAGATAACCTGAGCAGGTTAACGTCAGCGTCAGCGTCGCGTGCCCCAAGGCTATATCTCTTTTTAAAAAAACCATACAAATTCTACCAAATAAACACGAACCTAACATTACTTCAAGACGTAATTTTCTACTCACGAGTTAAAACGAAAGCGAGGTAAGAGTAAACAAACCGACGTGTTGTTTTTATTTAAAAAAGAATTGTTGTAAACCGACAATATGAGCTGAACGCATTGCTTAGCACGCGGACGGGGAGGTTTAGGTTAGGCGGCCGGCGCGCATGCGCAGTAGCACTTTGGGCCATATTGGAATGAGGTCGTGAACGACTAAACGAAGGCGGAAAAAAAAAGAGACACGGCATCTATTAAAGGAAAGGAAAAAAAACTCCTCGGAGGTAAGAAACAATTTGAGTGTTAATATTGCAGCGGTTTATAGTTTCATCCGTCGGCCGGGTGTGTTCACGAGCGTTTCAGTGCTATTTTTGTTCTCGTCTGTAAATAAAAATAAAAAAATAAATAAAAGATGACTTGTGCTCGAATGACGTTTGGGTTGAAGTTGACTTGGTTCCGGGCGGTTTTTAGTGCTCGAGCCTGCGCTCACATGGAGCAAAAAAACGCCTGCGCACATAATAGACATTATAACACGCGCAGTTCAGGGTCTAATGTGTAGAAAAACATGCTTTAGTAATGTGCCTTTATGTGCGAAAGTTGCTTAATAGGCGCTTATGTGTGGAAACGCTATTACCGGTTATTTATCTGGAGCAGAATGCTGCGTCTACACTCGAGTTTTCTCAACAACAACAACAACAACAACAAAAAGCATTAAGACATGTATGTATTTTCTAAACGCTAACTCTAGTGTGTGTGTTTATTAATCCATACATACTGAAAGCATTTCAGCGGTTTGGGTTGCATAAGAGCACAATGTCTTCAGTTCCTGATATAGATTTTGTTATCTTTTTTTGCTTTGCTGCTCACCTTTACATGTTTTGAAAAAACAAAAAACAAAACAGTAATAATAATTCGCATAGGGTTATCAGCATGCATTGTTGGTCTCGTGCTGGAAGTCGGTGCATGATGGCTGTTAACAAGTTTTTGCATTGATTTCTGGCAGGAAAACTCCACCCTGAAACACACTACATCTTTTTATAACGATATTCCTGACATGCTCAGTGGTTCAGGTGGCCGTTTTTGTATTCTCCTTTTGAGAAGTCAGAGGTTGTGTGCCGTTCTGACGTCACAGGGTGACATTGGTAGCGTAGCTACGAGTAAGGAATAAAACGTGACAGGACAGGCTCAGTAGGGGTTACTTTAACCTGCTTAATGCCCAGGTTTGAATTTGTGAACAAATTGTGTGAATTTCTGGAAGGAAAAAAAAGTTTATGCGCGCACACGACGTGCTTTTTCAGGCAGTTCGGCAAAGCAGTATTTCGCAAAATGGATATTTTTCGCTTTTAAGTAACGTGACTTGGAAAAAATCGCTTCTGTTTTGTGCAAAACCATGGAAAATGGAAGCCCAGCTACCATTGCCGACTCTTTTCAGGGGAAAGTAGCTAAAGCAGCTGTCGCGTTGTGACATCACAGACTCATTTGCATACCACTTATTCATGATCATTAATCATTGCAAATCAGATTTTCACGTAGAATGTAATGCTGGAGATTTTTACCGGACTAGAAAATAGTATGGATTATCGTTTATTTCTTAAATAATTAGTTTCTTATAGGAACCTTTACGTATTTAAAGGATACTAAACGTTCTAAAAAGAAGCGGGGACCGTGATCGGTCGCAAGCGCAACACCGTCAGTCAAACGATCAACAGCGACGGGATTAGTCTTCCCACCCAGAAGTGATTGTTTTCCTAAAACAGAAGGTCTTGAAGTGTTTCATTCCGCTTTAGCCCTGTTTGGACGGGATTAAATTTACATCGAATCGTTGGGTAATTTCGTATTTTACAGAAACCCCGTTATTTTATTTCCATCTGGATCAGCGATTGTTTTCATCCTCTTTAGGCCAAATGACCTACTGTTTCTTTTCACCAAACTCAGCGTTCATCTGATATTTTATTCTGGATACAGGTCTGTGAGATTCTGTGAGATGTTGGGGGGAAAAAAAAAAATCTTTGACTGCTGCTCTTTGCCATGTAGTGCCACTTCTTCCGATTTAAAATCGTGAGACAAAAAAAGGATGCGACTCATATACTTTGTGATCATTGTTTTATTGAATTTTTAAACTGTTGCTGGATCTTTGGTTTGCCCCAAACTGGAATAAGAGCTCATCTGTACTCCAGTGCCTTTTTGACCTCCGGCACGCCATCTTGTGAACGGAGTGTAGCCGTACGACCATGTGACTCAAACATCCGGGTTTGTAGAAAATACAACCTGCTAGAAACTCACTGTTCACGTGACACTGTCCATACGCCAAAGTTGTATCGCTAAGCATACGTGTAAATAGATTTCTTTCATATATCTCCCTGAAAAATGAATCCAATCCGAGTAGGGCTTTTACAACTCCACGCTCGCCAGTGACTGCGTCTTTAATTTGTTAATCAGTGGCAGGGCATGCTTTTCATGCAACTGTTTTATGGTTGCGTTTTGATGTTTATCCTCTGTTCATGTAAACCCCTCCGTTATAACAGCTATAAACTCTCTCCTGAAGTTACTATACAGAATTAAATTAGTGTCAGAAGTAACAAGACCAAAAAATACAAGGAAAAAACCTCAGCTTGTCATGTTACTAACACTATGGAAAATGTCCTGACTGTTACAAAGCGCTGACACTGGAGACTCCTGTAAATATTTTATAAATCACAGACTGCTTCAACCATTATACAGCTTTTAAAATTGCAACATGTTATTTACCTGTTTATTATTAAATTATTATCTCGGAGTACAAGTCCCTGTCAACAAGCTACAGAATGCTGACGTATAGGAACGAGTGCATTAATATAAACCCGGTGTTTGGATTACAGCCGGCGGTAAAGCTAGAGCTGCTTTTTCCACTGACGTTCAGGAAAACTTTGATGAAAACTCTAGAATATTCCAGAATGCAACACGGTTATACGACACAGTTACGACAGAGACTCAGCTCGGCTAGTCAGTGGTCTACAAGATGATGAGCATGATGGCGGTATTATCATAAAAGGTGAAGCCTTGGAATCTGTTTGAGATTTGAGGAAGCGACAGAGCTAGGCAGACTAAAGGATTAAAGCGCCGCTGCATCACTGTCTTTAGGTGTAGATGACGCGAGGGCTAAATCCAACTGTCAGGTCATGCTTGAAGAGAGTGAAAGTGCTTCTATTCATTCATTTAGAGACAACTTTGATGCGTCATAGATAAAAATGAATGTTAATAGTGATGTTCGGTGGTGATGATCTTGTGTTGCGCATACTTTCCATGGTGTAATAGTTGTACCGGGTTGTGTGCGAAATCCCCAGAGCTTGCACCCTACAGAAGCTACACCGTGGCCTCTCGGTGCCAGCTAAGCACTCCGTCAGTGCGCTCGTCTCATCAGGTGTCAGCGTCACTTGTCAAGCCTCAGCTGGCGAATCTGTTCTCCCACAATGCAACATGTGAATAGAAAGTGGGATGGAAGTATTTTTGCTCGCCTCACTGAGTCATGCCTATAGATAGATCCTGGCCTAACCCTGTTATATTTATATAGCGCCTTTCACAAAATGAACCAGAACACAAAAGCAGAAAAGCAACATTTGATTTGAGATTTCATGCAGATCAGTTATGAGGGAGTAAAGCGATAAACCAGTTAAGCGGTCGCGGCAAACCAGTAGGTCATTATCGCCACAGCTCCAATACAACAGTGACTTTAAAACTTTCGAACTGGTTTACCCAAATATTAAAACATTATACTGTTGAAATCTCAATTTTTCTATAACGTGACAGTAATTCAAACAGCAGGCTCCTGTTAATGCACTCGTTCTAATACGGTGTTGTTTCCATAGTAACAGCTAAGTCACATGGGCTTGTTCGGCGGATGCGCCGCGTAATCTAAAGCTAATAATAAACATTAAAATGTGTTGTTATTTAACAAAGCAAAACTTTGATCTAGTAAACCGAGCCATGTTAAAACATCTATGGAAGGAGTCTCCAGTTTTCTAACAGCTTTCCGACAAGCCTGCATTAACGTCACAAGCTGGAACTTTCGAGTTTGTTGCCGCACAGCTCAGATTTTCTTCATACTTTCTGTATGTCATTTTGGACATAAGGCTAAATTCAAGAACAAGAATTTCTCTTATGGATTTTTTTTCAACATTAAACAAATGGCTACAAACTGTGATGTCACCCGTTTAATGAATGAAAACTGTAATTGTTGTTAAATATTGTTATTGTTATTAGGAAATAATCCTAAAACACTGTGCTCCCGAAGTGTGTTACTCCTTCCTTAAACAAAAATTTTTATTTTATTTATTTTATTATTTTTAATCAAAACTTCAAGAAACTGAGGGGCCACGCCCACATGGGACAGCTGTAAGCTTGGTAATATGAATTATTGAGACTTTTACAAAGGAGAGTTAAAAGTAGCAGCACACAGGACAATAATCGTCATTAACTCGGGCAGAATTAACGCACACATCTGAACTGATCACCTCTTGAACCTGTGCCGTCAACACGCACTGCGGACTCTTTCACTATCACGAAACGCCTGTAGACTCAGCTCTTCTACTCGGCGCTCTCCTGCTGATTTATTGCCATGTAGGAGCGGTATAACCCCTGCCAGTCGAATACCCAGTTAACCCAATGCTTCCCAATTCAGTTCTTAGGGAGCCTTGATAGTCCTATGAGCGCAGTTTCTGAGCGTCAAACCAAGCGATTATGCTAAAGTGGGGCTCATTTGATGTCTCAGAGGAGCAGTTTGGAAAACTGTGAAACCGAGGGTTCACATGCAGCATGGGGTGGGCAATAATGCAAAAATATTATCACGATACTCAAAGTTTTAAAAAGAAAAAGTCGAATGAAATATCAGTTACTTTAAAAAAAGCCTGAAAAACAGATGTTGATGTTATCCATAGAAGTAGATATAAAGTATAATGTTGCTTTGATGAATATAATAAAAATCGATTCCGTGTGAGGGAAATAAAACACTTCAACACACACTGTAACTGGAAAAGAATTGCCTTTCCGCATGGTCACAGGAACTTCCTCACGCCACTCTGTCACTGATTATTTTCCTGTAACAGAATGCCTCATAGCCTACAATTAGAAAATTATTTTCCTTTTAAGATGTTTAAGTCTAAAGTTGGATAATGTTTTTTTTTTTACGCACAGTCCAAAATTAACTCATTAAATCTATTAAATAACCAATGAATATTGAAATGAGTCCAAATCCATACTAGTTACTCTTATATTGAAGTTTATTATTAGTATTATTATTATTGAAAGTTGCTTTTGTTTTCACGATCATGTCACGTGTGGTTTGATTGACTGTTATATCAGTAGGTCTTGCAGCGCTCGTATGACTGTCGGCTCCTTTAACAGCGCCGCACTTGGATAAAGGCGCCTGCCAAATGAATAAATTACATTTACGTTTACAGTATTTGGCAAGCGTTCCTATCCTGAGCGACTTACAGAAGTGCTTTGTTGTCTCCTTGGAAAGCATCTCCCTCATACTAGCGCAGACACATTCTGCTAGAAACAGGAATGTGATACAACCGTGTTCATTGAAACGCTTATTGAAGAGACTGTACTTCAGTCCTCCAAAAAAAAAAATAATAATAATAATAAGCAGGTCAGGAGAAGTTCAATCCCTCAGCAGGGGCTGTAACCTAAACCGGAGTCGTACTTGCGGTGACCAGAAGGCCAAAAAGGTCTACCAAGGTTTGGTTTAAAAATATGTGGTTGGTGTATATAATTGTAATTTCACTTTACTTTCACTTCAAATCCAGTTACTTGTAAAAGTTCGCCGTTTAGACGATCAACGTCCGTCGTTAGCGGTTCTTAGAATAAATAAACTAACGCACGTGCTGCAGGAAATCTGTTCCGTTTTTTTTTTTGCATCCGGGAAAAGCAGTAAATGCGTCAATCACTGTATTTTTTGTCAGTATTTTTTCTTATTTTTGAATGAAAATGATCTCCCTTGCTAAGCTCAACACAATGTGTTGGGTATTCATTCCAGGTTCTCTTAAACAGATTACACTTTAGCCTGTCTGTCGACCTAGAAAACAACCAATCCGTCACATTTTTTTGAATAAATAACCAAACCACAGATAGGTCTTGCAGTGGTCCAGGTCAAGATTCGATTCCGTTGTCAGGATCTTCACACAAGATTTTGCGTTACTCGTTTCTACCACGCTTTAAAGGACCAGCCACAGAATATTCTCCATCCTTCATAGAGCTGCAGTTTAGACTCTGCACTTTCTATTCCTGGCTGTGTGACTAGTGATAACAGCGAGGTTAGAGGTCACGTGTTGGCCGTTTGAGGGGTCGGGGGTGGAGTTTAGCATGGCAAACTTTCAGTAGTTGCAAGTGTAGTAACACGATTGAGAATGTTACAACACTGCAGCCTGGTTTACACGTCTATGTTGAAGCATGTTTGTGTATAGTGTTGCGACAGAGAGAGTGTGCAAGGAGTATGAGGAGACGAAGCAGTAGCCTTGAAAAAGCAGATTTTGTGTTGAGGTTATTAGTCGTTGGCTGGAGGACAAGTCGGTTCAGTAACCAGACGGGGGGTAAAAAAAAAAAAATCAAATGTAAAAATGAAAGGGGTGTACGTATAAAGCGATAGAGCCAGGGTCTGCTTCCTACCAAGTTTCCGAGCGAAACAAGCAGTAGCTGGCTAGCTCGCTACTTTTGGGGGCTAAACATTTGGGGAACTCGGTGTTGGTGTCACCTGTCAGTCACCGGTATTCTTCATTCCCATTGGTAGTTGCCTCAGTCATGTTGCCTCAAAGTTGAAATGATTTAATTCGGTACCCGCCCACTTTGCATCACCAGAGGTTATTTCGCCTGTCATGGCTGCACGTCACTGAATTTCATTGACATTCCGTAGTCGCTAGTCCATTCCTATGTCTATGCCCCTTAACCCTTGCTACATGTTCTGCGTTAACTACTCGTTATTCAGTCTGAGTACGGAAGTGACACTTTTACTTGCCCCAGCTAATGAACGTATGGTTTCTCCACCCCTGATAAGTGAGGCGGATTGATGTACACACCTCTAAAACCCTAACAACGCTTCGGGCGTATCTACAGAGCCGTGCGTCAGCTGGCCTTCGGGCGAAAGCTTGTTCGAATGTTTAAATTGTTCGGTAGAAATACTTCTACCGCTTTAAAAGATATATATTGCAAGACGTTATTACATTATAGACATTATTTATGCCGTATTGTGTGTTGTAGTTGAGTGAGCGGCATTTCGTGTGTCTGCATTCTGGGTTTGGCGATCGCCCACTGTTAGTCCAGCGGAATGTCCCAAACTATTCGCTGCAGAAATACCAGAAACAGCAGATCCCTCCTCGGTCTCAACCCCTTCCTTCCTTCATTTCAGTCCTTTTTCTTCTCTAATCATCTGCTTCTGAGTGGAAAGAGCAGCGTGCAGGGCATTGAGGCTGGCCTTTTCTTTGGCTCCTGCATTGGAGAGAGCTGTGGGACACAATCCCCCTCATCTCTGTCGCTCCACTCTGAGCACAATGTGGTGGAGGAGGTGGCGGTGGCGGGGGGTCGCGGCGGGTGGCTCGGGTCAGCCAGCGCCTGTCAGAGCGAGCCTGTCGCTCCCTCATCTCTCCTTTTAATAGAGACGTCAAGCGTCACAAAGACAAGCTGACAGCTCGGGCTGAATAGAGCTGTGGAGTTAATGCTACTTTGTCTTAACTGTTTTCTCGCTACAGTTATGCCTTTTTTTTTTTAAGCGTTAAACCGTTTATGTTTGAGAACAAGCCGAGTCCTTTCTCAAACATGGATACATTGAGAGCAGTGAAGTTTTCCGATTTGGTTAGTGTTGAACACACTTGCTGCTTTTGGTTGGCAGGAGATATATAGAAATATTTGCTGAAAATCAAGCGACTTGTTTTTTAAATGAATGAATTGCCTGTTACTGTATTTGAAATTAAAGCTGTCATGTAAATGGTGGAATTTTCAAAGTAACAGAGAAGAAGCCGCTGCAGGTCCGAACGAGTGACAGAGGAAGGACATACGGGCAGTATCCAGGTCTGCCTAAACGTCTGATCTAGATCTAAATCCTGCTTTTGTAGCCATTGCACCTGAAGATTCGGAGTGCAGTGCATTCTGGTGCGTTTCTGCTCGCCACGGTTGTTAAGAGCGCTTATATGACATACCGTAGCCCTCCTGTGAGCTCTCAGGTCATTCTCCTCTGATCTCGAGGTGTTTCCGCTCACAGGATGCTTTTTGTTTCTCGCACCATTCCGTGTAAACTGCAGGCCGTTGTGTGCGAAACTCACACGCGTGCTTTTTTCTATATAGGGCACAAATGTATATTATTTCTACAGGGAGATATTTATCATGACGTGTTTTCAGTGTGTATCCCTGTGAGGTTACAGTTTTAATATAGTTATATACAGCCCTGGTACGGAGCGTTTTTCCCCGTTCAGAACTTAATTTGTCTTATTGTATTATTTCATTCTGCGTTGTATTGGACATTTAGAGGCGCAACAATCTGTAATTGCGTAATTGTCAAAGTGTAGTTTATTAAAATAAAATCTTATTTCTGGGTTGGTTGAGGCGTTTGTCGTTCCGCGTGATTTGTAGACACTAAGGATTTTCAGAGAAAATAAACCTAAAAGCAGTCACTGTCCTTCAGAACAGATCAGATCACAGTTATAAAGAGGAATTGTCCCTCAACAGTATTAGCACATCAATAGGGCTGAGTGTCAAATGTGTGCAGCGTTCACGCCTGTCACGGCCCATGTGGCAGTTGTGGGAAAATAGCTGTTCTATTGATATAGAGTTTTGTGTGTGTGTGAGTGTTTGTGTGTGTCCTTTTCTGGGTTGAAGTGTGTGTGATCGCTAATCATTCCAGGCATCGCAGTGAGCTTTGTTGAAAAAGAACATCGCAAATGGAACAAACATTAGAGAGGAAGAGTTTTCCACGTAATTCTCGCTCGACCAGCTGACCTTTTTTGTTTTTCAATGATTTGGGGAATTTCAGCCCAGGACGTTTTAGGTTATTGCTGATTGGGTGAGGACCATGTTTTCCGATTTAAATCTCATGACGCTGGATTAAAGGTGCCGTAGAATGCATCCGTCCGGTATTTTAAACAGTTGATGTATAAATAGAAGGATTGGGACAAAAATGGCCATTTTCGGATTTACACTTCATGAATCGGCTCTAGAATGTAACGAGTTTTTTCGGTGGACTCATTAATAATGAGCTCTGCTCTGATTGGCCGGTTTACAGCGAGGCACCGCGACGGCTCACATGTCGAAACGGATACCATGGATGTTGAAATGAAGTCGTACTTTAGTTCTCAGAACAAACAGAATGACTAGATGTCTTGTCAAATGACAGTCTTTCCACTTCAGTGGTGGAGAAGCTAACGTTAGCTAGAAGGAGCAAGTTAGCTATAGAGTGGCTATCGGTCTCAGCAACCGAACAAATTAGCTTCTGAGTTCTGTCTCGATGAATTATAGAGAGTTTTACTTTACAGAGGGATTGACGAAGATGCATCTGATATTGTGGATTAATATGACAACATGGGCTATTTTTTTTTTTTAACAGGCAGGAAAAAAAATATATATATCCTCCATGTACACAAGCTAGGTTGTCATACTGTCTAGTTAGAGGTGCTATCTACATGGAGCTCGCTAGTAGCTAACATTACCCAAACTAGCTACTTGCTATTGAACACCGCAGAGTGCAAAGTTGTTCGCTAATCATGAAGCTTTCAATTTAAGATGATCAGGCTTCAATTGTCAAAAAGTGGATGAAATCACACAGCGTGGCTAGCTACTTACAGTTTGCAGTTGTGGTTGTAAAGCCAATAAAACTGCCAGGAGTGAAATGTGCAGAGCGAATTAACAACTTCCTGTTAAACATGAACATCATCCATGCCTGTTGAAGGCTCGAAGGGTACGAAATGTTCCGTCATCCCGTTTACAGCCTGGAAGAGCACATTTGCGCATATCGTCTGCCATTTAAATAGTTCCCAGATCCATTGTTTCGCTCTTCACTACACCTGCAGAACTTTTGAAGTTTTGGCTGTGTTGGTCCATCGCAGTATTGCGTCAGCCAGAACGTTGGCCGGTGTATGCGAGTTTCAAGGGAGTAAATATTAACGCGTCACTACTATTATGAAACAGTTCAGGATTTTGGAATTGGCCCATTTTACTGCCCTCTTTTGCATATGCGGGATTTGCATTTGAAGGAGGAGACAACAGGGTTGGAGGCTCAGGGTATGTCCGTTCCAAGTAATGAACTCTCCTTTTTCAACTCCGTCGAGGCAAAAGCAGTTTTGCGTTCTACGGCACCTTTAAGTGGACAGATATTTAGAGCTGTAATAAACCTAAAGCCATGTTTGACATTGTTCTTTGTGTATTTGGAAATAATAACAATCATTCAGATTGGTCTTCATCTCCTTCACAGTAAATTAATTCTTTAGTTTATGTGTATTAGTCTGAGGGCAGCGCTTTGGTAGTAGAAAAGCAAACACAGATGATTTTTTTTTAATCATGCCTTGCAGTTGTTCTTTAGCTGTTGGGCACTGCGCTGTTTCAAAGCATCAGTATGTATTTTAAAAACCACTCTCTACCTTCTCCCTCCCACACACCCTGACATGTCAAATGTGGCTTTTTACATCGCCTGCTTATCTCCGCATTGATCTCCGTCTCATGAGCTCTCTGTCTCTCGCTCTTCCTCTCATCATTTCTCTCTCTCTCATTTTCACACATTTAAGCTGTTTTCAGCTTTCTAATTCTTTTTAATCATAACTATTTTCTTTCTTTCCTCCTACAGAAACTGTGCGAGCCAGTCACAAAATGAGCCAAGATGCTCTGGAGTCCGGTAACGGATTTTTCTTTCTTTTTTTTTTTGCTTAATCGTTTAATCATTGCAGCATTTGCTACTAATACATGTGTTTGAATGCTCTAGTTGGCAGCTACAATATGAAATCCTAATTGCATTAATAAATCTGATGTCCGTTCCCGTTTTGCTTGTGTTATAGCAGCTTTACCGGGATTGTTTGATGTTAATACAACAAAAAAATATGACGGCTTGTCAGTTACAGAGAAAGTACAAAGCGTGAACCGCTCCATCCTCCTGTATAGGAAAACCTTACAGCTTAAGCTTTGACTTTTACAAACCCTGACCCTGGAGATTCCTTCCAATAATGCCGAATAATCGAAGAAACTATTTATCACTGAAAGAAAATCGAAGTTTTAAACATTGATAAAAAACGGAAACATTAAAAATGAAGTAAAAAAGATATTTGCGATACCCGTGATATCTCAGAGAAGCGTATGGAGACATGGGTTATCCCGAAATACCGTTATATCACCCAGCGCTGCGATGAACTGTAGAAGCTGTTTAGCCTGAGTGCATAAACACTAATGCAAATACACAAATAAAGCAAATTACATTTTGTATGTTGGTTTCAGCGGTATGTTGGTGCTTTGTTAGCAAAACCTGAACAAATATTGATCCATGTTGTGTCATGAAAATGTCTTCAGTTTGTTTTTGACATGTCACCCAGGCCTATATATACATACTGTGTCTGTGTCTGTCTGTGTGTGTGTGTGTGTGTGTGTGTGTGTGTGTGTGGTTAATGATATACGTGTAGCATGTGATTATATCATGTTCTGTGCCGTTTCAGACGCGGACTCTGGTCAGGACATGTCAGAGTTTAACTGGGACGATTATCTGGAGGAGACAGGCGCACTGTCCGTACCTCACCATGCCTTCAAACATGTAAGCAAACAGCTCGGTGTTGTGACTACTCTCCTGCCCCTTTTCCACTTCCTGCTGATGCTACACACACACACACACAGCTCGATTCGGGACGTGGGACATACTGTTATTCTTCGAACTAATACACAGCCATGTAAATCAATTTGTCGCACTTAATATAAAACACCCTCTTCCTATTCTTTTCAGTTACTACAAAAAAATTTTATCCATATGTATGGAAACAAACAAACCTCTGCGCAAGAGTGTGAGTGGGACTTAATTTTCGGTTCATTTGTATATTATTAATTGGTGAAGCCCTACCGAGACTAGGGTCTCGGTTTCAGAGGGGGTCTGTATATTTATAACAAAATCCTAAAAAAAAATACACCTGGCAAACGTTTTAGTCAGGGAAATAATGATATGAAGCATAAGTAAATTAAAATGAGCACTCACTCAGCAAATCAAAGCAAATGAGGTCTTCAGCTGCCCATAAATCAAAATCAGTGTCGTGTAAAATCGTCCTGTAAAATGCATACAAAAGGATAATGCTTTTATTCCATGCCCACTTCTCAAATAATCCTTTCATCAGTACGATTTTTTTAAATAGTTGTTATGAATAGTTTACTGTAGTTCTATTTCATTTCCACAAGACGTGTTGAGATTGCATGGATACAGCCAGTTCCCCAAATAAACGATAGCTGGATATTATAAACGTATTTGTGAACGAATCATTTAGTTCGGTGGGAGGCCGTGGCAAATTTGTTGCAAAGTTCTAATGTAGCCAAGTTAACTAGCTGGCTGGTTTAGCTTAACGTTTTTGGATACCACCATTGTCTTCTAATGATTTACGGACGTGCTGTAAATAGTCTTGTTTCAAATGGAAATATAATTGACCTTAACTCTGTGCCAAGACGCTTTCTGTTTTATGTAATAGAATACATAGTAAGAATCAGACAGTTCACCATTTAAAAATTCCTTATAGTGCTAATTTGGATTCAAGTGGTACTGCTTTCAGCCATGAGAAGTTAAAAAACCTTCAGTGTTTTTTCTCAGATGGATCAAGGCCTGCAGACGGGTCTGACTCCGGGTATGAAGCTGGAGGTTCCGGTGCGTGGAGAACCCGACGGCGCTTACTGGGTGGCCACCATCATCACAACCTGCGGCCAGCTGCTGCTGTTACGCTACGAAGGCTACCACGATGACCGGCGCGCCGACATCTGGTGTGATATCATGACCGCCGACCTGCACCCCATCGGCTGGAGCAGGCAGCAGGGTCGACCCATGAGACCGCCTGAGGGTGAGAGCAGGGGGTTATGGGTGATCATTTTTTCCCTCCCGACAGCTAATATGTCTTTTTGTAATCCCCAGGAATGCTTCCTGTTCTTAGAGTGTAAAACTGGTGTTTAATTTTTAATTGCACTTCATTCCAGTCATAACTGTTCATGAAAATGCACCACCCATGTGCTGAGTAGTAACACGGTCAAAAAAAATCCTAATCATACCCTCCGTATAAGCAATGCATATTTCAGGACGAGCTACACGCCATTAACAAAAGATGTAATTATAATTCAGTTGGTCTTATTCCTGGAAGCACCATGCAACATTGTGCAAGTTCACCCGTGATCTGTGCACCGTGTTAAGGAAGTGGGGGGGATGGGCCGGTCTGTGTTGTGGCTAGATTGTGCGCTATTTTAGAATACAGTTCAACATAATACATCATCCAAGATGTGCCAATTCTCTTTGCTCACTCACTAGCAAGATGCACTGTGTAATATATTTAGTAGTTTGCAGTGTGCAGGCCAAGGTTGCACTCACGTCATCCGAGCGTCCAGTCCCGGTCAATTAAAAAAATGAAGAAAAGCAATTTAGAGATGAGTAAAATCAAAAAGCGCAAGTTCCTGGAGGGTAGTTTGGTTTCAGTTGTTGTATGAAGTCTGTATGAATGCCTTCGCAGACAACAATAGTTCCATTTTAACGGTGGTGTTGGTGTTTTAGGCGTGCGAGAGAAGCATCTGGACTGGGAGTCCTTGCTGGAGAAATCTCTGTCAGAATCCTGCAGTGCACCAGCCAACCTGCTGGAAGGGGTAAGTAATATAAATACATCACAAACCTGCTGTGCTTATAGACGAAGCGTGGTTGGTCATAAGCGGGTGTGAATCTTATTTTTCCCGGACCTTAGGCCCAGCGTGGCTGCAATCCTGTAGACCTGCTGAGTCCGGGTCTCGGCGTGGAGCTGGTGGATAAAGAAGATGCGGAAGTGGTCTGGGGTGCAACGATTGAGGATAACGTCGGGGGCCGACTCCGTCTACGCTATGCTGGCACAGAAGGACTCCCAGACACACACTGCATCACCTGGATCTTCTACCTGAACCCCCTACTACATCTTCCTGGCTGGGCCAAAGAGCACGGCTGCACTCTCAGACCTCCATCAGGTGAGCCACGACGGCTTGGGCTTTTCTACAACACTATTGTTCTGGAAAATAATTAAACAAAAAGCAGACATTTGTTCGAGTCCCTGGTTAATATTTGGTAGGCACCTTTGGGTGCAATTACAGCTGCATGTCTTCTAGGATATGTCTATCAATTTCACACATCTGTCAGATTGGATGGAAAGCATCGGCGAACAGCAATTTTCAAGTCTTGCCAACATGTTCTCAATTGATCGAGGTCGGGCCATTAACTGGATCATTTTAACACATTTGAGTTTTTGGTTTTGGTTTCAACTACTCCAGTGTAGCTTTGGTGGTATGCTTAAGGTCGTTGTCCTGTTGGAAGGTTAACCTCCACCCAAGTCTCTTGCAGAGTGGAACAGGTTGTCTTCTAGGATTCCTCTTCTAGGAATCCTTGCCCAGTTCCCAGTGCATGCTGGGAAAAAGCATCTCTACAACATGCTTCCACTACCATGCTTCACTGTGTTGGCGTTCTCATGATGATGATGGCACTTTATGCTGGGGATAAAAAAAGTTGAGGAACGTTTTCCAGATTCTTTCCCTGGCATGCCTTTAGAGAAACTTCAAATGGATTTTTGGCTTTAACAGACATTTCAAGGTTCAAGAAAGCTTTTCTCTAGTGCAGTTTTCAGGTCTGCTCAGCTTTTAGGAATGCAGTTAGAAAGCAACAGCATGTTTTATCAGTTTATTAATTGGTTTCAATGGGATAGGAATGTGTTTTTTTTTCCTTTTTCTACAAGTATGATTCATGTAGCTTGGAAATTTTTATAGGAATGCAGTCATATTTATTCATTTCGATTTGCGACTGAAAGCATTTCTGCGAAAATGTATTATTCAGCAGTAATACACCTTGGCAAGCACATTTCTTCCCTCTATAAAAGCAGAGATTGTTTTTTTTTTTTTTTTTAATAGATACATTCAAGTGTATCACCGCTCACAGCTCAGAAATCAGGACAAACATTTCTTCGTGCACAAGCCTGCTGTTAGGTTTTATGGTCCTTCATGTTCAGATATAAATATATGCAATCTATTTGTACCTAATGATGTTCTGCTAGAAACTTTTAGACGTTGGGACTATTTTTCAGTCACTATTCTTTGACTTTGGCTTATATAGTGAGCTGTGTTACAGTTTACCAGCTCAGTACAGCAGGGGATGTGGTTGATCAGAGGTGACTAGCTTGTAGGACGTAAAGATTGCTTTTTGTTTAAGTCATAATCATTTTGACTTAATTATTTTGTTGACTTGTGTTTGTTTGTGTAGTTTTGCTTCCATTACACTCTAAGGAGGAATGGGAGGAAGTGAGACAGGCCATCACTGATCAGCCACAGGATTCGAGTATCAGTGAGGAGTTCTATAAGGTGAGCAAATGATTGTTTTCCGTACTTACGCTCATTTACTTGAAGGTGCAAGTTTATGAATATTTAAATGAGGAAAGCGTAACAGGTTGTATTCTGATGTTTATTTTGTTTGTGTGTGTGTTCAGGATCGTCCAGCCATAACGCCACACTGCTTTGCTGAGGGGATGAAGCTGGAGGCAGTGGATCCAGTTGCACCTTTCTCCATCAGCCCTGCTACGGTTACCAAGGTAACGCGCTCCACATGTCCAGGTGACACACGTACTGTATCTGTCCTGTCCCTAGAGCTAAACTACAGAGACACGCCCACTCTCTTGGTGTTGCACGGATTTATTTGCATGCTCTTAGATTTTATGATGCAATAACAAATAACACAGAAGTCCAGTGAGATTTTCAACTATGTCACTACAGAAATAATTCTCACAGGTTGATTTATTAGTTTGTTCGCAACGACTACCTCGTTTCATTTTAATAAAAGTGGATTCTGTTGGTTCTGTATAAAGTTCAAGACACATCATTGTTCCTAAACAATAATAGATATGAAAAAAAAATCATTATTTTAATATTGAGCACATTAAACTGCACCTCTGAACATTTTAGTTTGTTTCTTTTTCATTTCGCTTATTTTTATTCTTATTGCCTTCTCTCTTTTTGCATCTCCTGTGTATTTTTAGTGCACTAGGGCATGCCTTTTTTTCCTCAGCCTTGCAGCGCACTCGTCCTTCATTCAGAAGGCTTGCTCTCTCACTACCTTTTTTTAAATTTTTTTTTTTATGCAGAGGCAGTCATATTCCGACCCTCATGCTGTTAAAAAGCAGGGTGAAGTTTGTTTCTTTATAAACACTGGTTTATAAAATCAGCGACATTGCTGTGTCATCCTGTCCGAAAATGCATGAAAACTGCTTTACCTCTATCACTTTTACTGTTGCTTAACCCAAGAGCATCCTCATGACATAAAGCATTTACAAGAAATGGATCTCTGGTTAGTGCTAGAGATTCACTTCCTTATTTTCTTGGAGTTTGTGGAAGTTGTTTTTTTTTTTAAAGCAGGTGGTTTGCATGAGCGCGTGTTCTTGGCTCACGAAGAAAGAGAAATACAAATCACTGATCGTACTGACACATATAAAAGCCACGTTACATTTATTCATAAACAGCAGTTATCATGGGGAATCTGATCTCAAATCTGCAGTCGTATTCAGGCAGTGTTTAATTAGACTGTGTATGCATGCATTTTGCATTTCAGGTGTTCAGTGATCAGTTCTTCCTGGTGCAGATGGATGATATGAGAGAGGAAGAAGAGAGAAAAGGAGGAAGCAGATCGTTCGTGTGTCACAGGGACAGTCCTGGAATCTTTCCAGCTCAGTGGAGTTTCAAGAATGGAGTAAAGCTTAGTCCACCACCAGGTAGAGCAGTTACAATATTCACGTCCGATGTTACTTTTATCTTTTATGTTAGCTTTTCGGCATCTTAGTAATTGAAGCTAATGGTGTCTTTTATGAATAATTGTGCCCAGCATCATATATAGGCTGTATGCTCTGTGAACAGAGCCTTATGGAGCACTGAACCTTACTTTTGTATGCTTGGAGGCGGCCATTAACTTTTAAAGAATAATAATGTTCAGTCACATGAAATTTGAACCAGGAAAGACCTGTTTTTAATACCAAAATGTTCCTGTCTATCTAACAGAAATTTGATATCTGTGGTATGGAAACTGCACTGATATCAAAGTAGTACAAGCAGATGCAAGAGGTGCAACCCTGAGTGTAATACATTACCTGGACATTTACTATTTTAACCGGTGCTGTTTCAGTACTGAGATGAGACATAAATACTAAGATTTTATGTATGATTCAGGTGAAAGTATGATCTTATCTGCTGAACTGCAGCCTCTTCTAGGATCTTTAAGATAAGGGGATGTTGGAAATTGGCCTATAATTTAACTGTTCTCATGGGCCAAAGACAGATTTCAAATACATGCTTCGGAAAACGTTCCGTTTGATTTCCCTTCGCCGTCATTATAGCTGAAGTATGGTAGAATTTTTCAAGTATATTTCTACAACAGGAACGTGTTTGTTTTTTTACTCTGTCTAAATTGGTACGGTTCGGAATCACGCAGAAGTGAATATATCGAATGTAATGTGTCATTCAGTGTGTTTTCTACCAGCATATAGGGAGTTAAAATTTTTGTGTAAATAAAAATGGCAGGGTAAGCCCTGAATAATTTCAGATTAAGAGCTAAGCATTAAACAAACATGCAAATCATTCTGTAGCATCCTACAAACGGTGAACCCTTCGTATCATATTCGTCGTCTCTGACGCTGGAACAGAGATGGATTGAAAGGTACATTTAACGCATCACTGCCAGTGTAGAGGATGACTAACATGCAGATAATTTGTGTTTCAAATATTTGAATAGTTCTTTGGGCCGAGGCACTTTTGTATTATCAAGAGAAGAATGAGCAAATGACAGTGAAGCAGATAATAATATGGTACTCTCATCATCATCGTTGCTTGTTAAATGATGTCTTTTGTGTGTGTGTGTGTGTGTGTGTGTGTGTGTGTGTGTGTGTGTGTGTGTGTGTAGGGTACCAAGGGCAGGACTTTGACTGGGCTGACTATCTGAAACAGTGCGAGGCCGAGCCAGCCCCACAGCACTGCTTCCCCTCTGTGAGTCTTGTTTCCTTGCATAATAATTCAGCTGTGTTTATAGTGTGTTGCAACACCAGAGATCTAAAGTAAACTTATAATTTCATGTCGAACTTGTCAGTTGTTTTGCATGTGTGCTTTTCTTGTATCAGGATCCCTCTGATCAGTGCTATAAAGAGTCCATGATGCTGGAGGCCGTTGATCCACTTTGCCCTCAAAACATTCATGTGGCCACAGTCACCAAGGTCAAAGGTCAACATATCTGGATTAGACTAGAAGGTGAGTCACCCATTCATGCAATATTTTGTTTGGAATGCTTCGAGCTTCTGGAGCAAGCTCTTAATTGTAAATGTATAGATTTGTTCTTTGGCTACATAAATAAAATGGAAATAGAATGGAATACTTTGTGTCTATCACATAACACCTGAGCTTAGCAGATCATTTACTACATTAGCCACCGTGCGTCGGGGGGGGGGGGGGGGGGGGGGGGGGGGGGGGGGGGGGGGGGGGGGGGGGGGGGGGGGGGGGGGGGGGGGGGG
>JAQQZR010000016.1:15032944-15050627 GCA_030068235.1 Notoglanidium macrostoma | reverse complement strand
AAATCAAATTCAAACATCCCGCCCTGTCTGATACAAAAATATTCTTTCCCAGGTCAGAAAATATTTTTCTCCCAATTCTGGTGATAAATTGTGTCCCATTCATTTCATTATCTCAGGCAGAGCAGTGGGTAGCAGTTAAACACAGGCTGATGAATATGGACTAGTTGAATGAGGACTTTCTGTTGAGTCTCTAAAATAGTCATTGAATTAAGTGACATTTGTAGGTAAAATTAGGTGTTTAACAACCTGTTACAAATCCACCAGAATGCAGGAAATGGCGTCTAATTCATTAAAAAATGTATGGGGGGGGGAACCCACAGACCCCCCGCTAGTATGTCCCGGCCCACATTAAAAATGCTTCTGATGCCCCTGCATTAGCCAGCACTATTTCATAAAAGCACAACTCAACGGATGTGCCTAGTCTCAATAGAGGGGGTCGGGTTGGATGATGAGAAAAGGGAGCCATGTTAGTATTTTCATTTCAGGCGGCAGAGGACAAAATGACAGAATGATTCTTTAAGTTTTAATTCTCTTTCTTTGGTCTCCAGGAGTAAAGCAACCTGTTCCAGAGATCATAACTCATATGGACTCCATGGACATCTTCCCTGTTAGCTGGTGTGAAACTAATGGCTACCCTCTTCAGTACCCCTGCAAACCCAAAGGTGTGTGTGTGTGTGTGTGTGTGTGTGTGTGTGTGTGTGTGTGAGAGCGAGAGAGAGAGTCATTGATCATATACACGCCTACAGAGTTAAAAATTATAACATAACAGGGCTTTGAATTATCTTGCAATTATTCTATTTACAAAGTAAAATCTCTCCACTATTTGGATTGAGATAAACTGCAGTACTAGTACTAGTATATTTTTAGCACATGCATCTGTACTGTTGCTGTATATTAACACACACCCTCACTTTTAGGCTCTCGGTATTTCCTGCGTGTATGAATGCCTCATCATTGCACCAGCCACACGAGGATCTTCACATTTCTGTTAAATCGTGTAAAGTTGTCAGTGTCTGTCAGTGCGGGTTTATTCATTTTCTGTGCATGTTGGTTCTCACTGCAGTCGAAAAGCAGAAGAAAATCGCAGTCGTCCAACCGGAGAGGCAGTAAGGAACACAATTTGAATGTGTAAACCAGTAGCTGTGTATAATTTCATTATTCGCAGACTAATCCTTTCTTACACCTACAGCAGAGTGCCAGCTAAAGACTCCTCCCCTGATGCCCTCAAACAGCCTCCGAACAGCCAGACAGAGATGAGTAAGTGTTTGCTACTTCAGCGTCCAAGAACACCTACACACACAAACACACACACACACACACACACACGCGCGTGTGCCCTTTTTCCCCCTACACTAAAGAGTGCACGCTTTTCTTTGTTTGTTTGTTTTCACACAAACACTGAACGTTCAATACTGAAGTGATAAGTATGGAATAATACACTTGGGTTGGAAAATCCATTAATGACAGGGTGGAGTGGCAAAGTTGCTGTTACTGTCAATATTACTGAAATTGATTATTTTCCTTTAACAGTCTGCCCAGAAGGGTTTTGTTTCTCTTATAACAGACACATTTCTATTTATCAAAGAATATTATCCGTATTTATATATTTATATTCACATCATTCTTTGATAAATATATATATATATATGAATTTCATGTATTGGAACATCAGCAAAACAAGTTCTTACAGATATAAACAGTTGTTTTCCTTCACCAGCTGTTTTACCATCTCACTTGAAGTTAGTAAGACAACCGTAAAGGAACATCTGAAAGGAAAAGCTCACCTTAAAGTACTGCCACTGGAAATCCCTTCCATGAATAATAAACAGCTCCTTTCAAAAAGTTTCCGTTTATCAGTTTGTACATACATTTTTCTTTGTTAAATACCACCATGTAATCTTTAATATTTATGTGAAAAATGGAGCAGCATTCTTATTTTTTAAGTAGAGTCATACAGTCTCTGAAACTTTTGTTGCTGTTTGCTTTAGAACGTGTGAATAACTGGGCGAATATTTGTTGTGAAACAGGTCAGGCCAACGGGAAGTACAGCTGCCCCAAGATCTACTTTAACCACAGGTGTTTCTCCGGTCCGTACCTCAATAAGGGCCGCATCGCCGAGCTGCCACAGTGTGTGGGTCCGGGCAACTGCGTCCTGGTGCTCAAAGAGGTATACATTCTTGTCATAAACGTCTCAGTTCCTCCCGGAGCCCTGCTGCTTTTCTTTATCCTTTTATCTATTCTATTGTCTTCTCTTGTCTGTTGTCTTTATTCTACTGTCTTCTGTGCTGTTCTATTCTATTGTGATCTCTGATGACTTTCAATATGTACTAGCAAGTCTTAACATGCAGCCTACAGTGTTGCCTTTTGAATGGAAATATTAAAAGAAAAATGCAGCTCTTCGAGCTCCATCTGAAATGTTCATCAGCAGGAATCGCAATGAGTCATTAACACCTTCCGTCAAGCTGTCCTTAAAAGAAGAGTCGAATAATCTCTGTCTGTCTGTCTCGCTCTCGCTCTCGCTCTCTCTGTGTTTTTGTCACTCTGTGAACCCTCCTGATTTATTCTGTGTTTTTTAGTGTTATATTATATTACATTACATTCAATTATATTATATTGTCTACTGCTTTATCGTTTTCTGTTTAGTTTTCTTGTGTTCCATTTTATTCTTGCCTGTTCTGGTCAATTATGTTCTGTTCCATATTATTCTAGTATATTGTGTTCTTTTAAGTTCTGTTCTATACTACTGTGTGATATTCTGATCCGTTTCTATTTCCGTGTCTTGTTCTAGTTTCTATTCTGTTCTGTTCTGTTGCTTTGCGCTCGACTGTGTTCTGTTGCGTCCTGCTCTTCGTTTTCTTTTGTGTTCTGTTCTGTTTTGTTCCGTCTTGATGCACTGTGTGATGTGATGTGATTGTGTGACATTCTGCTCTATTTTCTGTTCGTTATTTTTACTGTATCCTGTCATGTTCTATTCTATTCCGCTCCATTTTATTCCATTCAGTTCTGGTGTATGGTGTTTTATTCTTCTCTGTTCTATTCTATTGTTAGTTATTCTGATGTGCTCTATTCTGTTTATTCTATTTTATTCTAATGTGTTCTGTGGTGCTTTGGTGTGTTGTGTTATATTCTGTTTTATCCTTTATTTTGTTTCGTTCTAAGGTGTTTCATTCCCTTCTTGTTTTATTGTGTTATGTTCTGTTGTGTCCTCTTATGTTCTACTAGCTTCTGTTCTATAATATTCCATGCACTCGGTACATTATTTTTGAATGTCATACATTTTTAATGAATAATAAATCGCTTGAAAAAAGGTACTGTACTTTTACCCACATCAAAATCCGGCTCGACTGAATATGCAGAATGGATGCATTTCCAATACACACTACACTGTCCACTGTCTTCCCCGTTGCATCATCCTTCAGATGATCGGCCAGGGTTACGGCATCATAGAATAGTAATTCCCATCACATTTATCATGCTAACTCCAGTGAGATTTTCAGTCCATGAATGTAAATGGTTTTGGAAATAAGTTTAATTTCATGCACTTCACTGCACCATACATCCAAATTACTTCCCCCAAAGAAAACATATTTAGGGAATACTTTAGGATTGTTCTACAGTCTGTTAATTTATTTTGGAATTCTTTAACCCATTTAGCACTCTGCACCTAATCTATTCTATGACTGTAAAACCTGAAAAGTTTGCTACTGTTAAACATTTAATAATAAACTGCACCCCTGCCATGTGTGTGTCCATTCAGGTGCTGTCCCTGCTGATAAACTCAGCCTACAAGCCCAGTCGCGTGCTCCGCGAGCTCCAGCTGGACCAGGAGGGACGCTGGCAGGGGCATGGAGAGATTCTCAAAGCCAAGTGAGGATGCCTACATGTTTGTCTTAAAATTAAGAAAAAGAAAAACGCTTTGTTGGTGCGTTTTTCTTAAGCTACATTCCCGGGAATCTTGGGATTGATTTTAACCTTCCTAACCAGCGTGCGTGTGGATATACTGTAGGTACAAAGGGAAGAGCTACAGGGCGACAGTGGAGATTGTTCGCACCGCGGACCGTGTGGCCGAGTTCTGCAGAAGAACCTGCATTAAGCTGGAGTGCTGTCCTAATCTGTTCGGGCCACGCATGGTGCTGGAGCGCTGCTCCGAGAACTGCTCCGTTCTCACCAAGACCAAATACAGTGAGTAACGTTTATATGCGATGGGCTTTCTGCAACGACCTTCCCACTAGCTTTTTCAAGTACCTACAGCTTGATGAATTTAAATAGCCATTTGCCGCATGCTTCGTCATCCGCAAGGCCTTTTAATTAGGATGCAAATGCACTTATGTTGCATTCTTTTTTTAGCATGTTACTATGGGAAGAAGAAGAGTCGACGTGTAGGTCGTCCAGCGGCAGGCCACACCAACACGGAGGCTGGTGTGAAGAGACGAGGCAGGAGGAAGAAGAGAAGGAAGCAGCTGTTTGTACACAAGAAGAGACGCTCCTCAGCCTCCGTGGACAATACGCCTGCCGGGTCTCCTCAGGTTACTTTTACGCCAATAAATACACCGACCATGCACACTATTCAGTTGAAACAGCCACATATTAAACGTGACTCAGTTTATTTGTACCCTAGCTACGAGAAGTCTCTCTGAACACTACATTCACGCATTGTTTAATTGCTCTGCTAAAAAAAGGGAGAAAAAATACACGGACCAAAAAATAGGTAACTGTTTCAGTTCACTGCAAGAACAGTGACTTAATGCCCGCGGAGATGTAACCATAGCAACGGTAGTAAATGGAGGCCTAATGATGAGTGCGTTCACATCATTCATTAATGAGAAGAAGTACATAGATATTTTAAGCACTGGTATAACAAGTATTACACAGTAAAATTCAGGACTTGGCAAATGTCACTTTTGTCCTTTTATTAATACCGTGTGCTTTTAGATGTAGACACATGCTCACAAATAATTACGTTTCTCTTCTATTAAGGCAAGACACTAGACGTAGAAACACGCCTTTTCTTAAAATGAAAATAACAAAACAGGACAAAAAACTCATGACCACTCACCAACTCATGTTCTAACAAACGTTCATCGCTGGAGAGCGTCTTCACGGCATTATTCTAATCACAAACTTCAGTTTCGGATTTATTATGTGTATAGATTTACTTGTATAACTGGATGATGACAAATTTGCATGAATAAATATAATTTATTTTACAGAGGCCGTGTACAAAAAATAGTAGTAAGAAGATTAGCGTTTTGACTGATTCATTTATTTACATTTTTTTAAATTGCACTATTCAGTTGTAGTGTTAAAGCGTTCGTTTTAAAGCGTTTTTCTTCGTGGCTATTCAGGGAAGCGCTGACGAGGAAGACCTGGATGAAGACGACTCGCTGAGCGACGACAGCGGCTCCGAGCAGGACGAGTTGATGGAAGATTCTGAATACTCAGAAAAGAAATCGCAGCCCCCGACCCCCTCCCCTTCTCCTCCTGAAACCCCACGGCCCACCCGCCGACGCCGCAAAGCTCGCTCTCCTTCATACTCAGACGATGAGAACAGACCCCCGTCACCCAAAGTAATCATACCTTACATCGATTATATGTTAGATTCTTGTTCTACTTGTTAGAAGTAGTAAACATCGTGAGTATGTTTTTCACTTCAAGACATTTTACGCAGATTGTAATAATTCTAACAAATATTTCCTTAACTTTCATTACAGTAATGTCAATTTACTGAATCACTTAAAGCAATAGTTGTTACTCCAGTTCAAAGTGTGTTTATGTATCACTCAGAGTCCCTTTCCTGAGGCTCCTCAGAAGCTGTGCTTGGACAGCAGTCCCTTGGAGTGGAGCGTTACAGATGTGGTGCGTTTCATCAGGACCACCGACTGTGCTCCACTCGCACGCATCTTCATGGATCAGGTGATTATCTTATTTTCTTGAACACTGATTTCTTACCTTGTCTGTATCACGAAGTATCTAACTAAGGCTTATCACACTGTATATTTTGTGAGTAAAGAAAACTGTTCACACTGCAGGAATGAATATGATTCATTAAAAAAAAATATGAGCTAATTTTTACTCTAAGGCTCTTTCCAATTAGCAGAGATGATTTATTTGTGGTCACATCAACTCTCATATCCGCAGTGGTTATTGTAGTAAAGATACAGGTGTGTGTAATCTGAGTAATCAGGCTAGGGTTGGCAAAAAATAGTAAATTAGCTTTCTAAAGAAGAGAACATTAATATACTGCTAATCATTTATTGTACCAGTTGTGTATGTACACATGGATTCTACCAATTCTCAGAAAAAAAGATAAATTCATATATAACTTTAGAACTAAACTGAACCTCAGATCTGAGCCTCATAGTATCAGTGCTGAACCGGATTCTGTTCTTGCTGAATCAAATCCTACCAGAGCTGAATCAAATCCTGTCAGTGCTGAATCAAATCCTGCCAGAGCTGAATCAAATCCTGCCAGAGCTGAATCAAATCCTGCCAGAGCTGAATCAAATCCTGCCTGTGCTGAATCAAATCCTGCCAGAGCTGAATCAAATCCTGCCAGTGCTGAATCAAGTCCTGCCAGAGCTGAATCAAATCCTGTCAGTGCTGAATCAAATCCTGCCAGAGCTGAATCAAATCCTGCCAGTGCTGAATCAAATCCTGCCAGTGCTGAATCAAATCCTGCCAGTGCTGAATCAAATCCTGCCAGAGCTGAACCAAATCCTGCCAGAGCTGAACCAAATCCTGTCAGTGCTGAATCAAATCCTGTCAGTGCTGAATCAAATCCTGCCAGTGCTGAATCAGATCCTATGTGTTGATGCTGAACCAAATCCTATCAGTTCTGAATCGAATCATGTTGGTTGTAATTTAAATCTAATCCTCTCAGGGCTGAATCAAATCTTATCTCTTGGTTCTGAATTGACTCATGGGGCTAAAGTGATTCCTATCGGTGCTTAATCGAATCCTGTCATAGCTGATCTGAATCCTATCGATCCTGAACCAAATCAAATTGGTGCTGAACCGAATCATATCCAATCATTCTTTACTTCACTATCATTTTTGTATCATATACTATGTATCAAGATGCATATTGTGTCATCTAAAACAGGGACATTCACATCCATGCAAAACCGAGATTTTAATCAGTTTACCTCGAAAGTTAGTTTTCTAAAAAAAAAAACCTCTCTGATGTGTGTTATATTGATCTACACTAATGACATCTAGCGTTTGGTATCTTTGAAATCTTTTAAACCTACAGCAGTAATCATTCTTTTCCATGTATTTATTTCTTTTTCAGGAGATTGATGGCCAGGCTCTGCTGCTGCTAAACCTGCCCACTGTGCAGGAGTGCATGGACCTGAAACTCGGTCCCGCCATTAAGCTGTGCCACCACATCGAGAGGGTCAAACTGGCGTTTTACCAGCAGTTTGCCAGCTGAGAGTAGCAGGATGAGACATCGGGCTGGAGGAGTTATTTTATTTCTCATTGTGTGCGTCTGTGTTTTTGTGTGTTCTTTTTCCTTTGAGTTTTGTTCTAGATAGAAATAAGCTACTGACGGGGAACTTGCTGCGGGAGAAATCAGTGCATCATAGGTGATTTAACCAGATTTGTTAGAGTTAATAATCAGTCATTAGGTAGTGTTTTCCTTAATGCTCAAGCGAGCTGCTCATTTTTGAAACCTTTAATAATCGTAGAGCGGACGACAATGCAAGAATCTTAAGCACAAAGACCAATTGCCCGTGTATAGTAAGTGGTATGCAAACGTGTACATAGTAGTTTGTCTGTATATAAGTGTAAATATCAGATTTTCCCTTTAGTGGGATTAAACTGTCCCAGTTCCTTTTTTTTTAAATAAAAAACTTTGAGGATTACACTGTAAGTAAACATGAACAACAAGTTTTAGACCTGGTATTCTGGTTTTGCGATGGGCTTCTGTATAGATGCAAAAAGCACTGTTCCCCCCTCCCAAGTATGACACTCGCGTTCCAGCAGAGAAGTGTCACTGCATCAAAAAATTACTTTAATGTAATATAACAATGTTAATGTGATTTAATGTTGTGGTTAGTATTCAAGCACACAAAGGATTCAGGTTATTGTATAAAAATTTGGGATGATCTATCCGATTCTAAAGTAATAAAGTATGCAAGTCTAGAATTGGTTTAAGCTCGTAAAGCTTCGGCTTCAAGTATTGCGTTTGTATTTAGAGTGCTTTCAAGTGGAGTTCAACAAACCTCATTTTGATTTCGTTTTCCCATTTATCTTGTTCCATCTCCAAGCATTTGTGCTAAAGATTGTGAATTTTGCAAACATATGTCTTTCTTCTTGCCAGTTTTGATTTTGTTCTTATTTTTTCCAAGTTTGGTCAAAAACATTTGAATTAATGTTAATTTTTACATTTAAATTGTATATGTTTGTGCAGTGTTATTTAAAAGGAAATAAACTAAACTGGAGCTAATGTCTTGTCTCTTTGAAAAGGGGTGCTGTAAATAAAATTCCATAATTGCTTGAATTGCCTTGTGTACGTCATTGATGAGGGAAGACTCACTGGGAGAGACTGTTTAATGGAAATACACAAGTTTCTTTTTTTACTGTTTCTGTTTTTAGCTTTTAATCATTCAGAGCTGATAGATGATATAAGTGACCATCACAGCATTGAACAGACCAGAACATAGTCATGTCTCAGAACCATAAAAACTTCAGACTTCAGTCTGCTGATGTGGTGAGAGAACCGGTTCTCTCCAGAACAAAAGTATTTATTGCCAATGTTGCATCATATGTCACTGTTACCTCATTTGCATGTCCACACTGTATGTACGCTCACAAGGTGTCATTTAGGTGGTTACAGGGGTGAAACAGAACTGTGGTTTTATTACAGTTTACTCTTGGTTAACCGTGCTCTTGCTATATTAAACATAATTGTACATTTAACTCTGGCACTATATAGAATGGTACTAACCACAGAGGTTCTACCACAGTGCTGTTGAATTTTTGAATCTGATTGGTCAGAAGGTGTTGAACAACAGCTCTGAAGGTAGGTTACAGCTGTAAACCGAACCACAGGTTTATATTGATGCGCTCGCTCTGATGCGTTATCATTTCTACAGTAACAGCTCATATACAGGGACATGATGGTGGATATGGCACATAATCAAGTAAGTTAACAAAGAAAAATGTATCATTGATAATGTTGAGGTTTTGGGTAAGAAAATATTTATTGGGACTGGGACTTCCTGCAACCTTAAATGTAACAACAAATGGATCAAGAGTGTGGAATGAATCTGTGAGACAAGTTAGTTCCATGTACAGTATAGCAGCTATAAACAGTCGTTCCCGCACCAGCCACATTTCTTTTTCTAAAATCATTAAACATCAAATAACATACAAAAGCAAATGAAAATAATTCACTTTACACCACAGAGTTAATTATTGATCTATGAAATCTTCCCTGTTTTATTCGTTACTTATGAAACTCTGAAACATGCCACCACCATGGTTCTACTTAGATGGTTAGAGTTTCAGAGCGTCACCTAACAGTACTACATTTCCCAGAATTCCATGTTGCGCGCGTCTTAATAACGTCACTCCGTGGAAAAGGGGAAGTTGTGTAGGATGTCGGTGTGGACGCACTCCGTGATATTAAACGTGTTTATTTGGAGTTGACGGGGTCTAAACAGAAAACAGTCCTCTCTGAATGTACTCTGGAGAAGAACTGACGTTTCATATGTAGAAATCTGGATAAAACCAGACGGACGACTCGGAGTCTGAACCGACACATGAGCTTCATCATCCGAATTGGGTTTTAAAGGCTGTTTCGCTGTTGCTGTACGCAAGGAAGTGCAATTTTACACTCACTTAAAATGCTAGAAATATATATTTATATTTAAAAAATATTTTATATTTGACATGGCGTGTTTTAGTAGACAGAGCCTGCTGTTTTGATGTCAGGAGTGTAGCTTAGTAGCTAAACAACTAGCTAGCATGATACACAGTTAAACACACGGTTTTAAGTAAAGAGAGAGAGAGAGAAAACAAAACTAGTTCTTGGTGAGGAAATTATGATTAAAAGTATGTTATAGCATCCTTGCTATGTGCTACCTGGTTGCTTGATTCAGCGTAGGATGCTGATCCATGGCATCCTTAGTGATGTTAGGTAGACTGGCTTAACTAAAACAAATAAATATGGGTTATGGAGTAATATATCCGCCTTACTGAGCTTGCTAGGAGAAAACTGAGGATGGGAAAAACATTAACTAACATTACGCACACTTTCCCCTGAGAGGCCGCTGTCTTTCCGGAAGCCCTGCATTTCTTTGAGTAATTGAAAGTATCCTGCTGAAGCTCATAAACATGGCGAACATCGGAGTCAGCGCGATGTTTTTGTCCCGGCCCGAGGACGGAAATGCAGCCGGACACCTGATGTACAGACCCGGGGAAGGAGCCGCGCCAGAGCCGCCGCTGCCCTCCAACTCCACCCCCACGAAGGGATGCGCTAACGGGGACCTGATGGACAGCTTCGGGATCTTCCTGCAGGGCCTGCTCGGGGTGGTAGCCTTCAGCACCCTCATGTGTAAGTTCAACACACTTTAAGGGAAAACCCCACCCTGAATCTTAAATAGGTTGATGTGGAAATATTAGTTTTGTGTTCATTGATTCAGGTGCTTTTTTGAATGCGTAAAATTAGCGTGTGTGTCCCATGATGATGTCACAGGGTGACATCCTGGAAGTTCCTAGGGGTGTGTTCTCAAATGGTTTCGGTTTGGCGAAAATGGACTAATTTTGTTTTTCTGATTCATTTCCTGTCACGGAAATAGTGAGCTGGAGCCAATCCCGGCTGACCGAGGGGTGAGGCAGGGTACACCATGGACACGTCCTCCAGTCTATCACAGTGAGACAGATAGCCATTCACACTCACATTCACAGCTATGAGGAATTTAGAGTAGCCTGTTGACCTGAACTGCGTGTCTTTAAAAGTCTGATCACCTTGAGGAAACCCACAAAGAGAACACGCGAACTCCACGCAGAAAAGCCCTGGTCGACCTGGAGGTTCGAACCCAGAACCTGTTTGCTGTGAGGCGACAGTGCTAACCAACCAACTGCACCAACGTACCGCGCCGATTCTGTTTTGTTTTCACCTCGCAAATTTAATCATAAAATAAATCTTTTGCAAAACTGAAGATCACATGTATATGAATACATAGCTCCGAGACTAATTTAGGGTGGATTCTTTCATCAGACAGCTGATTCACGCTTCCAGTTAATTACCAGGTTCCTTCAACAGAAAAATAATGTGTTGGAAACCACACCTCCAGGACTGACGTGGAAAGCAGGAAACCAGGGGTGTGGTTTATTTGATTTACAGGCTGCCCAAATCATCATTTAGCTCATTATCTGGAAAACAAACAAAAACACTCATCTATTCCTGAGCTGATACTGCGAGATCTCATGCTTGATAAACGTATTGTTTTAGAGGAATACCTTGAAATGAAGCCCACTCTAACATGAATGTAATGCTTTATATAATTATAGTCAGTGTATTTGGAATGTTGTGTGCCCACATGATTAAATATTATTGCACTTATAAACCTTGTACATGTACTCAGTTGCTTGTGACCTTAATCGCTAGCTGTACAGGTAATATGACCGGTTTATTATTTGTAAAAGCATGTGTGTATTTGTGACTCACACTGGGCTCATATCTTGATCAAACAGGAAGTCCTAACTTGGCACATTCCTACATCATGGAATCTCAAATACCTTTGGAGCAGATTTTTTTTTCTTGAATATATAAGGAGCATGTAAGGGAAAAGTGGGTGTAGTGGATTTAACATGGTAGCTCGTTTGTATGAATGTTTCAATATTCCAAGCTTGGCCATATTTATATTTAGCTCCCAGCACATTTCAGTGAGGTTGCCAAGGAGTGTTGAATGTTTATTAATTTGCGGTGATGTGTTACAAACGGGACTAAAACGAGACCTGGTCGGACCGGGGTCCTCAAGGACTGTACCGATAATCTGAGTAAACACTCCAGTCCAAAAGTCCAAAAATACAGAAAATGTCAGTAATCATTAGCCATTGGAAGGAGTCTCCAGTAGGCGACCGATTCAAATAATTCACGACTTGATTCCGTTCACAATATCGATCAATCGAGTCATAATATTTTGTTCACGATTAGGTTTTACCACAATGAAGAAAAAAAATTTAAAGAAAATTCTATTACCAAAAATTGCAACGTTTATTTTTCTATTATTTTATCATCTTAAATATTGCTTATGTTAAATTAAAAATTAGTTTCATTTTATTAATAACCAAGAATAATTATTTACAAATATTTATTAAGGTTGGAGTACAATATAATTGCCTATTAACTAAAATATTCCTTTTATTAAAAAAATAAAAATAAAAACAAAATTTTTTCTTAAAATATTGAAAAAGCTTAAACATAAAACCCTCTTCATTTCCACGTCTCTTTTCTTTAACTTTTGGCAACCAGTAAATAAAGATATCTCTGATTTCTAGTTGAATCTGTTTGTAAAGTTAATTGCACAAAAGATCTTTGACATTTTAGATCTGTCTTTGTGTGTTTTATGAGGTGTTAGAGCGGTGTTACTTCCGCCTACGCTGACGTAACGTGTATTCCCACTATGGTACGTTATCGTCTAGACTCTAGCTGTCTAAATACCGCTCATTACAGCTAGGAAAAACTAAGAGCTTAATCACGGATCATGTTTTATTTCCATTGATTTGAATCGTCGTAAATTTGTATCACAATTTATCGATACACGATATATAATTAGATGCCTAATCTCCGGTGTCGGTGCTTTGAAAAAGCTATAACTTCTATTAGCTGTTATAACGTAAGTGGTAACATGAAATAACGTTTCAAGGACGCTCCACAGCAACCTGTAAATTGATAAAAAGAATATAAATTTTATAAATAAATTATTATTTTCTTACATAGTCATATATCGTAACTGGTTCGAACGTTTTACTTTTGGTCCATGACTAACATCTATGCCTCAGCACTTAGGAACGTTGAACACCTTTCTTCTGGTGGAAAAGGCAATTCGCTGAAGGGGAAAGGACACAGGATGTGAAAGACTAGTAGTATTTATTTTATCTACATGCTAATTTGCAAACCAGTAGTAAGAAACTGAGTAGAACGTGCAGTTCATCATTTATGCTGACAGCAAGACGCCGTCTCGTCCACCATCATACCCAAGGGGTTTTTGACTTCTAATTAAAAAAAATTTTTTTTTTTGCCTGCTTGGATTTTTGTGAGCAGTGTGTATGCATCTGTCACCCCAATCTTTATATTATTTCGCTTGTGGTTTGTAAAAGGAAACAGGAAAGTATTGCACGCGCTGCTGCTGTGCTACAAACACAACAACCATTGTCAGAAACAGCGAGAGCTTTATTTCTGATACTTGCTGTCACTCGCTGTGTGAATAGCAGTTCTGTCAGATTAGGTCCAGCTGCTGTAGTACAGACAAAAAAACTAAAAGGGATAAATATCCCTGTCTGTCTGTCAGTACAGGACCATCCGTGATAGCCTGATGATCAGGCGCCGTACATGGGGTTGTCTGATGGTTTGTTGTGCGGCAGCGTAGAAGGCAGATTTGCATACTATTCCAATGAAATATTTAGTAAAGCATGTGCATTATTATGGAAGCGAAATCTGATCTCGTAGACTTGGATTGTCTCTTTGTCTGCACTCAGAAACTGCACGTGCGCTCATGTGACCTTCTAGGGGAAACTGCTGAGTCATATTTGAAGCAATGGTGTTAAAGTTCACCTCATGTCATTACTTTGTCTGATTTACTGTCGTCTAAAAGAACTGAAATAAAAATTAAGGATCAACTCAATGTGACACATTTTATTTTTTGGATATGTCAAAAGTGCGTTTGTTTTTTTGCTTACAACATTTGCGGTGGTGTTGTTTTAGCTTTTGTTGAAACGCTTTTTTTTGTTTTTTAATCAGCTTATAGGTGCTCCGGTTAATGCTTTTTTTAGGGAGAATGCTTTTTGGCTTTATGAATGCAAACACCTGGACTGTATATTCTGTATCTGAAGTTAGAGTGGATAATTTGGTTCCTTTTTAGAGAGATTTGATGATAATTTTGCTCTATATACTGCAGCGCTCAGCCATAACATTAAAACCACCTGCCTAACATTGTGTTGGTCCATCTTGTGCTGCCAAAGCAGCTCTGAGGCGTGGACTCCACAAGACCTCTGAAGGTGTGCTGTGATATCTGGCACAAAAACATTACAGATCCTTTATGTCCTGTAAGTTGCAAGGTACGGCCTCCGAGGACCGGACATGTTTGTCCAGCACAGCCCACAGATTGATTGGATTGAGATCTTGGGAATTTGGAGGCCAAGTCAACACCTTGAACTCTTTGTCATGTTCCTCAGACCGTTCCTGGACATTTTTCTGCAGTGTGGCAGGACACATTATCCTGCTGAAAGAGGTCACTGCTATTAGGGAATACCGTTACCATGAAGAGGTGTACTTGGTCTGCAACAATGTTTAGGTAGGTGGTACATGTCAGAGTAAGATTCCCATGCATGCCAGGACCCGAGTTAACCAGCAGAGCGTCACACTGCCTACGCCGCCTTGCCTTGTTCTCATAGTGCATCCTGGTGCCATCTATTCCCCAGGTAAGCAACATGGTCCTTTCTTCCTTGGACCACGTTTGGTACGTACTAACCACTGCGTACCGTGAACACCCCACAAGGCCTTCTGTTTTGGAGCTGCTCTGACCCAGACGTCTAGTCATCACAGTAACTCAGATTCTTACGCTTGCCCATTTTTCCTGCTTCCGACACATCAACTTTGAGAACTGACTGTTCACTTGTGCCTAATATATCTCATCCCTTGACAAGTGCCACTGTAACAAGATAATCAGTGTTATTCACTTCACTTGCCAGTGGTATTAATGTTATGGTTGATCAGTGTAAGCTGTTAGTGGGATGCTTGTTGGATTTACTGGTATTATGGTGTTATTTCCCCAAGCACCTCATAGACTAGAGCTGGACAGCTATATCTGGCATAGAATATTCCTGGTAGCTGTTATTGATCCGTTCTGTGGTTCAGACATCATTTGTGTGTGTGTGTGTGTGTGTGTGTGTGTTTGGTTTGCCTTCCACTGCAGTGAAACGCTTCAGAGAACCCAAGCACGAAAGAAGACCCTGGAGGATCTGGTAAGGCTTTCACAATTTGAACCGAGACACAACGATGTGGTATAATTTATCTGCTACTTAAAGCAAAAGTCCACTCTGAAACACATTAAATATGGTTCGATTGAAGTAGTTGTGGGATTCTTATGCTAATTTGCTGGTTGGTGCTGTATTTTGTTATTTTTCTCAGTAGTTTGTGTTTGTGTCCCATGCTGATGTCACCGCGTGACACTGCAAGCACAGTAACAACAGGAGAAACCATTTCAGCAATCGCTAACATAAGGAATAAAGGTCAGGTTGCACTCTTAATGCCAAAAAAGAAAAGGCCGAGAGCTTTTTATCTCTCGCACCAATTTCAAGTGATGTTCGATGTCATTAGTGAGAAATCGTCCAGAGAAGGAGTGGAGCCGTTGGCGCGAATGTTGGGATTTAGTGTAGCTGTTCGAGACGTGGTGCTGAATTCAGTCAGGGTTAGCAATGAGGTTAGGATGAAAAATGAAGCTTTCATGAGGGTACCGATGTAGAGGTGAGAGAGCTGGACTATGCAGTGAATATCATGTAGCCACAATAGAACATATTTGCACTTAAAAAAAAAAAAAAGAAAAAAAAAAAAAAAAAGACACTTTGACTAAACAGGGCATTTTGTGTTTGTTTGGCCTTCTTCAGCTCCACCCACTGCTCATGTCTCCTCCCTCTCACTCTTCCTTCAGGTTTCTTGACACTTCCAAACAGGCCATTGGGATGCTCTTCATTCACTTTGCCAACGTGTACCTGTCAGACCTCACAGAGGAGGACCCGTGTTCACTGTGAGTCCGCGTCGCCGCTGCTGTTATTGTCATCACTGCTGTCGTCATAATGTCTTATCCTGTTCCGTCTCATGCTGCACGTTTCTTTGCACGCGATCGTGTTTCTGTGTCATGCTCCCAGATACCTCATAAACTTTCTGTTGGACGCCACACTGGGCATGTTGGTGATTTACGGTGGTGTGAAGACCGTCAGTGCCGTGGTCGAGTGGAGGCAGTGGGACTCGCTGCGCTTCGGAGAGTATGGTAAAGATTTTTTCTTTCATTCCATTTTTTTAAAATACATGTTAAGGCTCAATTTTATAAAACAAAAAAACCTTTATTTTTGCGGTCTGCAGCGTGAATTAAGGTTGCTGTCAAAATAGAGATGGTACGATTTTTCATTTCTGACACCGATGCTGATTATTAGGATTAAATTAGTAAATTTAATCACATAATTAATTGAAAACATTTAAGTTACATTATTATTTAATTAGTGAAGTATGATTTAATTAATTATGTTTCCAAATAATGAACGTTAGATTATTATTATTATTGTTATTATGTAATTAATTATAAAAATCGATCTTTCTAAGAACGACATTTAAACAACAGAGTGCTTTTTAATTAACACTTCATTCCGACCAACTTTCAATGAAAAAGAAGGATAAAACAGTGAAAATTAGCCAATTTAACTGTAATTCCAAAATAAGCCTTGCTACATAGCTACTCACTACTAACTTAGGTGGCTAATTTCATCATCACATGATGTCACTGCTTGTCACTTTACATTGAATCACGAGCTATATTTCAGGCTAGATTTGTTACAGAATTTAATTTAATTTTTTTTTTGCAGTATCTGATATCCAATTCAATCATTTTCTCGAAAAGTATTATTTTAAAAAGTTGAAGCCCACCCCTTTTATTGTGACTAAACAAAGGAAAAGCTGCACAACTGGGCCAGTCTGTCCTGTGAGGAGGCGGAGCTCATTTCTGGCCCTGAAAAATATGCAAGGAATGTCCGGAATGAAAAGAAAGAAACTACTCGGCTTTATTTCGCAATAATATCACAAAGGTTATTTGCAGTATCTTTGAAATTATACGGTAATTACAGGTCTAGAAGCGCCTTCAACATTATAGACCGCGCCTTTAAAAAGATTAGCGCCTTTCAAATTGTGAAACTGTCATTCTGGTATAAGTGTGCAGTGAACTCACACTGAAGAAGTATTTCTGCACCAACAACCTGCTAGTGTGTGATAATTATTCTGCTGTCTGATTAGCCCCCGGTAATTTATACTGATTAGGCTTATCAGTGGAACGGTCCGTTTAGAAGAACACGACGGAATTGTGTCGGTGCTTATTTAAAGGCTTGTCAGGCTCGCTGAGGAAATTGTTATTCGCGTCACGCTACGCACTAAAATGCGTCTAGCGTGCAAATGTCATTCATTCGGCTCTTCTTTTCAACCGTGTTTTATGGTAGAGGATTATGAACATGACTTAATTTATGAAAAGAGCTGGGATTAATATTCTCGTTTTATACATCATGTTGTACGCTGCTGTTGATTAGGCACATTTAAAAATGATCGCATATTGTTTGTGTTTAATGAAGTAAGCCGATGTGTATTCTGCATGCTACATTTGCAATGTATTGATAATAACTGTGTGTGTGTGTGTGTGTGTGTGTGTGTGTGTGTGTGTGTGTGTGTGTGTGTGTGTGTGTGTGTGTGTGT
>JAQQZR010000016.1:14995363-15023868 GCA_030068235.1 Notoglanidium macrostoma | reverse complement strand
TATTTTTCTCACTAGAGATATGAACACACACACACACACACACACACACACACACACACACACACACACACACACACACACACACACACACATATTACTGTTCACGTCACCTGCTTGCTGAGCCATCAAAGGAGGTGTTGCTCAGCTTTCTTTATGAGCATGTCTTTCTATAAATAAATGCAGAACCTTGATAAATGGGCAAAAGAAGCTTTTATGTGTGTTACCACCAGTGGCTCAGTTGGATTAATTGGGTGTCTTGAGCATTGGTGGTGTTGAAACTCTGGGTTCAAGACCTAGTCTTGTTGAAATACTAATACTTGAGGACCCAAGAATTTCAAAAGTCATCTGGCACAATTTTTTATTTGTAAACAATTTTTCTTACACAGTTTACACAGTTTTCTTAAAGAAAACTTTGCAAATTTTTAAATGAATTTACTCAAGTAAAACAATATGGTTGATGGATATCAGAGTTGATGGAGTGGAGCAAGAAGATAAATAAATGAAATGATCAGCATATATAATATAATATATATATATTAAAAATATATATAAATATATATATATATATTAAAAAAAAAAAAATATATATATATATATATATATATATATATATAAAAAAGCAGCATAACCCCTGCTCCCACCTCTCCAGGAGCCCCAGTTGGGACATACTGGCTTTCACTCTCTTTCTCACACTTTGCCAGATTTAGTGCCCCACTGGGTTCCAGCACCTTCCGCTCGCCAGAGGCGGTCTCGATCCTGTGTGCTTGCAGGGACAGCCCAGACCTCACCCCCAGCACACTGAGCTACCAGTGCTTTCTGACACTTAAGTCTTTTTTTTAGATTTTATCTTTAAATTGACAACGCATATATCTACATGCTTATAAAGAAAACACACCGCATTAATCTGGCCTTGAACACTGACTGTTGGACACATGTGCTTACCTGGTTACTTGCCCACTGAGCCACTATCACTTGGACTTTATCTTTTAATTGACAACACATATATTTATATACAAATATATATATATGCTTATAAAGAAAACACAACACATTCATCTGGCCTTGAACACTGACTGCTGGACACATGTGCTTACCTGTTTACTTGCCCACTGAGCCACTATCACATTAACACTAATCTAACCAAGCTACAAACCATGTCTGTCAGACTCACATTTACCAGCTTTCCTGCTCAGTGAGCCACCAATCAAGATAGACATGTGCTACAGGTCAAACAAGGTTTGTTTTACTACAGCCAGCATGATTTGCTAGAGTCTTGGATTAAATGCAAAATTAGTGCTTGTTTACCTAAGCTGTGAATCAAACCAGATCTCACCACACTGCAGGGCAGTGACACTAACTGCTACCCTACATGACCACACCCACAAAAAGGAATTTGTGTGTGTGTGTGCATATCTCCATGACATGGCCTAGTTGAGGAGGATAGTGCATAGTGTCGCTACCTTACAGTGCGATGAGTCCTGCTTTTGATCCTGGTCAGTTTTCAGTGCCAAAGTTGAGTCAATCAACTTTTTTGGCCTCGACTTGAACCGATAGTAGGATGTAGACTTGACACACAAAACATACATACAGTATATTGTGTATGCTAGGAATATACAATCATTTATCAGCGCTACTGGGTCGGAAAAATAGACTAGTTCCCCCTTTTTTTCCCCTTTTCAAGATAATTGAATCAAATAGCTTCACTACTTTCTGCTGTCTAACAAAACATAAAAGCTGTAATGGACAGTTCAAGCAGCAGCATGACACTTCCACTGTTCCTCACATTCCCACTACGAATGTAATATTACTCACATTAAAACACAAATTATGTCAATAGGCCAGCAGGGAAAGAGTTTCCATACTGTCCAGTAAGTCATATTGATGTTTCTGCTCCACCATTTCACTCAAATATGTTTTTTTTATGAAGTGTAATTTCACTGAAATTATTGGCATTTATTTTTATTATGGATTTGTATTGATTTTGTTGATTAGTTGGTTGCAGCCCTTATTCCTTTTAATATTGTACTCCTGTATATAATCCCTGTTATCACTAACCCTATCAGTAATTTTTGAACAAACTTTTGTTCTGTAACTATAATTATTATAGTAACTATATATTTGTCCCCAAGCCTGCGTACCCCCTATGGCAAGGACGTTCAATTCAAATTCAAAGAGGTCCAGTTAGAGAAAATTTCCTCAAACAAAGGAACATCATAATGTCAAACATGCGTTATGATTCAGTGCCATATATTTTCAAGTAGCCTAGTAGTTGAATCAACATCTGTACGTAGTCAACAATTTTGACTCAAATAAAATAAAGTACAATTAATTGTATTTCAACAATGCTTATTTTTAATTTTCACATTAAACTGGAGGTTACTATATTAATAAAAGGATCAAATAAATGTTCTTTTCTCGTTTCAAGTAAAATAAGTTTTGCACTTTAAACTAAAATAAAAAGCTTTTGAAAGGTCATCTTAAAATAAAGTTCTTAATTGTAGAAAAAATGAATAAAAAGGGGTAGTTTGATTTTTCCCCTTTTATTCTTTTTTCTTAATTTCATTTCACATATAAACAAATATTAACAACTAAACAGCTTTAACACCTCCTTTTCTCTTTGTTTCCCACTTCCCTCACCCCACTTTCTCTTGTTCAGTAAGAGAAGTACCTTGTGCTGCCAGGATTTTAAATCTGGGCTGGAATGGTGTCAGGGCCATTCTCATACACATGCGTAGGTGATCCTGGAGAGATATTTAGTTTTAATAATGTTCATAGTAGAGAAACCTGCCTCATGGTTGTATGTGGAGCCAAACATGGTCAAGATGTACAGGGATACTTTCCTCAGATGCGGGAAAGCTGTCTCCGAGACCATTTGGAACCAGAAAGTGGCACTGTTAGGTCCTCCAAACTGCTCTTTCAGGGCCACATCAATCAGTTGCATCTGGAGAGGCCCAGCATTTGCCCACTTGAACTGCTGCGTGACTTCCTTTGAGAACCCCGTGACATCTGTGATGAGGACTGGATTCTGAATGAACAGCGTGAGCTGCTGTCCAAGGCTGAAGCTTTCAAAACGTTTGCTGACGTTAACCATCAGCTTATCAACAAAGTCAACAGATACACCTCTCTCACCCTGAACCTGTTCCGTCACTGATGGGAAGTGTGCGCAGTCTTTCTGCAGGTCTTATTTGAACACCTCAAGTTTCCTCTGGAAGCAGCAGACAGCTGTCATCAGGTCACACATTGTTGTGTCGGTTGTCTTGTGGTGGTGATATCGCCTGTCTCATGTGCCATCTTCATCTGCACATCACTGGTCTTGATACTTTACTGTGGTATGTGGATGTGTGTGCGCGTGTGTGATTTGGGGTGGCTTTCTTTCCTGGTTAGATGCCTCTCCACTGGGAAACCTCAACCCTGATTAATACCTTGTCCTTCACGGAGTTGTGAGAACTGGATGATTGATTGCTATTGTGTTATTGCTTGTATACCTATGTTATTGGTGTCAGTAAAAAATTATTAGTGGATGGAACCCATGTCTCCTGCTTCCTAGTATAAGAAACCTGAATGCCTTTTGGATTGCTTGTACAGGGTTGAGAGAAATATTTCAGGACTGCAAAATAGGCGAAAAGATAACTCCTTCTGGAAGATATGAGAACACAATTTATTTTTGTCAAGCTGCAGACATTTTAATCCCCGTGTTGTTTTTTACTCCTCAAGAAAAGAACACAAAACACACAGAGACTTTGATTCTAAACCACAGACGTGGATTTGTGTTGAATCAGAAAGATATGAAATTAGATCATGATCAAAAATAAGCACAATAACGATTAATTGAGATACAAGCTGCTGCTGCTGAGGAGAAATTTTCACTATCGGTCATTTGTAAATCATGTCAAAATGTGTGTAACCTAACCCACAAAAGGTTAGCACTTTAGAGTATACATGGCCTGCATACTAGGAGCTCTAGCATTCAGGATCACTTCCTGGGCTGCTACTTTGCAGTTATTGAGCTGCTCACCAGTCCAAGGGCCCGAACCCAGAGGTCCAGATATAATCTGGCTGTGACAGACACCTGTTGCAGTGGAGGACTGTCATTAACACGATCTGCCTCCATAGTTAACTCAGAATTCCACTAGGCCAAAAGGGTCAACACAAGAGATACTTAGCAATATCTGCAGTGTTTATCCCCAATCTGCATCACCTCTGAATGCCCCTATGCCATCACTATTGTCGCTTGCCCCGACATCTTTCCCACCACAACCCCATCTACTTGTAACTTTCTAGAGAAGAGGATGGTCTTCAGCCTGTGCTCACTCTCTCATAGAGGAGCAAATAAAGTAGTGCTTGACTACTGCCTAACACCTCCGTCAGGGTGGTCAAAGTGATGCGCTCGTCATTGTAAGTCATCCTTAGGTGAGGATCTTGACTGAAACAATCATTCAGAGCATGTCCTGAGAAAGAGACTTGAACAGTGTTAGTAAATATGGATCATTATAAAGTACATAAACTTCCTTGTGTGTTACATTTGTTTTCCTTATCAAGCAGTAAAAATGCAGGCTGTAAGAATGTGTGTTTATATCTTACCACCTGACATGGGTCCGATATAGTTCAGGATACTGATCAGTCAATAAGTGGAGTCAATAATCCACCCTAAAAACAACACACACCACAATACAGATCACATACAAACACACAACTCATGTGTACACACTACAGGCAGTCTCTCTCACCATGTGTGTCTGTCCCACTGGCCTCATCTTTGCTGCTCTCTACATGAAGAAGGATTGCGCAAAGGAACAATTAGCTCTTCTTTAACTAATCTGGAAGTGATTTATACTGGCTTTAAACATTAGAGGACTCTGTTGGATTAGAGGCTTGAACTATTTACTTGCTTAAAGAAGGTAGACTGTTATAAATGATCACTGACTTCCAGTAAAGACTGATATGTAACATGCAACTTAAGTAAACGGCTACTTACAAAAGAAATAAATATCAAAATATTGATAAAAATGATCAAAATATTGATAAAAATCAATGAAAATTATTATATCGATATAAAAATGACTTTATTCCTGGTACTGACGTGATCCATAGCAACGGTCTGTTGTACAGAAATAAGAGAAAATAGAATGCAGTAATAGACCAATCAGAATCGAGTATAAATATATAAATGAACCATGTAATAATTAATAACTAATTCAAAACGTTTTGTGTCCAGGTTGGAGCTGTGTGTGTGTGTGTGTAGCAGCCTTACTTGGGCAGAGTGTGGCAGCTGGCAGATTCTCCTCTACACACCTTGCATTAGCGTTCCACTACTTTCCGGTTCTACAACATACACATATTCGTAGTGACAATATGAAGTGATGGATGTAAAAAAAAAATAAAAATAAAGAAAAAGAAGCAGGATGAGAGTTTCTCACATTAAGTGTGTTGACGAGGCTCTTGTCCACTGAGATGTCCACTTGGGGCAGAAAGAGTTAATAAAGCTCTTGAAGTTTGCTGCTCCTCTGGTGCTATACGTATTGTTCTAGATTCTTAGAAAATGCTATATAAAAGTATTGCATCATTACAAATTAGAAACATCAAGTGATGTATACACATAGCACCCGATTAACCTTCTTGGGGCCCTTTTCTCATCTTTTGCATATCTTCTTAAAATCGCCTTGAATCTGAACTCTGGTATGTGCATGTAATTGTCCATCAGGTCAGAGAGCTCTTCACAGGAAGTCTCAGCTCTGAACAGACACTGCAGAGCTGCGTTAGCGTCTCTTGAACATTTTGAGGTGTCCCTGGTTGATCTAGACAGTCTTTGTCTATACAGGAACTTCATACTAACATGTAATACAGTGCTGCTGCTAGTATGTTTATATGTGCTCGTGTGTATGAAAAAACTATAGGCTCATTAATAATGCACAGTAGCTTCTCTCTGGGGGTCGGAGTCAGACTCTTAGCCAGAGCCTCAATTCTGTGCAAGTTTGCCTCAGTCAGGGTTGGAGTCGGGCTGAAAAAACAAATTTATAGTGAACGAGTTGTGCATGTGTGCTTGGAGGTTAGGATATTAAGGAGTAAATTTGTATTTTCAACAGTTTTATAACTTTATAATAATAAAATTATTTAAATAAGCCTTCCGTTGCTCTGTTTTACTCATCTGCTTCTCACCTTAATTCATATAGATCTGAAGAACTAATGGAGAACAGAGCTGCTTATTGTTTTCCCAGTAACTTTTTGTATAAGTCACATTCTACAGTATTTTTATCTGAGCTCTGAGCATACACAATCTACAGTTGCTATATTTTTTAGTTTGACATCATCATGGAGCTGTACAGCTATTTAATGTAACTTACCTTTCTGTAAATGCTGCAGTTTGCACCTTGTTCTTCTTCTACACAAGAAACACAGACATCAGAATGATGCTTTTCTTCCTTTATATATATGTAAGTGCAGTTTACCTAGCCTAACAAAGGCACACCTTACCTAGCGTTCCAGGTGACTAGCTCATGAAGCTGATATGAAGATAATGCCAATAGTGTGTAAAGCTGTCATGAAGGTAAACACTGGCTACCTGGAAGAATCTAAAACATGAAACATTTATTTCTTTATTGCTTTTTTGTTTACAACATAATTCCATAAATGTTCTATATGTTATTTAATAGCTTTGAGGGCTTCAGTATTGCTTACATGTAGAAAATAGTCAAAATAAATAAAAAAAACCTATGAATAAGTAAAGGTTTCCAAACTTTTAACTGGTCCTAGAACAGTCCCCATTACCATTGACTGCTCATGTTGAAACATCATGTCCATGCGCTCTGACTAATCTGAAAAAATCCTCCATTGAAAGGCAAAATGTGCTGAAAGGTAGATGTCCCTTTGGCGCCACCTGCTGTTATGGTGCCCAGCCCATGTACCTGAGTTTGTGCAACTCAGTAAGGGAATAACGGTACCTTCTGCTTCTTTGCAAATCGTGGGCCATTTGCAAAACATTTTAGCATGTTTCTAACTCCATACCCATTCCACACAGCATCCTTCTTCTCCAGCATGTGACCACAAGGAGGTTGCGTGCACATTAATTGGTCCATTTGGATTCAAACTTCAGCACGAAACAGAGCCAGTGTGTTCTGTCAATTTGTGCTACCTATCGAGACATGCTACATAGAGGTTGAGTGTTAGGTTTAAGGTTAAGATTTTAGTGTTAACTTTAAACTTTAAGTCTTAGATGAGAACTTTCGTGAGAGTGAATGAGTGAAGGAGACAGTGTGTGTGCTGGTGGAGCTGTGAGACACGAACGCATGCACGGACACGCTGTGGAGTGTGAGCTTGAACTTGGTGGAGCGTAAGAATCACAAAAGCATCGCCAGTCCTCAGCTCAGCTATAATTCTGCCCATCTCCTGAGTCTGCCTCTACACTCTCGCACATGGGTTCTACATGTGTAAACACACTGCTTACATACACTCTTAAACTTTGCTGTTGTTAAATCCCACAATTTACTTTTTGACCATCTGCTCTCATCTACAGCAAAGTTAAAATCACAAGCTCCCATGAGATTTGCATTGGTGGATCGCCACATAAGACAAGAAGAGGTCAGGGGCACACAGGAATGCAAACAGCAATGACAGTTTTGTGAATTTGTTACCAGATTGGCATCAAAACATCAGAACAGGAGAACAGCTTGACATTTTATTATTTATCGTAAAGAAAAAGACAGGTGAGAAATGAGCTTGGATTTGATTCCTGTACAGACAATTAATTATGCATGGAAATTGGCTCGTGTTACACAGGTACAGATGTAAGCTAGCTAGATAACTAAAATAAGCAATTTCATCAAGGTGACCTAGAGCTTGGAAATCTGGTCAGTTAGTGGTCTAATTAAGTGTGCAGGAGTGGGCAATGCACACCCAAATTTCTGGTCTTCCCATCCAAATGAGTCAACTTTATTCGGATTTTCTCCTCAAGAGTGAACTCATTTTCATATTAAAAAAGACAGCATTTTAGCTACTTTGCATACTTGTTAGAAGTAGGCTAAAAAGATGCAAGGATATTTAATCAGAATCCAAAAAAAACCTCTCTATATATGAGAGTGGATAAATTTTAATGTACAACCACCGGTAAGCATTGTGTTGGGTCAGATTTATTTTATTTGATGTGAATATGAGAACTGTTTACACTCAACATGAACATCTCCCAGTTTAAAAAACAAAACAAAACAAGAATTTGGTGCAAGGTTTAATTTATTTTGGGTTTTCTGTAATCAAGCAGTTTGGTGTCCTTTGGACTGTCAAATGTTTAACCGTTACACAATCGTATACATTATGTACTAAGCAGAATGGTATCCTCTCAGCAATTAATATTTATTTGATCAGTAATTAACAATTAAGAGACTACAATGCACTTGATTAGACTGGACTGAAAAGGGAAACGGAGCTTCTTTTAAGTGGTCTTAAAAAGGCCAGAGACAATATAGTCTCCAATGACTCCATCAATGAGCCCTGTGCCATTATTATGAATGAACCAACAGGGTACATTTTCTCCTTTCTTCACATCCTTTCTGAAGTCTCTTTGCCAGCCCCTGGAGTCACACGGCACACAATAATTATAAACTAATTCAGTTCAAAGTCCTTACCTGTGCATTAAAGTAATATTTGCATGTTTGTGTGAAATCATAGGATATGTGATTTCGGTTTATTTTATTATATATTTTTTTCTATTTACCTGGTCACTCTGAGATTGTGGCCTTTCACATACATGTTGGCATCTGGTTTGTCTGGATCTTCCCCTTGAAATAGATCACTAACTTCAAATGTTACACCATGGAAAAACTGTCCTGTAAGAAGGCAACATTGAATGAATAAAAAATTAAATAAAGATGACGGCAAAAACAAAATGTGTCGAACAAATCAAAACAGATGTCATCTGTTCAACCGTGGTGCTGTGAACTGACTACAAAACAAAACACTTCAAACTACCTTATTTATAGAAATATATTAATTCTAATGGTGAATCATTAAAAGTAAAATTATTAAAAGTGTGTAATGTGTGCCCTTTAATGTGAAAATTAATGCCTTTGGTGTGAAGTTACCAAGTAAACCATGGACTCTTTGTGAAAACAGATGGCTATCCAGGGTGTAAAAGCCCAAGTAGTCCTGGTGGTAGGGGTGTTTCTTCCACACTTTGTGTAGAACAATAACAAATTTCACAGAGTTTCTCAGGGTCACTGTAAGACTGCGGTCTTTAGCTATTTGCAGATCCATGCTGAGGAAAGGAGAAATGAAGTTCAGATATTTTTTACCTCCTAGTTATAAGTGGTTCATCCTAGAGATTTCACCGTTTGTGCTGACAATAAGCAGACTATTTAACTCTCAAGACTAAATAATGGATGTGTTTTGGGTCTACACACATATTAATGCTATAAATTAAACACGTAGTTGAGTTACATGTACAAAAGTAGCTCTTAATGACTGACGGTTGAAATGTGATTATGATTATAATCTTTTCAAAACAAAAACAGGAAGATTCAAAACCATTTTCCATGTCCGCATTCATGTGTCTGTCTTACTCACTTGGGCCCTTTGATGGAGGTATTGTCAGACCAGAAGAGTTTTGTCTGTTTGCCTTTTTCAGACACCAAGATGCCCTTTGTAGTCACCACCAGTCTGATGCCAAACTTAGCATGAATGATCCCGAAACGTCCAAAGTAGGTGTTCATCGTTTTCTCAGGGTCTGTCTTCTTGTCCCCAATAGTTTGACCATTTACCATGATACCTTTAAGCAAAAGGTTACTTTAGAAAATCTTGGAAAGATTTTAGAGAATCTTGGAGAACCACATTTCCACTTACCTATCAGTGGATCTTTGATCAGGTTGAAGATGGTGCCTGGTTTGTCATTGATGTTGAAGCAGAGTGCATCGTTTTGGTCTGGGAACTCAATGATGAAGTGTGGATCTGAATCAACTGTTACATAAACAATACAAAACAAACCCTGATTTAATTACCTTATGCTTGGATGTTAGGTTACTGGATATAAGGCTTAATAAATGAAACTTTTACCCCAGTTTACAGGTGACGCAGTGTAACTCTTGTAAACGTGTGAAGTAATGGGAGCTAGAATAAAATGAAGTATTATTGAAAATGAGAGGCTTTCTCTTTTCCATTTCAAATGACAGTTACTCACATTGAGAGTAAGAAACAGTTAATATTCTGAAGTAATTCTTGATAAGTTCTTACGTTGTGGAACATCCCGACGCTGATCTGTAAAGCAACACATGTGACATGTCAAATATCCACAATTCTTCACTGAAGTAAGCATGTACTACACATGATCAAGCAACTGCAGACGCGGAGGAGATGTGTAATAATTCTCACCTATGTGTGATCACACGAGTTCACTTATTTGTGCTTTGGGGGTTTTTTTTGTGAAAAAATTTAACACTGTGAACCGCCAGGGACAGAGCTGACAGAGGTCGCACATAACACACATGCACGCTCACACACACCAGCACATGAGCTTGACAAGGGTTGATGAGCTTGAGTGAGACGAAAACCCTAAAATATTGAGTTTTATTTTTAAGTTTTAAGTTTAATTTTGGTTTTTCTGTTGAATATAAAACCACGCTGAAAAGTGTTAGTGGGAAAAATAAAGCGAGCCGAAAGCTCTGTCAAAGTTCACCTGTCTCCCAAGTCTCCCAACCACCACCAGCTCGAGAATTCCCTGTGTGTCCTGCTCCTCAGCCAGCATTCACTGTCAACAGACACACAAAGGCCTCCAGGTCGTCTATGGAGAGCCTCATTGTGAGCCTCACAACCCGGCTAGGCACCCACACATGGAAACATGGCTGGTTGCAACAGCTTTTGGAGTACCTGTCGGTTCTTGGCCTGCTCTGGGCAATGAGCTCCATCATAATGAGGAAAACTATTACCCCGTCTTGTGTTTTTCAAATATTTACCTATCTAGTTTTGATGAGTCTGTGCCCAATGCAGCCTCAAATCGCTGTGACAAGAGTGGAGTGGTTGTTCCACTGTTATAACTCATCATCCTCAAGGTTCATTGTGTTCTGAGGTCTTTTTCTGATTGAAGAATTTGATATTCGTGTTTTTATTGATTTTGGAGACTTTTATTTTGGGAGAATCTTAGGTACATAGGTACAAAGACAATAATAATTTTGATAAATGTGTTTTTGCATCATACCTTCTGTCAGCTTGTCAGCAATAAGTGTATCCTCTGGGGTTTCTTCAGTTTGAGGCTTAGTGACCACCATGGAGGTGAGTGGGGTGACAAAGTTGTATTTCAGAGAGAGCTCCAGTGCTTCTGCTGTGGCATTTTGCTTCTCCTCAGGTGAACCCTTGTCTCTGTCAGGAAATACCATCCATTAGTTTTGGGTTGAGGCTCTTGTATAACAGGCTACAAATCAATGCTTATTATAATAACTATAATTATTATTAAAAAAAAATTATTTACTGCTGTCATAGAAGGACAGAGAGAGGGACGTTAATTGTGATAAAGGCCCAGATTCTTTGGCATAATGAAAACATCAACACCCTGTTTACATCCACAAAATAAGCCCATTGTCACACTAACTTCTTATCCAAAAGATTCTGGATAGTCAGATATGCCCAGAGACGCTCTGTGAAATCCCCAAAGATGTACTCTTGGTCAGGGAAGATGATATTCCAGTCCTGAGCACTGACCTGGCTTTTTTGCACAAACTTGTTATCTATCTAAGAAGGAAACAAAGATAACATAAAAGCAATATTTCCCAAATTTGTATTTTCATTTGGTGGAACTCAATTTTGCAAGTAGTCGAATTTTAATCGAATAAAATTCTATTTTCTACAATATTATCCGGCGACGTAATTTGACGTCTCTCACCAACTGAGCGGACACTTCGAAAGGAAAGTCGTTCATCTCGATGTCATTCAGTCGACCTGCCACGACAATCTCAGAGCCGTTAAACAGCTGCTTAAAATGGCTGCCAGTCACGGAGTTTGCTGTCGTGCCCGGATACTGGAAATTTACGTCGGATAGTAGAACGTTTGCAACCTCATTATAGAATCCCTGTCAAATGAAGGAATAAGATAAAGGGCATGCTGTTACAGGGAAAAAAAATGTTGTTCTTATACTAGAGAAATTGTGCAATGCTAAGACTTTTTTTAAATGTTAGAATGTCATGCTTATTATCCATGTATAGTTAATGTAAGAAGAAGAAGCACATGATGTGATTTTTTTTGTACAACTGTAACTATTGTCAAAGCTGATGTTATAGGAAATTAATCAACACCTTCTGACCAATCAGATTTGAGAATTCTGATTGAGAAAGAATAGAATATGGATTCTTAAACAATAATTCAGGTTCACACCTGTAGCTGAAGCACAGCATCCGATGCCTCATAGATTCTCCGAGCCAGACCGTTGTTCTCCTTGGCCATAACATCCAGGAAATCATAGTGCACATCATAGCCAAAGCCCAAGCAAAAGAGTGTCATGTTTCCACCAATAGCAGTCTGGACATTTTCTTGTATTTTTGCAGGACGTGATTCACCTTAACAAATGAAAAGTTCACTACATTTTGATATTTTAATAAATTTTAAAAGAATCTTGAAAGATTTTGTCTCGACAGTTTATTTCCAGATCAATTAGGAGAAAAGAAAAATACAAAACAAAATGTAAATCTCAAATTATAACTACTAGACCCTGCAATCAATGTGTTAATTTCCTTGGATCTCTCTCCCTCTCTACTGACGAGTCAGTATGATTTTATATTTTTAAATATTTGACACACTTTTTTTAATAGTGACATTTTGCCATTTAAATCGATTGTGAATGTTAGCAAGAGACACAATACCATAAAAATGGTCAGCACAGACATACCCACGTTTGGGTCTCCATCAGTCAGCAGAATGATCATAGATGCGCTGTTTTCTTGGACAGTCTTGTTTTTCTTGGCTACATCCAGCAGGTTCACAGCACGCAGAACAGCATCGTTGATATTTGTGCCTTAACAAATTATAAATAAATATATTTTTATCCATCAAATTGAACTGATAAATATTTTAATCAAACTTAGATTAAAAAAACATAGCTAGTTTGTATTATCATGCAAACAGTAAGAGGAACTATCTATTTTCTGGATGTTCCACAACATTAAATGTAACTAGAAATGAGTAAAATGTATATGTTTCCTTTTAATGAATAAAAAATATAACATAATCAATGCTAACTTGAAGTAATGGATGAGAGCAAGTCAGAATGTGTTAATGTGATAACCAAAGTATTCTGGGTGTCAAATTATAATGTTTAAATTTTATATATATATTTTTAAGTTCCACATGAAGAAAACAAAACCCAGAGATGAGATGATTTGCTTATACTTGCCACCAGCTGCATTTATGGTTTGAACAAACGCTTTTGCTGCTTGCACATTTTCCTTTGTGGCTCTGGTTAATAATGGTTTCCATGAATGATCATCAGATGAAAAAGTTACCAGGGCAAAGTGATCTTCCTCATGCAAGTCGTCTAGAATGGTGAGCAGTGCATCTCGAGTCTGTCAAATGTGAACAAGGCAAGTAATGTTGGATCTGCTCAATCGCCATTGCTACGTTTTCTCTTACTGTACCTGTTGCATTTTTGTTCCTGACATGGAGCCACTCTTGTCAATCACAAACGCTACATTCTTTGGCAATCGTGGCAAATTATCCGGGGCAAAGAAGTGTGCAAAATACCCGTTCACTATCTGAAACAGAGAGGAGGACCTATATTACTAGAGGAATTATTATTAATCCACAAACTCGGAGATGTTAATGCTTTTAGATCTCCAAACCTGAATATCACCAAGATCCTGTGGACGCTTGACATCATAGTTGATAAAGAAATCTCCATCTATCAGTGTACTGTCACAGTCTGGGCATTTCCTTTGCTGTTCCAGAGTTGGCGAGAAGAACACGTGGGCCTGGAAAAGAGGATCATGTCATAAGGATCAGGACAGTGCATTTTGTTTTGTAGAAGTGATATTTTATTCTGGTTGATTGTCTTCAGTTAGATTCTGAATGATTTGTTACTTCTTAACTCACCTTTTTGTCAGTGACTGTTTTCTTCACCAGAGGAAGTAGATCATTGGTAATGAATGTACCATAGGCGTCCAGAAATGCAATGCCCTGAGGCTCATAGACATCAACAACAATCTATGGGTGAGATTTTTTTTTATTAAATTGTGTTCATGGGTGTGAAGAATGATAAAAAAAGAGAGTATGTAAATCACAATGAATTGTAATGCACCTCAAAATGTTGGACAAGCTGTTTGGGTTTGACTCGGTTCATGAGCTCATATTTTCCAAGCCGACGCTGAAGGAGCTCCTCATGTGTAAGTGTGAATTTGACATTGCTGTTGGCTGCAACATTCACAGAGACAGAAAACTTCTCCATCTTTCTGCCTGAAGCTCTTGAAAAGATACCATGTAACATAGTCAGATGTCAACCATTTCTTTTTTTATTGGATCCAGATTTACTCTATACAGGCGTTCACTGGTATCCCACAAGACTCAGTACTAGTCCGATTTGCTTTTTTTGTGTACCTTTTTTCTCAGTGATGTTATATATTTACATGACTACTTCTAGCACTGATGAAACCCTGTCATTCACACTGTCTTAGATGCACACTGTATCTTGGCATGTTATGATTTCATTAACAGTTAAGTTCATAGACAGTCCTTCAAACTTAAGTACTTCAAAGCATATAAGCTTTGAGCACAATGATCTGTTTTCCAAGTAGATAAAGTAAGTCAGTCCGGATTAGCTGTGGATAGCATAACACTAAATACCAAAAAGCTGATGGTTTAAAATAAAATCTGAATTATTTTTTGGAACTGAAAAATGACACAAGAATGAAAATATTTTGCCTGAACATTCTTTTGATCTGTTTTTTTTAATAAGAAACTTTTATATTATAACACTGTTTTATCTTTAATATCATGCAACAGAAAAATCCTAATTGGAAATACATACTTTAAGACATCTTTAAGAATCCTACGCAGCAGCTAACATAACTTCTCTCACTAGTGCCACCTTAATTAATTGATTTATTGATTGAGTGATTCATTACAATTTTCAGGTTAATAGATAAAAAAACAAATCTTCATTAAAAAACTTATACACCATAGATTGAAAAAACACATCTTCATTAAAATACTTTCTTAAAAATGTACATACAATATATATATATATATATATTAACATAGCCGGTATATATATATGTATATACAATATATATATTCAGTAAAAAAAAATAAATAAATAAATAAATAAATATATATATATATATATATATATATATATATATATGATATACATTGATATATATATATCAATGATCATTTCTGTCACTCACTTGACAATACCGGCTGTCTGTCCAGATGACACGGCTGCCTCATACTGCTTCTTGGCCTTTTCTTTCTCATTAACCTTTCCTACATATGTCTTTCCATCAATCTCCCTGAAAGACAACATTAAAAAAATAATGACAAGGCAAATAAAGAATAACCCTAATATGAATTATTCTGTAAAATAAGAATAATAACATTCTTTAAAATTAGCCTACGACTGACATGCTGAAGTTGGTGATGAAGGCCGTCTTGGGTAACTCCACCTCAAAGAAGACTTCCTGTGAGATATTGGCCTTGTTCAAAACCGTGGACGTCATGACCGTGTGGGCAAATCGAGACGCCACCTTGCAGTCTATCTTCACATTCTGCACTTCAGTCTAAGAAAAATAAAAAGTACTGAATACACTTTGCAGATTTTAAACTCTCAATTTCATACCTTACTGCAGAGTGCAGAGTAAAGAAGTCTGTACATTGAAAGACATAGCTGTAGATTTTGGTATGTTTGCTCAATCAGTCAACTAATCAGTAAAACGATTAGTGTTTTGATTAAATCATTCTTGTTCTTACCTGAGCAGGGTTCACACTTCGTTTCTGTTAGGAGGCAATTAAAGACAGTAAATTAATATAATAATCATTAAAAAAATGTGTATCTTATAACAAAGTGTATAATAAGTGGTTATTTAACAAAGTCATGTTGTGGCCTTACACCATTATTGCATACATCACAGATTTATTAATATTTATTGATTTTGTTATTTTTTTTATTCACTGCATTTCTGTAATTCATTGAAAAAAAACAATACCTTAATGAATTTGATAGCATTGCCGTCACTTTCCTGAAAAGCAGACAAGTCATAGTGCTGTAATGTAAAACTCTGCAGCTCATAGTATGAACTATACTACAAGTATGAAATACAGTGGTTTCCAAAAGTCCGACAGCACTAGTGAAAATACTTCTGTTTGGCATTATTTTTCAAGTTAACACAAAGCTTTTCATTCCAGGTGATATTATAATCAATAACTTGAGTGGTGTCTAGAATATTGAATTGTCAAAATTTTGTACATTTCCTTTTTTGATTTAGAATTTTCAAAATTCCGAAACTTTTTGTTAAAAAAAAACCCCAGATTTTTGATGTGGCCTCAGACTTTTGGACCCCTACACACCAATGGCATTCACACAAAAAAACTTCTTTCCAATTTCACTGAATCTTTTTAACACTGAATGACTCGCATACCTCTTGCTCATTGTCTCTTGAGACTACTAATGCCCCATAAGACCCTGGTGGTATCCATAAGTAAACAGAGATGCAGATCAGCAGAACAGTCCACACTGAAGGCATGATGCGTCCTCTGCTCAGTCCTGCAGGCTTAGATCTGCAGGAACACTAAAATAGCTCTGCACTTTTGGTAGCTGGTCAATGATCATGTGTTTGTTTGCCAGTTCAATATCCAATCTTGCTCAATAGCAACAGTCTCTTTGCTATTTAGTTTGGCACACAAATTTGTGTGATGGACTGCATTAGTATATTTAAGTGATTTTAGTAAGTGGTACATATCACCTTTGTTTTATATGTTTTCCCAATTTGACTGTGAGTGAGCTATGTGCATTTAAATTGTAAGTGATTTTTTATTATTTAAAATTGATGCAAGTGAATACTTATTTTGTTTGTCTGCCATCTCTGAATTTCTATTTTGCTTCACTATTCGGTTTTCTCAAGTTTTCTCTCAAGAAATTGTTCTTTCAAGAAATTGTGACTTTTTTTTTTTTGAATTTCAATTCAGTATGAGTAAAATAACTTGCACTGACAACATTTATAGGAATAAAACAGACAGAAAATCAATTTAATCTGGACAGTTTTCAGAAAAGTTTAATCAGATACAAATGTGCACAAAGTCAATAACAAAGTCCTCTCAGTGTTTGTTAGCAAAACTCTTGTAATACTGGTTCGTGATCATTTATTTTTCTGTTCCATTAAGAATGTTATACTCTCATGTGTTTTCAACCAGTAATAAAAAGGGAGAAAACATATAAAATGTCTACATTCCAGTCAGGTCTTCTGTGATCCCTGCTTTCCCCTTTTTCCTCTCAGACTGTTGTAAAGAGGCCAGAGACAACATAGTCTCCAAGAACTCCATCGATGAGTCCTGTGCCATTATTATGAATAAACCAACAGGGCACATTTTCTCCTTTCTTCACATCCTTTCTGAAGTCCCTCTGCCAGCCCCTTGAGTCACACAGCGCACAATTATCATCAACCCATTTAGCCATAAGACCTTCTTCCAAATCTTTACCTGTACATTTCAAGGATCTTACATGTTCATAAAAGATGATATACATTATGTGATAGGATATATTCTTTTGGTAGAGTGCTTTTTTTATTTACCTGGTCACTGTGAGATTGTGGCCCTTCACAAACATGGTGGCATCTGGTTTGTCTGGATCTTTCCCTTGAAAGACATCACTAACCTCAAATGTTACACCATGGAAAAACTGTCCTGTTAGAAGGCAACATTAGATAAATCACCATTAAAGATAACAGAATAAATATACAGTATATAGTAATCACTTTGGTTATGGTGATTTTATTGTTGTTTTTTCACATAAATATGACTTGTAGGAAAAGAGTGATTTTAAAATTAACGTCCGTTAGTCAAAACAAATGAGATAGAAATATGTTAACATATTTGATAACAACCCTTATTTTCTGAGCATTATGGAGAAGATTCTGAATTGTGTTAATGTGAGATGTGAAATACCGTTCACAGTCCCACTGGTTTTAATCAATCAGAGAAGGAGAGATGGGCCCGAAAGCAGCATTTTTCAGGACCTGTTGCCATCCATATAAAAGAACCATATTATAGTTTCTTTACTCTTATTGTGTTAATTGTTGAACCCTTAAACATCAAGGTTTTTGGAATTATTACTAAATTATGACACCAGTTTCACTACAACAACTATATGTCAATGTGACTAAACCTTCTCTAAAGTTCATAGCCAGTTTTTGTCCCTGGTGCATTTAGTCGATTTGTGAAATCACTGACGTACAAAAGACCAAGCATGAAGCTTCACATTCTTCCTAGTTAACTTCCTATAAAATCCCATCACTCTCACGAGTAGTGACAAAGTTTCCACACCCATCAACCTCCCTTCTCCTTCCTACTGTTCACCAATTCCTACCCAAAAGTCTTGGGTAGGGGCCTGGTGGCTATAAAGCTCAATGCAAAAGTCATCCAGAACTCAGGTTTTCCCTACATTTGCTTTTCTACAATCAGTCTTCATGTCATTTAATTGCAGTGTGGGCTGAATCTCAATGAATTTTTTTCTTTATAATGAAAAACAATTATATGTTATTTGGTGAAATTACCTAACAGGCCATGGACTTTTTCTGAAAGAAGGTGGCTTTCCAGAGTATAAAAGCCCAGGTAGTCTTGGTGGTAGGGATGCATCTTCCACACTTTGTGCAAGATTATGATGAACTTCAGAGTGTCCTTCAGGGTCACGGTAAGACTGTGATCTTTGGTTATCTGAAGGTCCATGCTTGAGAGGAGAAAAGGTGAGGTTATGAGGGCTTTAAATACCACTCAATGTTTGTGCATTCACACGTGTATCATGTGAATGGAAAACATTTTGCTATCTGTGGATATTCCACTCACTTTAAATGTTTAACATTAGATGTTTGTGACCAACGCAGTTGTTCCTGCTTGCCCGGCTCAGACACCATGATCTTTTGGGTTGTCACGATTAATCTGATACCAAATTTTTTATGAACAATCCCAAATTGACCAAAGTAGGTGTGCTGCTTGCTTCCAGGCTCCACTTTCTTGTCTCCAATGGTTTGCCCATTTATCACCAAGCCTGTGGATTTATAATTAAATTAATATCCTTGAATAAATCAAATGTCCTTTAATCACTATTTTGGCAAATCTTATTACAGCACATATTTACCTGAGACTGGATCTTTCACAAGGTTGAATATTGTTCCTGGTTTATCATCAGTATTGAAGCACAAAGCATCATTCCGATCTGGCAACTCAATGATAAAATGTGGATCCCCATCAACTTTCAGACCCATAGCTTTCAGAGCTATTAAAATAAACTTGATTTATTTGTTTGGTCAATTAAGCAAAATCTTCAAATCTTTATCTTTATGATCCCATGTTATCTCACCTACTTGACCACTTTGCCCAACTCTAAGAAAAGATGAACTGCCAAGGGCTAGAGGTGTAACATAGTCCATATAGTCTGAGAATAGAAGTAGAAATATTGTTTTGCAGTGCTTTGCATCTGACCAAATTAACATTAATTATCTATTAAGAATGCAAATCATTACCTGGTTGATCAAAGTCCAACCGTTGGTCTGCAAATAAAATGAGGAGAAACATGATGTCACTACTTAGCTGTAGCATGATGACACTCATGTAGATTCTTGTTGAAACATGTTGTGCAGTTAATGTGTGTGTCAATTGGGGATGCAAATCAAGTATGAATACATTATTCTGATTGGACAGGTAATATGTTTTAAATGGATATGAATACAGATATGAATAGAAGGAGCACCAATTTTTTAAGTAGCACTTTTAGTGCTTATAATGTTTAATAATCTGGAGAAGTATTCTGTTGTAATGAGACATTTCATACATACCTTCTGTCAATTTGTCAGCAATTAATGTATCTTCTGATGTTGTGTTAGTTTCAGGCTTAGTGACCACCATAGAGGTGAGTGGGGTGACAAAGTTGTAGTTTAGCGAGAGGTCCAGTGCCTCAGCAGTCACATTCTCACAGTCTTTGGGTGTACACTTGTCTCTATCAGAGCATAAAGTTATCATATTATTATTATTATTATTATTATTATTATTATTATTATTATTTCATAATTTAGTGCAAACTTGCAATATACTTTTCTGTTAAAGCAAAAGTAAGCATGTTAAAATTCTGTTAAAACATCACACTTACTGTTTGTTCAAGAGTTGTTGGATGGTCAAATATGCCCAGAGACGTTCGGTGAAGTCTCCAAAGATGTACTCTTGCTCTGGGAACATGGCAACCCATTCCTCAGTGTGGGCCTGTCCCTGGACCACAAAAGGCTTCTCTAGCTAAAGTAAAACATACATAAATGCAATTACATCTATCACTCTCATTTCATTGTATAAGACGTTGGGTGACCATCATTTTCCATAATATGGATTTTCCTTTCCAAAGTATTTTGGATTCTCTCACCATTTGGGCTGACACCTCAACAAGAAACGTGTCCCCTTGAGAGTTGTTCAATCGACCAGCGACTACAATCTCGGAGCCCCCAAAGAACTGCCTGAAGTGGTTGGTAGTCAAGGAATTCTCCATGCTGTCTGGATAATGCAGATTCACTTCAAAGAGGAGCGGACTAGCCACCTCTTTATAGAAACCCTTTGGAATGAAATTGCCATCCATAGTCAAGGACACAGTTCTGGCTTTGATTGTCCTTTGAATGAACTGACATCCTCATAATAACTCACACCCCACAAATATTTTTTCTAATATAGCACATAACAATATATGTACCTGCAATTGCAGTACAGCATCTGAGGCTTCATAGATTCTCCGAGCCAAACCATCGTTTTGGGTAGCCATCACATCCAGAAAACCATAGTGCACATCATAACCAAATCCCAAGCAGAAGAGGCTCATGTTTCCGCCAGTGGCTTTACGGACATTTTCTTGGATCACAGCTATATTTGTCTCCCCTGAATGGAACAAAGTGCAGTGTTTAGGTGGTCCTGTAGCGTGATCAGGCCAAATATGGCCATAGTGGTGCCAAAAACAAGTGCATTGTAGGCCAAATATGATGCAACCAATATAAAACTTTAAAATTTAGACCAACATCCTGGTCCATATCGTACTGGCGATATGGTCTTATCAGGTTTAGTGGCAGCTGTGTGCAGCTTCCAGCAGTGAGATTTGGATGATATCATTGCCATCATGTCATCATTGTGGTATGTGGGCCTGATGGAAATGAGAAGCATTTTGCTTTCATTCATTTGCTGTATGGGGAGTGGACAGATGTCCATATGATTTCCAAGGCACAACAGCCACAACCAGATCTGCAACAGTGTCAAGCATTGATATGAATTCCTCCTTTGTGAATTCCTACAACAGTTATGTTATTTACTTTACTGCAGACTTGAATGCTCAGATCTGATTGGTGGGAAGGTGTTGATAAATTTTTTCCAGCAGCAACTCAGTTCAGTTTTAAATGTGGTTGTTTCTATAGTAACAACTAACTCACTTGTATAGTGAAAGTTGTATGTAATCTAAGAAAAAAAAATTGTAATTGTTATAATTGTATAGTTGGAAAGTTGTCTGTAAGGAGATATTTACTTAACATTTAAGGAAGGAGTTTCCAGTTTCAGAGATTTCACAACAGAGCACTTTACACTTTCAGTTTCTTGGTAATATGACAGATTGTGCTTATTTTGCGTTATTAATTTTAAGAGAGAGTTCGTAGAAAGCCTGGGAAGAGAATGATAGTTTATAGAAGAAAAAACAGTTTTGTGGATGTTCTACAACTACAAAAGTACAATGTGTCCTTCTTTAATAATTAAAAACAGTAAAGTTGCTGGCAAATTGCTGTGGTTTAAGAGAAATGAAACACTGTTGTTGGAACATGAGAACTTCTATTTTATGTTATGCCTCTTTGTTGATTATTATCTTAGGACAGCATGCTCTGTCATGCTTATGTCTTATTGCACTTATAGTGTGTATGTAAATTGTGTTTATTTATGTAGAATTAATAAACATTGATTTTCTGAACCAGTCATACCAGCAGTTGGGTCTCCGTCAGTAAGTAGGATGATCATGGAGGGACTGTTGTCTGGAAGGGTGTTGTTTCTCTTGGCTGTAGTCAGCATGTCAACCGCATGTAAAACAGCTCTATTGATATCCGTCACTTAAAAATGTAAGCATACATAATATTTGTACAAGATCGTCTGGGGTAGGTCTTTTTTCCATCATAAACCAATTTGGAGATCTTTTCAAACAATGAGGAGTGAAAAGAACTAAAAAAGAGCATGAAACAAGGGTAAATACTTCCACTACCTTCTTCATACTTTTAAAAACACTTACTGTGCCTTGCTGTTATCTTTCTGACATACTTCTTTGCTTCTTTTATATTTTCTTTTGTCGCTTTGCTCAATGTTGGTCTCCATATTTCAATCTCATTATCAAAGATGACCAGGCCAAAGTGGTCTTCCTCATACAGGTCATCTAGTATGGTCAAGAGTGCCTCTCGAGTCTACAAAAGCAACAAGAAAAGAACCGTCCAAGTTCTATAACAATAACAAATGCTAATAATGCTGTATGTTTACTGAATTCTACATTTAAAACACTATCTGTTAACTTACCTGTGTCATTTTTCTTCCCTCCATTGAGCCACTCCTATCTATTACAAACACTACATTCTTTGGCAATTGTTGCAAATCGTATGGGGCAAAGAAGTGTACAAAGTACCCGTTCACAATCTGAAATCAAAAGAGGGTGAGAAAATGAGTTCTAAATAGACGGATCCTGAAATGTTTTCTTAAAAGAGAATGAAGAGCAGTGACCTAGGAAGAACTGCTCTTCTTCCTCTAATTGCAAGTCTTTGTTAAAGACTTTTCTCTTCTATGAACGTTTCTCTTGCTTTTTTAGTGCTTAGGCTGCTTTAATTTTTTTCCCTCTTCCCATGTAAAGCAACCTTGGGATTGTGAAAGATGCTATATGTATTTAACATCATCATTATTATTATTATTATTATTATTATTATTATTATTATTATTATTATTCAAAGGGCCTCTGAGGTTGGACCTGAATATCACCCAAATCCTGATCACGATTGACATCATATGTGATGATGAAATCCCCATCTATCAGTGTACCATCACAGCCTGGGCATTTCCTCTGCTGGTCCAACGTTGGAGAGAAGGACACATGGGCCTGGAAAAACAGATCATGGGACTTGTTTCAAGGATGTTTCCAGTGATCAGTTGACAAAATTTTATTTTTTTAATACATAGACATACGCAGTGTACTCTACACAAGGTGTTGTCTGTGCTATAGACAATATTATAGTTCTAAATATAGCAAAGTTAACTAGAGTACTCTATTAACCAGTAGATATTAGTTCATTTAAAAGTGCAATAGAGTCTATAGTAAATGTCTACTATAGTTTGTAACTATCCTTTCCATTATATTTGCCAAGTAGTTATAATTTGGAGATATGTTTTGCTAAAGTGTTGTATGCTATGCATTAGGCGTTGGCAATAATACAAAAATATCAAATCACATTTAGACATATGGATCACGTATATATGCACCTAGCATCATATATATTTCCTAGCAAAGTGCCAGCAAAAAATAAGCTCTTTAAAACTCTTTGATGACACTTTTATTTAAAATGTTCAAATAGAACTGAAAAGGAGTGTAAAAAACACTTAATAAAATGTAATAGAGAATTTTGTCATGTCTGTATATAGAGTTTGTAACTGTAATAATTTAAAAAAGGATATCATGATACCTATGATAACTCACAAAAGAGATATTGTGACACAATTTTTTAATAATACTGATATTACTATATTGTTATATTGTTATATATTATAAGATTTCTGTCTTTGTAATGCTTTAAACTTGACCGTGACTTGCTTAATGCCTTATAAGCTTGCCAGTGTACATTATCAAATGAAGTGGTTTTCCAAAATATCTTTGAAACAGTGCTTAAGAAAATAATGGCCTCACCTTTTTATCAGTGACCGTTTTCTCTACTAGAGGAAGCAGGTCATTGGTGATGAATGTCACATTGGTGTCAAGAAATTTAATACCCTGGGGCTCATAGACAGTAGCAACAATCTGTGGGTGCGAGGATGTAAATTTAATGAATCCAAAATGAAGTTAAGTTAAGGAAAGGAAGGAAATACACATTAGTACTCCACCTCAAAGTGCTGGACCAGCTGTTTTTGTTTGACTCGGATCATGAGCTCATATTTGCCAAGCCGGCGCTGAAGGAGCTCCTCATACGTAAGTGTGAATGTGACACTGCTGTTGGCTGCAATGTTCACAGAGACAGAAAACTTTTCCATCTTTCTGCCAGAAGCTCTGAAAAAAACAACAACCCAAAAACAACAACTTAACAATGGTGGACAACCATTTACATTTTTTTCCATAGTGGTAAATTGTACATATTGGCCATGATAAAGATCTATAAATTATTTACTCATGATGGCAATATTTCAAACTCATTTACTGATACATCTGAAACCAGTGACTTGTTGTCTGTTATGTAACTTTTAAGGTTTATTAATAATAACCATGGCAACAATTTCTATAAAACTGTAAATATTTGTCTATAAATATAAATGTGTATAAATGTATAAATAAATGCCTAAACAGATGTATAAAAATATCTTTGTAAGTTGGTTATAATTTCCTGTGAGCATTTTTTTTTTAACAAACTCTAATAATGTCTCATAAAGTTTTAATGATAATCATGTTATAATGCAAGGCATGTCCATATTCATAATAATGCAATGTCCTGCACAATGTTTTATAGCTAATAATGTCCTGTGAATAACAATGAAGCTACTGTAATATTTATGAATAATTATAAAACATTTTACATACTTCATTACAAACACTGCATTCCAGATTAATGCCATTAATTACAAAAACAGACACATTATTGCAGTCAAAATAAAAAAGAGGCATAATCCAGAAAACAAATGGTGGGCGCTTTTTTCCTAAAACATCTAAAAATTAAATGGAGATAAATATTTAGCACTTACTTAACCATGGTGGGAAAGGAATACACGTGTGTCCTTGTCATTTTTTCTAATTAACCCGATTCTCTCTTTGACTTACTTGACGAGTCCAGCTGTATGCCCAGAGGACACAGCCGTCTCATACTCCTTCTTTGCCTTCTCTTTCTCTTTAACTTTCCCTACATATGTCTTTCCATCAATCTCCCTGAAATAAATAAACAAGACAGAAAGCACAAAATATTAATTATGCATTAAAAGCATTTGAGAGTATTCAAACAAGTGTTTAAATCTTTAAAAAAAACATGGCCCCTCTTTGAGGACAGGAATTGAAACAATGCTCTCTACTGTTGATTCATGAGTCAGTTTCATTATGATTCATTTATTAGGAGCAGATTTTATGGGCAGTAAAAATAGCACAAGACTGACATGCTGAAGTTGGTGATGAAGGCCGTCTTGGGTAACTCCACCTCGAAGAAGACTTCCTGTGAGACGTTGGCTTTGTTCAGAGCTGTGGACGTCATGACTGTATGGGCAAATCGAGACGCCACCTTGCAGTCTATCTTCACATTCTGCATCTCGATCTAACGTTAAACAAATATTAGCCACATTTTTGTCTAACCGTAATAGCGAAAGCTGGAAATTATTATTAAGAATTTCTGGTGTTGAATAACCGAATGATACATATTCAAAAATATATTTATTATCCCAAAAGTGCGAGCTGACAATTTCTTACCTCATGACTCCTTAAGTCTGGCTTCTGTGTGAATAAAAAGGAAATAAATATGTTATTATTTGATTAGGTGGCATATATATTTCCTTGTTATGAGTGCTTTTTTCTTTTTCTTTTTTACTGCTTTTGCATATCTATGTACTTAATATTTTATACATTTCTATATATGGCTACATAAGATTATGCCGCTGAAATTAAATTGTTTATTTATTGTGTTTTTGTGGGGGTCGTGGGGAAGATGAACTCAATCCAGTTGATTCGGGCGAGAGACTGGGTACACCCTGGGCAGGGTGCCAATCTATTGAAGGACTGACGCAGAGATGAACAACCATTCACACTCACATTGACACCTATGGGCAATTTCAGGAAGCAAGTTAGCCTAATCTGCATGTCTTTAGGAGGAAACCGGAGCACCCGGAGGAAACCAACATAGGCACAGAGAGAACATGCAAACTCTGCACAGAAAGGCTCCAGTTGACCTCCCAGAACCCAGAACTTCCATCTCGAACATCAAGGCTCGATATTTGCTACTTGAAATCTTTACAAGTCATAAAAACACACACACACAGCCGACCACTATTTAGTAAACCTGCAAATGAAATCTTACCTCTTTCTCTGTCTGATCTTCATCATCGCCATGATGAAGAAGCATCGGAATACCAGGCATGCTCTGCGGTTGTGCTATAACACGCAGACAGACACACACACACACCAGCAGCCTAATCCACACTGAAGACATGATGAATCCTGAGCTCTGAGTTTAGTCCTGACTGCAGGAGCTTTTAAATGAGTGTGTTTGTGTGTGTGAGAGAGTGAAAGAGGGAGGGTGAGAGAGTGTGATGAATAAGGCAGTGTTTCATGCGCAGGAGTTTTGCCAGTGGTACGGGTGGACTAATACTTCTGTATCTGAAGTGTTCGCTTGTCTTTGTAAAGCAGTCATTCCTGAAAGCCTTCTTGATTCTTTTCAAATGGGCACAACGTTAAGATCAGGGCCTAATGTTGTCAATGTTTTTAAAGCTATACTTATATAGGGAAAAAAAAAATAAACAAGAAATTTACACCATCAGCTCCCCTCGCCCCGCCCCCTTGTAGTAGGAGAGTAGTTGTAGTAGTTAAGCGTTCTTAGCGTCTTAAAAGGCACTTTCTAACGGAAAAACATCCTTGTAGCATCTGCTTAAATTAAAAAAAATAATAATATATCACAATAAATTGACTGAATGGGAAATTTGATATCCAACTCATAATGTAACCATATTATCAGTGATATTAGATTGGAGGCAAAAATCTTACCTAATCAAAAGCTTGACAAATGAAACCCTTAGGGTTGAGCAATGCATTATGTCACAATGTAAAAACTCTCTCGATCTCTCTCTCTCACACACACACACACACACACACACACTTAAATGTTGACAAGCAGCTGCTTTCATTACTCATTTTTTAATCTGTAATGTATACTGGCATGATGCCGTGTTTCCTCTGCATACCAAACACATTAAACAGAAAAGTAGTTGTACCCTTTTCCTTCAAACTTAAAAAAACCCCATTAAACTTACAGTTCTGTTGTCTGTCCTTCTGTGCCACTTTGATTGGACAAGATGTGTTTATTCTACGCAATTTTAGGTTCTCCTCTCAAGGTTATAATGTAAATAATCCACTTTGCAATCATTCATTACATTTGCAACTATAGATCAGTAAATCTAGAAGGCATGTCATTCTGTGTAATCACCAGAATAATCTGTCTTTAGACATTAATAGCTAATTCTCTGATGTTGATAACAGGAATGAAACCTTGACATCTTATATCTTCAAGGGATGGAAGGCTTATCAGTCGCTGAGATACTGTATATTGTCATCTCAATCACAATCTAATGTACAGTTTGTACTTTCAAACATTAGGCCACGCCTCCTCCCTGAGTCTGATATTTCAACTTGGCCATTACTACTTTTATCTTATGATGTCCATTTTTATAAACATTATTGCCTTATAGTGTATAAAATCACATTTAATGTTTTTGGTTTAAGATACTGAAAACTCAGTTTGTGATTATGTAAGCATGTAGTTTGCACACTATAAGCAAATTTAGATTAAATTATCTTATTGGCTACATTTGAAGAAGCTGAACTATTGATTTAATGAATAGCATCATACATGGAACAAATCGATTCAGGGTTGATGCTGGTTTAATTCAGACAGCCTGAGGATGTTTTGATATCAGCTGCCATAACGTTTCATGGCTTGACACTATAATCATCTAACTGCATGGTTGAGAAACCAACAAAGACACTTCAGACTTGACCATTGATTTCCTGTTTCCTGCTTTAAGTACAGAGGCTGTTTTGTTATGTTCAGGTAATCACTGAGTCGAAAGGATGTGTACACACCCTGAACAGAATTGACTTTTTTTTGGTTGGTTGGTTAGAAAGTCTGCTTATTTATCAAAAAAAGATTTAATTCCTGGCAGCTTCACTCTACATACAGCTTCCAAGAAGGAGTGGGTGGAAATCAATGGGTCTGCCTGTGTGGGTTGTGCAACTATGGCATTCTGCCTTGATCTCAGCCTAGCTGGTGGGTGTGTGTGTGTGTGTGTGTGTGTGTGTGTGTGTGTGTGTGTGTGTGTGTGTGTGTGTGTGTGTGTGTGTG
>JAQQZR010000016.1:14955080-14995263 GCA_030068235.1 Notoglanidium macrostoma | reverse complement strand
GTGTGTGTGTGTGTGTGTGTGTGTGTGTGTGTGTGTGTGTGTGTGTGTGTGTGTGTGTGTGTGTGTGTGTTTGTCTTTGCGCACTCCTCCCTCTTTAACAGGACTGAAGTCACTTATGAAGTCATGTTCAGATGAAAAAAAAACATTTAATGGCATAAATGAGGAAAATCTCTCAAATATCCAAATTCTTCAACCCAACAAGAAGCCACCCATTCCACTTTATTTTCCTGTACATCCATGGGATAGTTTGGCAAACCCAGAAACAAGCAAATAAAGCTTCAACTTGAATTTCAGCCTCAGCTGTTTTTCTTCTCCTGCTTTCTTTCTCTCACTGCCGCTGTTACTTTTTTGACAGATTTCACTTTATACAAACCAAATATTTGTGCACTCCAACAATAATATTTCTATCAAGCTTTCTTTATATTATGTGGGCAACTTGCTGTGTTTGTACTGTCCAACAGAAAAATATTTAATAAAACATGTTATTAGTAACAAACGAATAGAAAAAAAAATAATTTAAGGATATAAGGAGCCTTTATGCTTACAGTACATTTTTAGAAAAAGGGGTTTTCAAGGGTTCTTCGGAGAATTAAGTGTATTTAGGTTCCTAAAGAGTTTTTTTTTACATGCAGTCCTTTTTCAAATAATAATAATAATAATAATAATAATAATAATAATAATAATAATAATAATAATAATATACTGCCTTTTACAAACTAAAGAGTACAGAGTCTGAATCTTTAAAAGGAAAAACTCCTGTAAATGGAAAAACAAAAAAAATAAAAATAAAAGCCTTTAGGATATAGCTTAGTTATATATAGCTCTTAGAGTGTTTATTAATCTGGTTAACGCTACTAAGTGTATCCCACTTATTGTTCTGCACAACTTCTTAGATTCCCTCTTCCCAATCCATCAATGGAAGAGGACCACCAGAGGAATTCCGATGAGCAGGTATTATTTGGATGCTGATCAATACGACAGTGACACTGAAGTGGTGGTGTGCATGGCACAGGTATGAAAGTGTTGCTTGATATTTTAAACACCTCAGTGTCACTGGTGGGGTGAGAAACACCCACCAAAAAGGAATCTCCATCTGTGGTCAAGAATTGACTCAGATAAAAGGCAATTATTAAATTACATATTATGATAGAAAGGTGAAGGTTGTTTATTAGTACCTAGAATGAAGACTAGATCAGGGGGCAGAGCTTCTACCCTACAAATCCACACTCTTATGGATTAGCCTTTATTGTGAAATATCTGCTATAATTACAAAGACTGTTCTGTGTTCATCTGTCTCTATCTGCAAGGTGTGTGTATAATAAAGTACAGTAAGATCATAGAGCTTTAAAAACCCAGAAATGACCTGGTAGTGCTTTTTGTATGATGGAAACAGTATAAGCAGTCTGACAAATTTGGTACTGCAAACACATGGGTTATAGTCAGCAAACACATGGGCTATAGTCAGCAAACACATGGGCTATAGTCAGCAAACACATGGGCTATAGTCAGTAAATGCATACCTACACCATTGTATTTTGCCATAAGTTAGAATGTTGCATAAGTGTTTACCCCACCTTAAACTCTTTCACATTATAACCTGGACCTGAAATGAGCTCACTGTACCATTTAATTTACACATGTCTAACATTCAAAGGGGCAAAATATTTTGCATTGTGACTGCTGTTTGCAGAAGTATTCAGCCCTGATAGGTCAGTACTTTGGTTGCAATTATAGCTACAAATCTTCTAGCTCAAGTGCCATTAGATAAGATGGATAATTTTCAATTCCTGTTATAGGTTCTCAGTCAGATTTAAAACTTGTGCTTTAATTTAGTCACATGAAAAGAGGTTCACAGTTTCTTTTTTTTTTTGGTGAGGGGGATTTATGATTTATTACTTAATACTTTATTTTTGTTTGGGCACCATAGTAACAGACCAGACAATTACGCAGAATAATATTACTCATTTTCTGTTTGCTCTGTTTATGTTCCAGTGTCTAGAGTTCACAGTGTGTAGTGTCTGGCGTACATTAGTGCACTTTCAGGACATGTGGGAAAGTTGAATATGTTTAAACAGTAATTCAGTCATCTGCACTTAGCATGGTGTGTGTGTGTGTGTGTGTGTGTGTGTGTGTGTGTGTGTGTGTGTGTGTGTGTGTGTGAGAGAGAGAAAGAGAAAGAGCGAGAGAGAGTGTGAACGAGATCTTGGTGGTGTGCTTGGCCTCTTTAGTCATGATTAAATGGCTGCGGCGTGTCCCCCCATGGGCCGAGGGCAAGAGTGTTGACCTGGATCGTGTCGGAAGTTCAGGAGTTGAGCTGGATTTGAGTCTGAGGCTTCGCAGGGACCCTCAGGCTGCTCTGACTGAGACCTAATAACTAACAACAGATGTGTCTCTCAGCATGCAGATATAGATATGATGAGGTAAATATGTGTGTGGTTCCTTGTCTGTTTTTCTCATTTTTATTGCCGTGACAGCTTTACATGCTGTAATTATCAAAGTGAATTATAAAACTGCTAGTAAAAATATTGAACTGACATTGTCTTAAATTGTTATTAATATGAAAATCTTTTTATATCATGTATAAAACTAAATGTCACCAAACCTCAAAATGTTATAGTACAGGTATGAAGTTTGCAAGTCTTCTGTATGACATGTAATTATCTACAAAAATGGACAACATGATATTACATGAGTTAAAAACAGTCAGAGCAGCCATTCTCCTGATCTACATAATAAAACGTGGTTGCATAAATAAAAGTTTAATTATAGGTTAGTATAATTTAAATTAGTTAACTGATTTAGATGATAATAAAGTTCCAGTTTGAATTGTTTGTATTTATATTAGTTAAACACAGACTTACTTTGGCGCCTTTTTATTTGTGTTAATTTATGCTAAACTAGTAGCTATAATTGTTCAATACTTGTTAGCAACCTTAGCCTCGTGACTCCACGTCACACACCAAACATGCCTTCTTATAGTGTTAACTGGTTACAAGCGTCATATAGAAAACATTAAACAATTTGGGTTTGTGTTCAGAGAATAAGTGTAGTTACATACTTTGACCACAAGATGGAGGCAACGTTACAATTACAGTGTAGCATTGCTGTCCACTAGGTGGCGCCAAAATCTTGAAAAATGAACACTGAGGAAATCGTGAAGATGCGTTAACACTTTCAAAGTTCTCTAAACAAGTCAATTAGTAATTCAGTTACAAAAACAGTGTAATTAAACGTAAATTAATATATTTGTGGATTAACAAAATTGCATTTAAAAGTTTAGGATATTTAATTTAATATATATGAACTTATTGATTGGGCATGAAGTTTGAATTTGAGTGCGGACATTTTCTTTTTACACTTAAATATATTCATATAACAATTACAAAATTATCATGTACACTTTATGATGTGTTCATGGTGTGGAGTTGATTGCATTTTTAACTGCATTTAAATAACATGGATATTAAAATGCACCCCCTCCTTAGTTTTACATTATCATTTTAATTAAAACAAACATCTTAATTAACAATTTTAACTAGTGTTTAAGTGCGTTTATCTTTTATCATATAAAAACTCAAATATTATGGTATACAACTATACTAGTGTCTATGTTTATGAATGTTTTGTGTGTGTGCGTGCGTGTGTGTGTGTGTGTGTGTGTGTGTGTGTGTAATTTCCCAAATGACTGACCTCATTCTATTATTTTTATAATTATTATTTTAGTGAGGAATACTGTACGTTGCAGTAGGCCGAACCACTATATGCCTTTCACCATCAATTTGTCACATTTATTTTCATTATAAATCTAACTGCTGCATAATTCACTGCTGCTGTCACTCTATTTCTTATGAAAAGCGTCCTGCTGTATCACTTGAGAGATTTCTTTTAATAAAACAAATAATATCATTACATTTATTTTTGTAATTGTGCATGAAAATAAATTTCATTGCATATCCGTTGACATTAAAAAAAAAAATTATTTGATGTGTACATCTGTACTAAAAGTCAAAGAGACTCTGCTAGAGAGCTTTGTATATGTTTAATTAAACTGCCCCTGAAATCTCAGAAAAGAAACTAAATTTGCTCCACCTGTTCTCCAACAACTCGGTCGAATCTTCATGGGAAACAGAAATACAAAGTACCCGAAACGGGCCATGTTGCTTTTTCAGCAGATTTTCAGTCTAGTTAAAAGTGAGGAAAGCTGAATTACGAAAATTATAAACAGTCCTTCAAGAAGCAGGACGATTTCAGTCACCGCTGACGATATTGTGATGTTTGTATTTGTGTTCCTTTGTGTGGAATCATAGTTTAGGTAAATGAGGAAATTCTGATTCTGATTAATTCAAGAAGAATCAAAATCTTTCAGCAAGTTCTAAAAATATTATGATTCATGCTTTGCAGTTTGCTGCGGTTTCTCGGTTTAGGACAAAATGAATGTTCTGATTCAAATCAGCTGCTCTTATTTGCTGGCGCCAAAGATTCTCACAACATATTCACTACATTTACTATTGTTTACTGCTCATTATTGTCATAGTAAACATTATGTGAGCACCAAATCTAACCAGAACAAATTCCTTGTACATGCGTAAACTCAACAAACACGTCGTCCCCTGACAATATACTTGATTGTTGTTGTTGTTCCTGTCGTGTCAGTCCTTTATTCTAGTGTCCCACTTCTGTTTGTGAACGTTTGCTGCTGTTCACATGTGTTTATTTAGGAGATGATAACACGCAATCTGTAGATGAAGCTTTGATATCAGTACAAATGCAGTAAAACGCATAACATAAAGCTAAAAGAAACTTTAGTATCGCTGCTTACAAACACACAATTGCTTTCTATCTAGATGAAGATAAAGAGAAATAACTTTTTTTGTGATAACTGTAATTATATAAAGTGCAAGTGAAACAAATTTCATTGTGAAGAAGCATCAATACAAGGACAAAAGTCCTTCAGAAGGCCTTTATGTCACATTTCACTGGAAACTTTGTGTACCATGTTGCAATTTTATATTATATTATATTATATTACTTAGGATTGAAAGCATTGTAGAGCACTAACATATTACATTAATATATATTTTAGTAAAATAATATTATTTGTACATTAATATATATTATATTTTACTAGTTGTGCATGTGTTTATTTCACCACCTAGTTTGCATCATTTTTTCTGCCTAGTCTACTTCGTTTTAATCTAAAAACCTTCACGCAACATACTGTGTAGTTACTGAAAACACACGATGTGCATCAAATCCTTCAAAAGTCTTAAAAAGCTGTCACTCATGAACAATGAAACCACACCTTTGGAAAAATCAGATAAAACTAATTATTTCAAAACCTGAATTTACAACAAACAATATTTGCATAAATACACACTGAAATGTAATTTGCTTCCAAGGAAAAAAAATCACAGTGTAACATCAACTTCCCAATGAGTCACATCCTGATACTTACCTTTTTTTTAACCTTTAATTTTTTAACATTTGTCTGTAAATATAAGAGTGAATTTTCAATTTTAACTTAACTCGTAACTAAAGAAAGTGCAGAGAAGCTTTGAGTCTATAACCTTTGCATTGCCATAAGAACAGCAGCGTAGATATGTAGATTCAGAGGTATGTGGCAAAGAAAACAATTAGGGGCGTGATGATATGGGAAACTGATCAACGCCACCAAAAACAGATTATATGGAATAACAGTAATGGCATAACCGAAAGTTTTTTTTTTTGTTTTTTTTTGTAATTCCTAGCAAGTTATATAATTTTTTGTTTACTAAAGAATGACACACACAAACCTTTTGAGATCTGTAGCTAAAGAAAACCATGATGTGCAGCACCTGCTTGAAAATCATGAAACACTTGAAACCTAAAACAAGTACATGTGTAAGTTAAAATAGTTTTGTTAAAACTGTTCTTTTGCCTCTGTGTGGTGCTTAAAGTCCAACGTTTAGGCAAGTAAGCACTTTTTTTTTATTTTTAATTTTTTAGTGATGACACATCACTAATTTCTGAACTTAGAGATACAAAATAAAATGTCAATACAAAATCCAATAAAATTCAATCAAAACCACAAAATAAATCCTAATTTAAATAGCACATTGCAGAAATGGTTGTGTATTTGTGCTTATATTATAAAACCGACTTCCTCACCACTGCTTTTAGTAATGTTTTTAATGATTGACTTCTTTTTCTGCATAAAATATGTGCAAAAGGAATTAAATGTCTGACTTGCTCTGAATTCATTTCTATTATAAAAGTATGCAAATATATTCTATTCTGGTCATTCTTTTTGCAGGTGTTTTTATTTATTCATTCATGTTTTACCTTACAGCACACACTTTATACTTGTACATGATTAGATTTCTGCTCGAAATTATTTTATCCCTCTGATTATATCTCTAAATCATGTCACTGCCTTTATCGACCATTTTTTGAGCTCAAACTAGTTTCAGTTGTCGGTTAATGTACAGAAGAAGAGCAATAACGTAGCGTCATTCAGTTACGAGAAGGTCGGGATGTGGAACAAATCCTTGAAATCCTTTTTATTGAAAAGTGTCACCATGACTTTCTATACACATGTAACTATTATCTGATGTAAAACAGCTCAAGGTCACGTGTATGGTATGTGTGTACGTATGGCGGTTGTGTGAACTGTGCAGTGATTAGTACGTCACCCTTCACCCCCTCCGGCTCGCACATCAGCTCTACCTTTGTGTTGGAATTTTTGGCATTGCTGCTGCCGGCGATGCGTGATGCAGGACTGAGCGTTCATTGTGCCCGCGTGTGGGCGCGCTGGTATGCAGGCTCTTGGCGTGTGGCGTGGCAGGACACGCGTGTGGCCGTCGACGCCAGTCTGCCCGCCTGTCTGTCTCTCTGTGCTGCTAGTCGGACACACCTGAGCGAGGCTGGAATCACCCACATGGCTGCCTGGACTTTATCTCTGCCTCTCTTTTTCTTTTCCTTCATCTGTAAGCTCTTATAGCCAAGGCCTCTCTATTTCTCTCTATCTCTCTCTCTTTCTTCCTCTCTCCGTTTTTTGTCTCTTTCAGACTTTTCTCCTTTTCACACCCCTAAAATCAGACTTATCTCTCACTCTATTCCTCTTTATTTTCAGTCACAAGCAAGTACAAAATGTACTTTACTAAAGTATGAAAATAAAAGCGTGAGAAGGAATTAAAAAGAAGTCTGTATTTCAGGTCACACCATAAATACTGATGATGAAAAAGAAAACGAGTACCTTTTACCAAGGAAGCAAGCAAACTGGACAAAAAAAAAGGAGTAAACCACCTACCCATAATCTCTCACATCAATTTAAGCTTGCGTGATATAACTTAAACTTCAACTTAAGCTTGCCTTTTTAAAAGCAATCACGATTAACGATTCAATCATCCACAAACAAAATCCAAGTAATATGAACATTCTGAAAGGTGAAATATGAACATTTCCAATTTTTCAGGTTAAAAAGGGAGAATAAGGAAGGTCATGTTAGTAATCAGAAAAACTCAAGTGAATGGTGGATTTTTAAGTGGAAAAAACAAACCAAAAACAAAACAGAATGAAAAAAAAAAAAGAGTAAAAACAATTCCACAATTTCTAATTATCGTTACCCTACAGCAAGCAATCACCTCATTCAGGTGTGAATTTTACACGTGGAATTTTCACACGTAATGCAAACGTTTTTGTTTTTCCAAACATGATTCCTTTATTTTCAGGTTAATGTTTACACATGTTGTAATATTGCAAATAATCACATGGGAGAAATGTGTATGTAATTCTTCCTCAATTCTCAATGTATTTTTTTTTATAGTTTGTTGTTTTTTCCCCCAAACAAGAGCTCAGTTATTGTTCCTGTTTGGAGGAAACTGCAGTGGAAATCATGACATATAAAAAACCAAGTACCAATAAATAAACAAAGCAATCTTCTGATGACTTTTAATTAGATAAAGAGTAAAACAAATGACAGAACAACCTTAAAAAAATAAAAGAAATGTTATCTGTTTGAAATGTAGTAGAAAGTACAGATTTTTATTTTTGAGTGAATGAAAACCAAACAACTGAAAACCGTCCTGCAGATGGCCAGAATTGTCTCAGAAACTGTCTCACAATAAGAAAAGCATTAAATCTGCATCATTAAATCATTAGCGAGACCGTATCGGAGTTGTTTTTGTAAAAAAACAAAAAACATATAGTATACTTTATGTAATTATTACCATTACTTTTACACAAGTGCTGTGCTGATCTCAGTGAAACAAGGTCATAAGGGCATCGCGTTTTAACCGAGGACAGAGACGTGTCTCTCTCAGGTACGAGCTGTGCTCTTGTTGCAACAAGAAACAACATTCTTACCATTTTACACGTTTAGATAAGATGCTTTACATATTTCAGACTTATTATCTTACTTGTTTGTTTGTTTAGTTAAGGGTTTTTTGTTGCATCCTGAAAGTCCTGTACTGTCATGCTTGTGTTAAATCACAATTATGTCTACAGAGAGAGAGAGCGAGAGAGAGAGACAGAGAGAGAGAGAAAGCGAGAGAGAGAGAGAGAGAGAGAGAGAGAGAGAGAGACGTACTGGTGCCCCATGTTTATCAGACTCATGGAGCTGAATTCCAGATGGTGCGATAAGCTGAGGGGAAAAAACAAGCAAACAAAAATCTCAAATATAGAAAGTGTAAGAGTAAAAGAGAAAGCAGACAGACAGACGACAGGAGCGCTGTTCCATGCTGGGAAAACGCTGCACAGGATGCTGATACAATTAGACGGAGAGGGTTAAAGCCTGCCAATTCAAGCCTATTTGAGAACTCAAGTTCAAATTGGAAGCTCTTTTGAGCAGTGAGTGAACACCACATGTGCGAACTATATCCATCTTTATGTTAAGTCATGTAGATACGTGGTTGTGTACAATACCAAGAACATTTGATTTATATTTAAAAGTGCAAAGTGAATAAAGCACAACTTCCTGCTTTCTGGTAAACTCCGCCTTCGAGTTTTAGGAGGTGTGGCTTTTTGTCAATATAATGATACCAAAGTTTGCTTTGATTTGGCTAAAAGAAGGAACGTGAAATCACTTGTAGCAAAGAAAAGGTTTATTTAAATGCTCATTTCAACCTAATTCATGAAAAAATAAATCTTATAAAAATAAAGTGAAGTAATCCACTTTTTTTCGGAATGATCTTTGTTCAAGGTCCACCATGTAGGATTCAATTATCTGAATGCCCCTCCCTTACCTCTCCCTATCCAAGCGTTATTAGAACGCACGGTGGCCATCAGGTGCCTGTAGCGTACTTCCAAGTACTCACGTTCACACTCCCTTGCATTTTTCCATGCTAAATAATAAGTATGATCCTCCATTTTTCAGAATTTGCATTCTTAAACTTGTTAGGCAGCACCAGCAAACACTGATTCCTATTATTTCTTCTTCCTTGTCTTCCTTTATTCTTTTTGTCATCGTTCTGGTGCTTCCTTACAGATTCACATTGCTTGTAAAAACTTGTAAAAAGTAACTACATTACTTGTAAAAACACTAAATCCAGAAGGTGTTCTCTAGAGGTTTGTTCGTTCTGGGCTTCTGTAGCAGCGCAACATGGTGGCTCCGTAGAGGTGGACCCACTCCTTATGAGTAGATATTAAGGGTTCATTCTTAGCTTACTACGATTTGTAGCTACAGGTAATTATATACTAATGAAAACATACTTATGAATACTATATTCCATTTCTGCTAATAGATCCCCCTAAGTCCTACATAGTGGACCTTTAAGCTGGATAGAAAAGTAGATAAAGCCTAACTTCCAGCATTTTGATGAACTCCGCTTTAAAATTTTGGGAGGCAGAGAGATAGCAGATTGTGCTGAAGGAATAATTAATGTCCAAAATGGCAGCCACCTTAACATTACATTTCTAGATGTTTGTAGAGTACAGTAAGTCTCAGTGCGTTCAAAAGTGCCATATTCCCATGTTGGCCATGACAGGAACTGTCAGTTAGCAATTATGGAAAAGTGGTCCAAAAACGTCACCCATTTTCATCACATAAGTCTCAAAAACTTTAAGAACAATGATTCTTCAGTGATGCTACAAAATAAACAAAGATGGAAATCCAAGAACTGTACTGAAGTTTACATTCACAATGTTAAAGATATAACCTGGTGAAAAGACTGTAGTAAGTTTTATGTTCAACATTCTACAGTGTCTCATGAACAACATGAATAACACATCCAAAAATGATCCCAACACATCCAAACTTCCATTTAGTCATGTCCAGAGCAGATGAAGAGCAACCCGCATCCAAGCTTATTTACTATATTTTGTTAAATTGTGCTGATTGTTAGAAACATACATTAGCAATACTGAGACCACTGAAGGATCGTTTAAAAAGTGCATGAAGTGAACAACTTTACCAAGTTAATTTAAGAGAAGGAAGACGAAACAACTTATAACAATGAAAATTATCCTTTCTGTTATATATTTTAGCCATATTTTATCCAAAATTGTGGAAAATAAATCATTCATCTTAAAAAAGCCATTCATTTTACATAGTTTGTCAAAAATTCCTTATCGGTTCCCTTAAATCATTACATTCAACTGTCTAGATTTGATTTGATCACCAAAGTTCAAAAATGTGATTTTCTTTCTGGATGTATGAATTCACAAACTTTCCGCCAGACTTAACATTTTAATATATACCACTAAAAGTAGCATGCGTCCCATAAGCTCATCTTTGTATAAAGGAACCAGGGCTTTATGATGAGGTTAAACACGGTGTAATCCTTTCTCTGAAGGAGAGCTAAGAGAGATGGGCTGCTGATTCTTCTCTCCATCTGTTTCGCCTTTGGGCGAGTTATGACGACCTGGCAGTGACCCCTACACTGGACTCCATCGAAGCTCCTCTCCTGGGTCACCTGATCAGCTCGCTGCCTGCCTGATTGCGTCGAACGTGTTTAACCTTTTCCTGTTTGCTCAAGTAGCCGAGCCTGTGGCAAACGCTGCAGATTGTGAGAACCAATCGTGTGGTGGAAGGGGAGTGTGAAAACTTTAAAAACGGCGCCGATCTTTGACCCTGCAGGTCCCCAAACGTGTCGGAAATGGCCCCCGGTCTGCTCGTTGCGGATCTTTTATTGAGAGTCGTGAGTTGACTGTAATTATTAGTGTTGAGTTTCCTTTTTACTTGATTGACCTGTGTGTTACTGAGGTATAACATGAACAGTGTTTGTCACTTCCTGTTTGAGGTGGTCTGGGTAAAAAAAAAAGGCTTTTTCAGTGTGTGTATGTGTGTGTGTGTATGTGTGTGTGTGTGTGAGTGTGTACGTGTGTGTGTAAACAGGCGAGTCAGCATGCATGCTTTGATGTCTCTCTCTTGCTCTCGCTCTCTCTCACAGCTCTAAGCATACACTATCTGATGAGAACAAACTGTTTGTTTTTAAATGTTTCAATGGACGGTGTTACCACACACACACACACACACACACACACACACACACACACACACACACACACACACACACACAAAGTGCCCAAAACATACTGGACAGAACCCCCTTGACCCTTCTCTCACCTGGGATCTCTGGGAAAAAGGCAGACAGGCTGGCCATGTAACAAAATGACATCCAGACCAAGCCCAAAACCCTCCATCCAAGCTGTGCCACCCATGGAGCCAAGCCCCACGTGCCCAGAGAGAGAGGCTACTGCCCTGGGGCAACACACACACACACACACACACACACACACACGACAGCACCTCCATGCTCTCCCATTATTGCTGTAAAATGAAAAGTGACACTCATGTGATTATCAAAAGTGCACTTCGTCTCAGGCTCATTCAAATAAAATGGGCCGTTATGTTTTCTCTGAACCGGCAAAAAAGGAATTCTGGGATTGCTGCTCTCCCAAGTAGGAAGAGATGCAAAGGTCAAGCTCTATCTATTTGCTCTCATAGTCTGCTGACTCTACTGCTGAATAGAGATCCCATGACTAGAGTCAGGTAAAGGAAGGAAGACAGACGGACAGAGAACACACATACACATGCATGCAGACACAAAACACACACACACACACCAGCCTTTCAATGACCCCTGCCTCATCTCCCACAAGCCCCTGGGTGCAGCAGCCTGGCACCAGACAGTTATTTAAGCCCTCAGGCCCCAGAGCAAATGCAGGTCACTCTGTGCGAGTGTGTGTATTTGAACGGATAGTGAAACAGAGAGCGAGAGAGAAATGCTGAATTGATGTAATTGTTATATATATCTAATTCGGTTTTCAGTAGCTCCCACATTCAGTATGGCTTGTTTATTTAGTGTGGCCAAAATGCAAAATGTGGACACACACACACACACACACACACACACACAGTACTAGGGTAGCAGACTGAGCCAGGAGAGGTCATTTTGCCCGAGAGTAAAGTGATGTGTATTCATTCATAGGGTTCTTTTGCAATCCCAGCTCCTTTTGAATTGTACAATGGCTTCCAGACATTTTATTTTTAAGACTATTGATGCATTTTCATCCAACTATCAAATTAAAGGGGAATTTAAAGGGGAGCTGTGTGTGTGGTTTTTTTTTCTTGGTGAAAAAAGTATTTGCATTCCTGACTGTCAATCTTGAATAAAGTCGTTCACAACAGGAAGTTTCGGCATCACTTTATTTTTTAGCGTCATGGACTGACAGCTTGTTTTTGTTAATAAAATATATTTTTGAACATTGCTTAATACAACAATTAAGGTAGAAGGCTGACAGTGATTCTCAAATCATGATCCAGATGTTGAGGAGTGTGATGAGCGGAGGAAGCTTAAAACCATGACACTGGTCAGGGAAATCATTTATTAATTTCTTTCTGCACTATTTCAAGTCACTGGGAATGATACATTTGAAGACAGAGAGCTTTAGCTTGTGATTACATTTGAATATATAGTAGAAAACCAAATATTTCTGTAAATGGATATTCTGTGCACCAATTATTCGTGAATTGATCATTAATTCATTACTAAACTTTAATTAATAAACTATGTATTACTTGTTTATAACTATTTTATTACCAAACCATAAATTACAGCGTTACCATAAAGTGACAACTTCTTAGAGCACGCCTTCAGCAGTCACTCGTGTAGTTTAGTTACAGGATTTTATGCAATTGCCTAAAAGCAATGACCAAGGTTCCAAGCATTTTCCGTATGATGAATTGTGAATTGTGAAGCCGTCTGTGACTAGTAGCAAGACCAGTGCTAAGAAATGACCAATGAGAACCAAAAGAAAATCTAATTAAACTTTAACGCGCAGCAGATCCCTGAATCCAGTTCATCATGACTCTGTTTGTATGATAGAAAAATGTAAACACAATAGTAACTCTGGCATACACAAATGATTATCAGGAAAAGCTAAAATTGAAACAACACTGATTCCTGGTGACATACGGAATAAAAATAATTACTTTTTTTGCATTATACCTCTTTGCAGAACAATGTTACATGCACTCAGCCTAAGCAAACAACCAAAGTAGGAAGGGAATAAATGATAGAATGTATATATTATTTATTATTATATATTATATATTAATTATAGTGTTTTCAGCAGATCTGAAAGAGCTGATACTAGTCAACCCTCATCAGCTTCATCAGAGGCAACTGAACGTTTCAAAATCAAAGGCTGGGCCAGAAAGAGCTCTCTGATTGGCTGTTAACACTCAACACTCATAATAAGGCATGAGTGATTATACAGATTTGCAGTAGCGTGCCAGTTGTAACAAGACTAGTTTGGTTTGAGCTCAAGCTGTGTATTACCACACTAAGTGGAATGTCTAGACCACACATCACTATAGATAAGGAAACTGATACTGGTACACTATAGGTGCTCAAGGAAGCAAACTATTTTACATGTTGTTCAGGCTTTTTCATAAAATTATGGATGGAAAGATAACTACTAACAGGTTTACGGTTGAAACTTACTTCCAGAATGAAAGGTATGGGGTGATGCAGTATGTTTAGACACTGCTCCATGATCGTAGTTTGTGTGAGTGCATGTGATGCGTGTGTGTGTGTCCTACTCTCAGCAACAGCACACTTTATTCACTGATTTCTGTGGAACCTTTTATGTTTCTCTGTCAAGGTGTTTTGGAGAATATGTTAATTAAACTGCATATTTACAGAGAAACTAAGTCACGCTAAGCCGCCTTTTCTCTCTCTGTTTACTACCTCAGATCCTCTCACCGCTGCCTCATTCCTCTAAACATTAGACAATTTTCTCTTCTAGTAAATTAATTAGTTTTGCCTTGTTCCTTTTATTTCCGCTCATGAAGAAAGGAATGGGAGGACAAGAGACGAGTCTGTATTTGGATTAAAAATTTCTTTCTTTGCAAAGCCTGTGACCTGAGCTTCTGATGCTTGTTTCTTCCCTCCTTTAAGACATCTTTTAGTTCCTCTTTTGGACTCTGGCGTGTCCAGAACAGGAAGAAGGAAGATGAAGGCTGTGTTTAAATCTCTCTGTTGAGGCTTTGTGCGCTAATAGGGATGTGTTTTAAATTGTTTTGTACTGCCTGTTTTTCTTAGCGAAGCGTTGAGTGACTAGGGAGAGTTCTAATCCCCTACAAATATATTCATTTCAAGTATAGTATTTGTACATTTATGTCTTCTGTGTAATAGGTGTTTATTTTATCTGTATACCTTGTAACGTTGCTTAGAAAACTACATAAAAATAAAACTATTACACGACATTTAAAGCTAGGAGCAGCAAATTCAATTAATCCATACATTATTGTAGGTATTGTTTTATATCTAATTCAATTACAGAGCATGCCTACATTGTGTTTTAGTTGCTGGGTGTGTTTTTAGAGCCTGTTCTGAGCCTGCATATCATTAGGCACTGCATATCTTGAAGTATATGTAGCCCGCATATCTTAGGACCCTGACACCTCAAATCATTGTCAAAAAAGATTGAGTTCGAATTAAAAATGCCTTACATTTTCCCTGAAAAGTTTCATTCAAACACACAGCAAAGACAACAATTGATATGGAATATGCACTCTGTGTCTGAGTAAAAAAAACTATTATCTTTCCGTACCATGAGGGAGCAGTAGTCTGTTTATTGTGTATAGTGTATTTGTCAACCAAAGTAAAAACTAAAAGAACAAATTTTAGAACTATTTATTAAAGAACAACACATCATACATTTTACCTAATTACATTTCCGTTTAATTTTGAGGAATGCCCACAAAATCACAAAAAAGTTTCTGTTCTCACTTAAATTATAGTAGCTATAAACAGTTGTTCCCTCCTAAGCCTCTCGTTCTTCCCTCTTTTGAAGTTAATAAGGGAAAAATCCCACAAAGCCCTCTAAATGTAAGTGCTTTAACTTAGTTAAAAAGCACTAACACAAAACTCCTTATAAAAATGCTACGTAACCACCCATGTGTATGCTGTTACTATGGAAATGTATGTATTAACTTGAGCACGTTAATAAATAATAAACGATATATATACACTTTAACTATAACTATTTAATAAACATCTGCCTTGCAGTTGGAACTACTGTCACAGCCTTCCGACCAATCAGAATCAAGCATTCAATGGTAAATCCAAAGTTTATATTACATAATAGACTTATATGGTACCTTTTTATAGCTGTTATAATGTGAGTGAAGAATTAACTTGTTACACGAGTGTTAAGTGCAATTATAACAGTTAAAAAAAATACAATGTGCCATTCTTTAATTAATAAAAAATTGAAATTGTCAGATTACTGTGGTATTAGAGGAATAAAACACTTCAGGATATGTTGTCATTAGAAAATAGTCACCTTTTTATCAGGAAACAGTAAAGCATCATCATTGATTATTTTCCTATTATTATTCCTTGCATATAGAGTATTCAATCACCAGCCACTTTATCAGGAACTGGAAAAAGAATAGGCGACGTCTTCAACTGCCCAGTTTGGGTGAGTCTGTGCTAGGCTTAGGTTCCTGTTCTTGGCTCACAGGAGTGGAACTTAATGTGGTCTTTTATCACTGTAGCTTATCTGTCTCAAGATTTAGCGTTTTGTGCATGTTGAGATGCTTTTCTGATTACCATGGTTGTGCAGAGTGAATATTTCTGTTACTATAGCCTTCCTGTGAGCTCAAACCAGTCTGGCACTGACAGTCTTGCCACACTGAACATGAACTGAAGTTCTCGTTCTGCATCTGCATGATTTTATGATTTTATGTGTCGCACTGCTGCCAAATGATTGGCTGATTGGAAATTACACGAAGGAGCAGCGGTATGTGTTCCTAACAAAGTGGCCGGTGAGTGTACATTGGATATAACCTGCAGTGTTTTATTGTAAAAGGTGCAGGAGAACCTGCAGGCTGACTGCACTCGAAGGCAGCAGCTGCAGAGTCCTGAAAGGGTCGTGTATCGAAGCAGGAATCAACAGAAATCTGAGTGCTGCCATTAGACAGAATGAACAGCAGCAGAAAGAAAGAAAGAAAGGGATGAGACCAAAGAAAAGAGAGACAGAGAAAAAGAGAGAGGCTCACAGGCACTGAACGAGAGTGAGGGTGAGACGGAGTGAGAGGGGGACAGTGAGAGAATTGTTCCTTACAGACTGACTGTCCTTTTAGTCTTATCTCTCACAGGTTCTCTTACTGAAAACCAAGGAGCGAGACAGTGAGAGAGAGAGGAGGGAGAGGAAAAAAAAGAACAGTTTGCTCCTATTACCCTTTCTCTGATTTCTTGTCTCTCTGTTTCGCCCCATTTCATTCCTCTCCATTTTCTTTTGTCCAATTCCTCCAATCGCCTTTTCCCTCCGTCTCATTTCTTGTCCGTCTTCTCCCCCAGTGTTCGGAGGTTCTGCTCTAAAAACTCGCTACCTGTCCTGTCTGCACATAAACACATTAAGACACTATACTCGGGTTGCCCCAGTGTCCACTACAGGCCATTTGACCAATTAGAGTCAAACTGATCCATTCGTAAAGCTGTCAGTATTTACAGCGCATTTCTAAATGAGTGCATTTGATACATGCTGGATTACTGAACCAGCAAATGGATTCATCCCTGTGTTGTGTTTGTGTCAAAATTATCCTTAATTTTTTTTAACAAATAGGAAAACGTACTCACCTTCAGTAACCACTTTAACATTGTCTGGGTTATGGTGGATCCAGTGGTTATCCTGCTAACACTGGGTGGGTGTACACCCTGAAATACACCCTGAATGGAACTCCAGTCCATTGAAGAAATGCTCAAAGTGTAACAAAGTGTTCAGAGTGACTGAACACATGCTCCATCACTCATTTGACAAATAACCAATACATGTCCTTAGATATAGTTTATATTGCTACTACAGAAGATATCAGTAACACATACAATGACGCAGTCTGGGAATTACCCATGGGATGATCGCTGAATTCTGGCAAAGAGCCCAAAATAAAAATATATATATATATCAGGTTTTGGCCAAAATTGGGGATTTCTTTCTATAACAGAAAATAGATCATTGTGACATGATCGATAATAACCAACTTATTCCTCATGCTGGAAGTATTTCAAACTCAGTCCAATAAATCAAAAGTGAACATATGGACATGTAGTGGAAAGATTGAAATGTATCTGATGATGTTTAGAATCAGTACACAGCCTCGCACTTCACAGTCTGTAGTTTTATTAACTGTACAAATAAAAGAGTACTGCAGCGAGTTCTTTCTGTCATACTTTTGAACAGAAGTGTTGGCTGTTGTTATGAATTTTAGCAAGGCACAAAACAGTTAGTTTTTTTAAGAGATCATAACGAACCTTGCTTTTTAAATTAGCAGGTTCGCTTGTTTTTTCAGTGCATGTGTTTAAAGCACGGTATAAAACATGGGCCTTGTGTCAGTAGTTCATCAGTGAAACGTGCTCCATGGCTGATAGGACAAAAGCATTAAGGGGTGGGGCATGGTGGGTGGGGGGATAATTAGATATCAAAGGCAGGAGCGGGGACAGGGAGGCAGGAGCGGGCCCGCTCTGATGCTAAAGCACTTATTAATGAGATAGGCCTTATCTACCGTCCTTGGAGGAATTCTGTCTTTGATCGGCCCCACTTTGGACTTAATACATTTTTGATTGATAGGCCGAGATGACAGTGGAAGGAGGCGAGGGGACGGGCGCGAGGGCCAGCAGGGAAGAGATGGAGACGCATGCAGAACGATGCCCTTCATGCGATAGAGTAACCTGCGAAACATGAACACAGGAGAATGCGGGCAGAGTACATACCAGGCCTGCATTCATTCCTGATCAGTCTGATTTCAGGTTAAAGAGAGAGTGAGAGTGAATGCTCTGAGCTGATTTATATCAGCGTGTCTTAACTCAAGTCCTCAGGACCCAACACACTGCACAGTTTTCTAACTCCCAGTTCACCTGATCCAGATCATCAGCTAATTACTAAGCCCTTCACAAGATAAAGCAGGTGCCCTTAGGAAAATTAAACGTTTAATTAACCATAAAAAGTAATAGTTTTATTACTACTATAAGTGCTATGCACTATGACCTGAAGTAACCCTGCCTGGTATTTCTGTGGCTCATATTTAATAAATATAGTTAGAATAAGGCACTATAGTAACAACATGGTAGTAATATGTTTGACCATAAACTAACCTTAGTTATCATGATTACCATAGAAAAGTGTAATATACTATAGTGGAACTATAAAATTGTCCATGGAAGTGGAGCCCTGCGATATGATGATTACTAGAATAAAGTTTGCTAAGCATCCTTATTAAATAGGAAGGACACACACGAACATCATATAGGAAGCAGCATAGCATTTCTTATACACAAACATAGAGAGCTCATCCACACATCCACTAGGATAGACTTATCTAAATCAGTGACGCACAACCACAGGAAGCTGCGGCACACTACGTTCAATAGCAAAGTTTATAACTGAGTATCCCTACCAACCAAAGAGAGAGATGGAGTAGATAGACAGAGAGATGGAGTAAAGGTGAGATGGAAAAGAAAAGCGCAGGAGGAGAGAGAGGTGGGTAAAATCAAAGACGCAATAACTAAAAGCCTGTCACAGTCCGTCACCTCCATTCATCAAAAAAGGCCACCAGGCAGCGCAGGACAGCCCATAGAAGAGGAAATCGATCAGACTGACAGGTACATTTCACAAAGCCAGATCAATCATTCTAATAAAGCTTGAACAGGTAAGCGTTGTTCTAAAGGACGGCAGGAGAACGGACCGCCATGACGGAGGCACAGAAAACTCACAGGAGAAAATAAGTGAAACTAATTGCATGCGACGTCTGTAAAAAGAATCAAACGGTGTAGAGAAAAAAAAAACCTGCTGCAAATTTCACAAAATGGAGAATAATCAGGCTTGTGTGCAACCTTTCTTACAGCTTCATTTTCCCGAGATCAAACAAAATCCAACCACACTGAATTTGTGAAGTTCTTAATATAAAAAAAAAATAAGTGAATGAATAAAATGTATATAAAAGATAGAAATAAGATGTAAATGGAATGAAAATGTGTACATTTTGAAAACAAATCTTCAATTCTATTTTAAATTTAAAAAAAGTACAATACAACTAAACAATATAATACAACTTTATTTCTCTGGATGATGCTATGTTATGTATATTTCTGGACAATTATCTGCTGTAGTGAATGCCTGAAAAAATAATATATTAAGTACATAAATGCATACGGAACATCCTGATATCGTGTTACAAAATGTTATATTACTATACGTTTATTACAGTGTAACAAAAGTGTACTTACAATGTACCAAGGCATGAACAAACGGCAACACATTAATTACTATATGTACATTCTTATAACTTTAGAAAAACTTTCAAAGTCTGTATTAAAACTCTTTTTGTCCTTTCATATTTAAGCTAGAAACCTGACCCAGCCTTAATCTCTGTCTTTTGTACCTTTTTTAAAAATTGTATTATTGGTATAAAAATACATGATAGCTAAAAAATATGTAGCAAAATCATGTTCACATAATGAACATTAAGCAGCCCACAAGGTCAATATCGTGTCCACCTGTTGTCAGAAAGCTGCAGGTGTCTTGTGTCCTCATAATACGGCAATTTAGATTACGATGTGAAGGAGAGTCACAGTTGCAGACTGAATGGCTGTAAAAGAGTTCCTGAGTAGATAAGAACTGCTCGAGTCGAGTAAAAAAAAAAACTCGAAGGGCAAAAAAAAGTGATTAAAAAGAGCAATCAAAGGCGCAAAGTCTGATAAATGTACAATTCATTAATTAGCATTGTTCAGCTTATGAGGCTACAGACTTTGAGGGTACAGGTTTGCCCTTCCTTGTATTTTATGTCTTTAAACTAGATTTGGTCGCTTGCTGTTTTGGACGACCCGTGGCTGTTAATGACCTCACTGCAGGCTGCTAAACTGCAGCTTGAATTTTTAAGACAATCAGTAAAAGACAGCAGAAGAAAGGGGAGGAAAGATCAGACCACGAGAACGTAGAACAGGAGAAGGTACCTAAGGAGAGGAGAGTGGTGTCAGACCATGTTTTAGTGGTGCATGTGCCACTCCGAGATGCAAGACAGACAGGAAGAGGACCATAAAGCATGCGGCGACAGCACACACATCAAGCTGACAGGCCGGCCGGCTGCAGGACAGATAACGCAACCCTGCACTGCGCCTCTGCCGCTATCAACCCCATCCATCATCCACCCCTTCATCTACACCTCAGCCCGCAGCCCACACAGGCACACCTGCCCCGAAATGCCCAGACCTCCATCAGAGCCCATCTCCATCAGGATATAAATGTATGCCAATTATCTAAACTAAAGAGTCACGCATATGGATGACTGATTTGTCTTGTAAGCCAAGCAAGCTAATAGTGTTCTAGCATTGAAAGATGTTTAATATATATAAGTATATATATATATATATATATATATATACATTTTTTTACAATGTTAAAGGAAAATAATAAACAGAAGGGTGGTGTGATGCGGGCCAGCATGAGGTGGATTTACTGTTATGTGACACTGGAGACTCCTTTCATAAATGTTAAATAAATGTCTTCTCGAAGAAAAATGTACCATATCTACAATTAATCTGTGTACATCGATTGTTGGCTATACATCCCCGTGTAAGATGTTACGTATTAGAAAAATTATCTACTGACCAATCAGATTTGAGAACTTATCAGAGCTGTGGAGTCAACATTTAGAACTGATTCTTTGAATATCACAGACCATTTTTACTAACTTGATTTTAAATGGCTCGTTTGGAGGCCTGGTACAAAAAGTTAATGTGATTTAATATTAAACCAAGCAGCTGTCAGTAAGTTTCTTCAAGAGGTCCTCCGTTTTGGCCTTGGCCTAATTTGCACAGGTGCGTCCAGCCAGTGCCTTGTGTTTCCTTTGACGGAAATTACAATTAGGGGAAAATGTATTCAAAGAAAAGCAAATGACCCTTCAAGGCCACCATTGTTCCCTCATCACTCCGGGTTTTGTTTGCGTATCTCTCTCGCCTCGCCCGCCCTTGTTGCTCGTAAAGAGGGTGTGAAGGGGGGTAATTATGCAAATAGGTGCTGACACTTCAGGGAAACAATGTAGATAGGAACACCCCTTTTCCACTCGTCCAGACATATTTACATACACACATTCACACACATACGGTCTAGCTTGTGTCTATGACCCAGTCAGTGTTGTTACGGTGGTATAACCCCTTCACGGCCAGCCTCAGCTCTCTGAACGCTAAAAGAAACGCTGACAAAAGAGCCAACAATGACTGTCATCGTCTCTGGCCACGGCTCCACTGCTTTATCAGAGGGAAGTGCTGCGTTTAGGAAACGTGGAATGAAAAGGAGAGCTTGCTATCACCCTCTTTATTCAAGCTGTCTGACAAAAACTCTTCAGCTCGCTCGCTCTCGCTCTCTGTCTCTCTTTCTCTTTCTCTCTGTGCCACACATGCTCTTACAAGTTATGGCTGTTTTTCTGCTTTATTCTTCTAAAAAGATGATGACTTTGTGCTGACAGATTAAGGTTAATGGACTTCTCCGGCATGGAAGAGTGCTTTAAGACAAGTCAAAAGACTTTAACGCACCTTTAATGAGTTGTTTTAATTCTTCTGTATCAGCAGGGTGTCTATTGTAGACAACTTTGGACATTTGTTTTGGAATAGGAGCCCTGTGTCATACCATTTATGAGACTCTTCTGTGCTATGCTAGTAGCATTAACTATGGTTAACGCTTTAGGCTCGCAGGATCTATTGCCAGCTCTAGTCTTACATATATTCCTCCCTGCCCTAAATACATTCCTTGCACATTAGGTTTACAATAATTGCAGAATAAGTTACTGAATAATGTGTCCTAGGAAGCCAACAAACTACTAGGTAGCTGCTTTCTAAGTTTGCTAATGGTTACTAGGCTGAACTGTTCTTGTTTACACCTCTATTACATGTAAACAGCATTTTAAATTGTTTCTTTCATAATTAACTTTTTATCACTTCAGCTAAGTCGTAAGCTATGCTCTTTAATCTATGACGCTTATGTAACAAAGCTATTCGATTTAGCACGCCTTAGCTAATTTTATGCCTGCTTACACAGAAAGTGGCCACTTGACTGACATAGCCGACTAATTACAAAATTCTCATATTCTGTTTATAACAATCTAACTAGCAACATTAAACACGACTCTTTAATAAAACAGGGGATTCTTTGAACCCTGCTATGAAAATCTTGCTATAACTAAAAGTTAGCTTTCCCTCTGGAAACCAGAGCATGGAATTGTGTATATAATGAAGCACAGAGAGCCAAGCAGATTTGAGATTCTGAAGCTTATGGCCAGAAAAGTGAACAAAAGTCCCATAAAGCCCATGAAGTTTACAGCTGAGACTACCAAAAGTTTGTTCGAAGTTGAACAGGTGACGGTACTCTTTTGGTCATGCTACAAAATTTTAACACACTATATCTATAGCCTCGTCTCTTTGGGAAGCTTTTCTGACACCATGCATTTATTGAGCAACATGTCGTCGATATTTATTACTTATATTTGTGTTTCAAGCCTATAAGAGAATCAGCATACATGCATAGCAACTTGGGATGTTTTTAGTAAACAGCCTTAACACAATAGAAAAAACATCTGTAGTAGGATAATTATTTAATTTGACACAACACTTGTGATCATTTATTCACCAGCCCAGTTGATTGAAACAGCTTTGGGTAAAAAAAATAAAAATAAAAAAAAAAGAAAAGAAAGGCCTCTTCCTCACGATCTCCTTTGTTTGATGTTATGGCAGTAATAATAACATGGCTAATCCGCAGTAGCTGCGATGGACACGCTCATAAAGCACTAATAGATGTGGTTATAGCAGCAGTGGTGTGGTTGATGTTATTGCGGTAATAGAAGCAATGGAAATGCAAACAGTGGGGAGGGCTAAACCGATTACATTACACAGTTATTTCTGTTCATCTCCTCCCTTTCCTCCAGTCTCTACTTCCCTCCGTCCCTACCATACCTGCACTGCCGCCGCCACCACCACCACAAATGCCTGAGGAGGGAATTGGGCAAGTTATGCATGTTTGGTAACGGGATAGCCTATTGAGAGGAGCTTGCTGCTAATTTGTCATGGCCATGTTTCCCTTGAGTGATGGAGACCTGCTTCCCCACACACACTCTCACACACACACACACACACACACACACACACACACACACACACACACACACACACACACATAAAAAAAAGAGAGAGTGCGATAGCAGGCGGAAAGATGAAAATGAAAAGTAGAAAGAAAGTCACCCTACTCTTCAGTTTTAATTACCATGCGGTGAGTTAACACATTATCATCTAATCATGGGAGCATGAAGAAATCTATGTTAGAAAAAAAATACCTGATATAATGCAAATAATCAACAACAGGGTAGCCTGACATGACCGAGTACCTCCTTGTAGTTGCTTATTTTCCTATAAGAGCATGTAACGTCAATGTAAAGCATGTAAAATGTTTTATTCCTCTTGTACCACAGCAGTATGTTTATTCTAGCAGTTTTGTTTGTCATTCCTTCCAAGAACAACATATCCATTCACAGATACCTTTAATGTTTTTTAAGGAAACAGGACAAAGTTACTTCCTGTTTCACTTAGGTTAAAGCAGCAATTAACATTTTTCCTTCACCAGCCTCTCTTTATTTTCTCTCTTGAAGTTAATAAGCCAAAATTTGCATGCCATGTTGCTGAGAAACCACAAAGTCCTCCATCATGAAGACAGGCTTTAAATGATCAGAGAGGCAGACAGAGGAAGGCAGAGTTCAGAGCAAACTTCAGGGAAAGGAAGCTGCGATGGAGTGCCAAAAAGACTGACGATCAAAGCGCTACTGATTAATGATCTGTTCATGAGCCAGGAAAACCTTCTACTATTGAACATGGCACTTTTTCTCAACTCATCACACGTCCCCGTAGCTAAGGGGGTGTTCGAGGAGGGGGACACATACAATGGCATTTCTTCCACTCTTGTCCCTCCCCCTACTTCCTGTTGGACTCTGGGAAGGCAACGGACCGAGAGCGGTGTTGGTGGGAATTCTGTTCGGCCCTAAATTAACCTTTGGCCCCTCCCTCTGGCCTTAACCAGGCCAGACACAACACTCTCTGTGCCGAGACACAGGGCTTCTGGTTCAGACGGGGGACGGCCGTGTCCTGCGGCAAAGCACACCACGTTCACACAAACACCATTTTAGATGTACAAATAGGGACTTTTTTGGGGGCCATTGATGTTGCTGTACGTGTTTCAAAGCGGAGTCTTTGTTTTGGGTGAGTGGGATGCTGAGTGATTAGAACTTTGTTTTTTTCTCTCTATGGCAGACGGTTTAATTTTAGATGGATTTGTTAGCTAAAGGATAAAACAGTTTGTTTTGTTTGCCTACAATCCTATATCGTTTGCAGCTAATATTCTGCTTAAGGTTGACAAGCACTCACCATAAGCTCAGTCTGTATGTCATACAAGAATTTTAATAGTACGAATAAGTATAGCACATTTTATTTCATGAACATGCTTCAAATGAATGATTTCAATGAATTAAAAGAATCAGTTAAGATGATCTTCAGAAAATGCTTAAACTTTTGTGATTGTGGTAAGCTGGACAGGACAAAACACACACACACACACACACATAAACTTAATAAGTAAGTTAAACTAATCCATCTATGGGCAAAATAATCATTTGCTTGTGAAGTTTGCAAATTTTTCACACCCATTTTTTGGCCTTAAAGCAAAGTGGTTGAGTCTAAAGCTGAAAAGCACTAGTGAATAACTTGGGTCAACTTCACAGGACACAGATAATCAACGTACTATGTGCTCATGTGTAACCTCACTCTGAATATGAGTAACTTTCTCATAAGGACTGATATCCCTTCAGGACACAAGTCTCTGACTGATCAACAACAGCAAGCAACTAAGACTTTTACAAATTATGCAAAAAAAAAAACAAAAAAAAAAACTAACCAATTTTTAAAGTGATTTTGAAAACAATCTAATTAAATACTGAATGCAGCTGAGTTATTTCTATATGTATGAAAATTTCATCAAAGCACGATACATAGAAAGCTAAATTATAATGGCAAAAAAATTTCTAATAGTAGGATTGATCAATATGGAACAAATTAAGATTTTTTAAAATGACTAAAACATAAAAATGTAATAATCACTACAGTGAAAGGTGCTGTAGCATAAAAACTAAAGTTACATCTAGTGCTTTAGTTATGAGATATTCACACACACATAACACATCTAATGAGGTATGAATTACCCTCACACACACACACACACACACACACACACACACACACACACACACAGTCATCAGATTTTTCATAGATCCTCATACCTCACCACCCTCATCAAGTCTGTGAGTCAGCAGTCCTGTGTGTGTGCGTGTGCACGTGCGCGTGTGTGTAAGGGACCGATGATGGTTTGGTATGTCTGATCAGAGTTGACGTTAGAGTGACATCATCAACTTACAGCTGTTGAACTTATGGCCTTGCAACACGTACACAGACACAACCATTGTGAGAAAGCGTGCGACAACGAAGCCTGGACTTGGAAGTGTAGAGGTCAAAGGTCAAGTCCTTGAGAGCTCAAGACATTAACACTACGCTCCTTTGAGCCAACTACACACTCTGTGACCCCATATCGTGTTAATCTATGTCAGTGTCACCACACTAAGAGATTTAGTCTCTCTGCCTCTCGAAGCGCACTTCATGAACTCAGTGCCTCATGAAGGAGGTCAGGTGTGCTAGAGGAGGATTCCCCGCTTCCTACACGGTTTGGCTTGAGGTGGTGGATGTTGTTCCTCATTAGGTCCTCATATCTGGACAGAATAAGTGACCTGGACAGCGACCTCTGCACAGCAAATCAAAACCACATCTCGCCATGATCTAGCGCTTGTGATTTTAAACCTGGGAGAGGTGTCCCTCATATGAACTGTTGTCCGGAGGACAGGATCGCACGGTGCCACGGTCGAAGGTTTTTTTTTTTGTGGTGTGCGTGTGTGTGTGTGTGGAGTTCAGGTTGCATATTAAACAAACAGCCTGGCTGGTTTGGATGTCCAGCACCAGAGCTTGGCTCTAGTTAAGTAAATTAGTGTAAATTTGCACAAGTAACCTAATTTGGAGAGAAAACAAAGACTGGAATTTTAATTGGCCACAATGGCGCTGGACTGGAGCAGCGGCGAGGGGGAAATGAGCCGAGACCAGGCTGTGAGGCTGCCGCTGTCCACGCTGTTTGAGAGAGAGTTTGTGTATGTGTGTCTAAGAGTTAGAAAAAGATACTGTTACAGTCCAGCAAACCAAGCATGAAGGAACAGGTCAGCGAGTGTCAGGAAGGAATTTATTAGTATTTCTACTGAATCATGTCAAAAGAACAAGAAAACTCCATGTGACCCTACAAATGTGAAACAGCAAAAATATGTAACCAAAGATTCCAGATTGTAGAAGTTTATATACACACACACACACACCCTTATAAAATATAGGCAACATAAAACATATTACATGCAGTGTGGAACACACGTCATGTAGATTTACAGGTACATCAGTATACACTAATCGTCCACTTTCAAAGGAACACCTGTACATCTGCTCATACATGCAATTATTTAATTTGCCAATCATCTGGCTGCAGCGAAACACATGAAAATCTTACAGATACACGTCAAAAGCTTCGGTTAATGTTCAAACAACATAAACAGGCTGCTTTGAGTATTTCACAAACTGCTGATCTCGAGCCCAACCGTGTCTAGAGGGTGCACAGAATGGTGCGACAAACAAAAAACACACAGCAGCCAGAAACGCCATCTAATGAGAGAGAATACAGGAGAAAGAGCAAACTTACAGAAAGGCTACGAGAACGCAAATAGCCTCTCTTTACAGCCATGCTGAGCAGAAAGGCATCTCAGAACTAAAAAACATCAAGCTTTCAGGAGGATGCTCATGGTGTTCCTATTATATTGGCCGGTGAGTGTATATGACTAAATATTTTAATATGCATCATAATCATAGTCGTCTGAGTGAAACAGATTTGTTTATAAACCATCTTTGACAGGGAAAAATCCATTATAAATGTTTAAACTAACCTTTCTTGTTTTGATCAACCGGTGTATATGTGTGCAGTGCACATGTCAGAGTTGCATCCTGTCTGCATGTCGCGCACGTGCTTTTTTCAGTATCCGTTTGCATGGATTACGGCGGTCAAAAAACGTAGGTTTTAATGTACATATGCAACCCCTTAAGACTGCATTTTATGAAAACAGTGGCCATTCTCCAATCAGATAAGGGCACAGGACAGGAGGGAGAGAGTCTCTAGAGTGGGAGAGAGAGAAGCAAAGAGGAAACAGAAGGAGGAGGGGAGAAACGAGCTAGGAAGGTAGAGGATGAGTGCTAAAAGGAAGGGAAAGCAGAGGTAGAGTAGGCCAACCTGCAAATCAACTTCAGTACGATTGAACCTGGTTAGCGCAGATGGTCTGCTTTACAGAACTTCACGGTTGAATTGAGAGTTAAAAGTCATTGGGGTGCCATTACATTTACAAATACGTACGTAAAGTAAAAGTAAAAGACATTTTAAACGCAGGTAGAGCAAGCATCATAACAAGATAATGTGCATGTTTCGGATAAGTAACATACAATATAATTGAACATATCGAAATGAAATCATTAAAATACTCCGTTTAACGTCTCACGCTTTCTTTTCTACAAGTCGTCCATTACGGGTTATGGAAAAATGTCTACATTTCATTTTAGTCCCACATATTTCATTTAACCATGTCACCTGAACACATTCACCCCTATAAAATATGTTGGACTGTTCCACAAGTTACATTAACAGGAAGTTGCGTCATCTAAATTTTCTGAAGATCTTAGGAAGAAGAAAAGTAAGGTCTCTCTTTCTTAATTTTTTAGTATTATTGTAAAATTGACTGACGGGTTCATGTAGACAAAACAGGTTGAGAGTACATTATTAATAAATAAATAAATAAATATAAATATTCTCTCTCTCTCTCTCTCTCTCTCTCATATATACACACACACACACACATATACAGTATATATACACACACACACACACACATATATATGTATATATATATATTATATATGTATAAATATATATATATATTTATGTATAGCATGTCATTACAATGTCCTTAATGCCCTGATGTAATTAGCCGGGGTGCTAGTTAGCCACATTTAGTGTATTTGTGTATAATTCAATGCTAAATGAAGAAAAATTCAGCCATCATCAACAAAGAAACCTTGATAAAAATGAAATTATATTACCCGAGATGGGTGAACACATTTTTGAACATTTCAATGTAGTTAAATGTGAAAAATGACGATAAAAATAATGTTAATTTTGAGTGTTACAAGGCATAAATGGCTCTGTAATCATGGAATCACGCCAAAACTTGCCACATTCATTTGACAACGAATTCATCAATTAAAGCTTCTTTAAAGATGCTTTCTAAAAAGCTTCTCCTTTGATTCCTCTCTTGTAGGATTTTACATGGAAACGTTAATGGTTTCACCAAGGGAGAAACAGACGAACCCTTAGGGGTTCTAGATATAACATCTTTTGCACTGCCACCATTTTGGATAAAATAATCTAATAAATGTAAATGTTATGTAAAACTTGAGGGGAAAAAAAAAAATCCTTTTTGTCTGTCTGTCTCTTTTTCTCTTTCTTCTTGCTTTCTTTCCTTTTTCTCTGCAACTTTCTCAGCACTTCTCTTCCTCTCCTCTGATCTCTCCCTGGGTTTAAAGATTGAGAAAGCGCCGCTGTGTTGATTTGGGGAAAGGAAAAAAAAAATCTCCTTGATCAGCTAAATCTCCGCTTCTGCGTCAGGCCTCCTGCCATTTTCTGTCACTCCAGGAGATGACCGTGTGTGTGTGTGTGTGTGTGTGAGTGTGTATGTGTCTCTGAGTTTCTGTCCGCTTTTTCCTCTTGCCCACTGGCTGCCTGAGACTCAGTTCCTGCTCCTTTGAAGTGGCTGCGTGCAGAATGGAGGTTTTTTTGCATGGTGAATTTGCCCCTGACGCCCGCAGCGTCCCCGCCGCACGAGTCTGAAGAACGCTGGGTGCTCGTCTGGGATGGTCTTCTTTTTCTCGCGCTTCATAACCAGCCTCTTTGTGTTTTGAACTCAAGCATTCACAAGCCATGTAATCTCCAAATTAGGCCTTTCTTCTGCGCGTGAGCCGTGCGTTTGAAGTGCAATTATTTTGCTCATTACAAGTTAATTTTATTGTTATACTTCGTCAGGGTTTCCTGAGGTTATGCTGTTACAAACTTTGAGAAGAAGAGGAAATTAGCGAGAACGAAAGCTTTGAGGTGCTTGTGACGTGCTCTCTCTCACACACTCTCTCCCTCGTTCTCTTATTCGTTTTCTCTTTCTGAGCAGCTCTCTTCCTCAGTGCAAAACGAGAAACTCACACCGTCAGTTGAAAGTTCTACCAGATGACTGATAAAATAGATGTGCACCTTTGAAAGTGTATAAACATTCCCAGAGTGGTCAAACTGTATGAAATATAGCCTCTCTTTATGTCTGAATTTGTTCTGATATGGAAAAGCTTAAGCTCAGATATCAGATATATTCCTGCCTCCTTGCTTGCTGCTGTTTATCTGCAGACCATTTCCGATTGACTTTACACAAGATTTACACAAGCTGCGTATTGTATGTTATATGTGTGCGTCTGTGCATGCAATCATGCATGTGCGTTTTTTGTGTATTGAGAGAACATGGGTCAGATTTCACGTCAGTCCATTTAAGCACAAAGCAAACATTTGTGTTCCCGTGCACAGGCCAGTTCTAATGACGCGACCGAGTCCGATATCAGCCGCTCGAATCAACGTGTAATAATAGACATCACATTTAAGCCGATTTGATATTTAGTGTCTCATTTCCAATTAAGCCCTCAGATATCAGAGCTGCCCAAAATGATGAAGTAAAGCTAGCAGGCCAGAGATTGTCTTCCAGATACGAGCTAATAGCTGCACCAGTCATTAGCCACTTATAATTGGCAAAAAAATAGTGTTTTAATGTGGTACTGGAAGTCTTAATAGAAATCCTTCACAATGCCCCACAGTATTCGTTTTTAAATGTTACAACATGAGAAGGATTAAGAGTTGCAGGAAGTTGCATGTGAAATGTTTGATAACGGATTTGTACCACGCTGGTCCTTCCCTCAGGCGTATTTACACAGTTAATGCCAAAGCTTCCTGGATGCAAACGACACATGGTGTGTAGGACCACGGTCCCAGGTATGAACCGAGAAATATTATTAATATAAATATTTTCTTGCATGAGTGCAAGAATGTTGAGTTTTACACAGGGCCTACAAATAGCATTAGTAAAGCAGATTTTTGTGTAACTTTAAATAATTGATTTTCTGGAGAAACGCACACACAAATGCATAAATACATCCAGCACATCTGTAGTACATGAGTGAATACCAGAGATGCAAATTTCAAAAATTTAATTTTCCTTTAGTTAATCAAGGAGGACCCACTAACTCAAAACTCACAATAGACGTCTTATGATTTTGGTCCTTTTTATTAGTTAACGTGAGTTAATATTTGCATGTCTTAGCTTTCTTTGAGAGTAATGTCAGTTCTAGAAAGTCTAGAAAGCATTTGCATCTGATCTAAAGTCAGGAGTCCAAAAACAAAATGCACACTACACACTTTGGTGTAATGCCAAAACTAATGCATTCAGTGTGCATACACAACATATATGGCTTTAAAATTAAATGTGAAGCTCTGTTATGCTGTAAGTACCATCTATCTGTCTATTTATTTATTTATTTATTTATTTATTTTTGCATCCACTTGTCCTCTTACTAAATAAGCACCACCATCGCCTACTGATGAAACACTTCTATCCTGAGGGGTGTGGTCTCTTCCAGGATGACTCCACTCCAAACGCAGGGTGCAAGAGCTATGAATGCGAACGATGTAAATCATATACTGTGGCTTCCACACTAACCCTATAGAAAAACTATGGGATATTTGGGAGTTAGGTGTTGGACAGCGTTCTCCAACACCATCACCAAAACACCAACTGAGAGAATATCTTTAGGAAGAATGAGGAACTCTTTATGAAAAAAAGTAGTTCCATCTTTCAATACAGATGCTAAGTTTTGCAGAAACTGAACTAAACTGAATAATACATGAAAGTGTCTACGGTAAGTCATATAACCACTGTTTACAGCTGTGGTGAGCAGAAAAGCATCTCAGGACACATCAAACCTTGGGGTAGATGAGCTACAACAGCAGAACACCACATCAGGTTTCACTCCTGTAAGCTAAGAACAGGAATCTGAGGATTCCACACACAGGCTCACCGAAACTGCACAGCTGAAGACTAGAAAAGGACCAGATGATGCTTTTCCCATCTTCAACAAGCTCATATATATGAGGTAAATGAATATCTAGCACGTAGATTCAATGCAGTATGTACACCAGGGAACACTAATAAACTGGCATCTCAGGGTACACACATACATCACTGGCTCGCTAATAGGAAGCACACACACAAGCTGTTTGTTTTGTAGCTTCTGCCTTTCATCGAACTCAGAGATAGTGCTGTGTTTCATGTTCTTTCTCTCTGTTGCCTCGCTTTACTCTTTTGCTCCTCCTCTTCTTCCTCGCGCTTAATTCCATTGACGCTAAATAAACTTTATCCACAATAATAGCCGCTGGCAGGCCGCCCGTGAGAACAAAAACACAGACATCATGACAGGTTCAAAGGCAGTGTACTTCTCTCTCTCTCTCTCCGTTTCTCACTCTTTAGTCCATCCCTCCGTCTCGCTGACGTTTGTACCCTCTCTAGTCCTCGTCCGCCTTTGGTTTTTTTCGTGCGGGAGAAAGCTCTTTGTCTGGTAAACGGCTCCATCGGTTTTGATCCAGGCGTTTATTAGCTGGAGAGTTTAATTAAAAAGGCCATTCATATGAAAATGGGAGTTTGATAGTGATTGCTGTCCCCAGCAGCCTCTCGCTTCTACTTTTAATTAGAAGCCTGGTTGATTGACATCAAGCCCTGCTGGCTGCTTACTGACATACACACTCTTTTTTCCTCTCTCTCTCTCTCTCTTGACTTTTTTACACACACACACTTAATACATGCATACAATAACACAAAGGTCATTAAGGAATACACAGCACATCAAAGATCCAGCACACTTTTTGACACGTCTCGGTAATTAGCAAGGTGTGTGGGGTTCAGTTCTGCACAAATATACACAGTTAATTCACTGTGGCCTTGTTCGTCATGCTCTGGGCACTTTATCGAAACGTATAATTTAAAAATTGCTCGCGAACTAGCATCCTTACATGAAAACCCTGCTTCCGACAACGTAGGTAATCATATGACCCTATAGTTTTCATGGTTCTTTTTCATTTACATATTATGTCTTCAATCCATAGAGATCTTCATACACTGGACATGAGCACATTATTCTCGTGAATAATGGATGTCTCCGATAGGTTTATTCTCGCTGATTTACTCAGTAATCTCCAATTCTCTGCCTCCTTCCCACTTTTCTAAGCTCAATTAACTCTAACAGGTTCTAACTTTTATTTAGAAAATTACCAAAGCAAACAGATCAGAGGGAAAAGCCAATACTTGGTAATCAAACAAACCTAAAATCCAATAAACAGGCAGAGGTAAGGTGATCGTCAAACACGCCCAAACTAGGCAGAGCAAACAGGAGAAAGGTAAATAAAGCAGAGGTCAAAATATTGAAGCAAAACAGGAAAAGGAAAAGGCACAATGTTGGACTACGCAACGTATGTACATTATATAGGGGTGTGTGTGATTGTGAAAGACTGAATGAAATCAGTAATCAGGTGAGTGAGAACAGGGATGGATGTTTGACAAAGGATGGCATGGTTGTGAGCTGGGCATCATGGGAACTGGCGTGAACGCCTCATACAGGTACTGGTATAAAATAAAGAAATGAAATAGACAAAAGGCACAGAATTTTTGGACAGCCACATATAATAATTTATGTCAGAAAAATGAAAAAAAAAGAAAAGAAAGTCGTAGTAACAAATAAAGATCTCTGCATCAATTAATGCAGGAATGTTACACCTCGGAGAACATCAGTGATGATTATCTGTATCAGAAATGCCAAATATTCAGTGAAATGAATTTAATCAAATGAATGCTTTGATGTACACCTTTGTCTTCAATGGGAAAGGATGAAACTTTAGGCTTTATCACTTCATACTGTAATGTAGCATTGTCTTAGCACATCTGACAACAAAACAAGGAAACAGATATGATGTAGCAATGACATCAAAGAAGACCATGTTCATCCTTAAGCTGACAAAAGTGGTACTAAAAAAGTGCTGACGTTGGCTACTCATTGGTGATAATGGAAATCTAATATTGCCTGAATAGTGTGGACCTGGGAGAGAGAAAGTACCCTACTTTATTCCTCCTAGTAATGGCCCAAGTCAAGACAGGTCCTTCCTAGCTCATGAGTTTTTCTCATTTTTGGATTTGGATGTTCAGTGTAATTCCAAATTTCTGAACAAGTTCACTCAACCAAAGTCAAAACTCATTTTCAAGGTCATTTTTTAGACGTTAGACAAGTTTGTCTTGGATTTGCATGGACTTAGCTAACATTAGTGTTCATGATAAGTTGCTAAAAAAATTAAAAATGGTATTGAATCAAATTTAATTGACTTGAAGAAAAAACATTTGTACAATTTTCCACTCAGATTACAGGAGACAGAGTTGGCTAGTGCTTCTATTTCTTGCTTTTGCTAGCTGGATATGAGTTTAGCACACGTATTCATGCTTTTGCCATTAGCTTTGAAACTAAAGAGTCTGGTAAGTTGCGTTGCTGAACATGACTAAGAACCACCGTCTTTCACAGGAAAAGGCCGTTTGAATAAAATGTAACCAATCAAATATTGTCTTTTCCAAGAACCTTTCAGAAAACTCATATTCAGAATATCATGTTTACTCACCACTAACTTCTTCAAAATGAATTCTTGTAGATCAGGGAGTCCCATGGCCATATATATTATAAAGTCACATGATCAAAAATGACCTTTGAAATTATTTGCAGCTTGACTTGCTTGCTTATATTTGATCCAAGACTCGACTTGGATTTAAGTTTGAGACACAGATTTTGACCTTGGATTAAATTCCAGACAGGTAAATAACTATTTCTCCAACATTATGTTATGTTACTCAAATTTAAACTACATGCTACAGCATAACATTAAGGTAACCAGGGTGCCCAAACCATTTATTACTTAAATTGAGTAGCAACTTTGGATGAAAGCTTTTGACTTAGGCATTGAGAGCTGCTACCTGAGACTTGACTTGGACTTAAGGATCAGGTACACGTCTTAGACTCTGGTAGGTCCAGTCCTGATTTATATCCCTTTACTGAATGAGCATAAATGGACAAAATGTTCTTACCCATATAACAGCCTTCTTGTGGTTGTGAACTGGGCTTGTTTTAACAATTGATTAAAACCTTAACATCTCTTAACTTGTCAGAGCTCATTCAAATTATTCTCCCCTTACCATTTTGTAATGATCTTAACAATATATGGATTTTGGCAAACTTGAGAAGCCACAGTTTTGGACCACAGTACGTCTGTAATGAACTCCATACACTCCCTGTTAGTGTTAAAAACCAGCATCAATCCCTATGAGACTGAAAACAGTTTACTTCCCCACATATAGGGAAACCATATAAGTTTAGAGGGTCTACTTATAGTTCAGAGCGACTGTTTATAATCCAGGGACACAATTCTTACTATTTAATTTTAAAAGAGCAGAATATAAATGCCACAAAGACAACCTGCCAGTATATATTTCCCCACTCTCTCTCTTTCTCTGCTTTCTCCAATCACTTCTATCAAACCTCATCCCATCCCGTCAGACTTCATTTGCGCTTGCGTGTGCCTGCTTTGTTTTGCTTTGCCTGCCGTTTGGGTTTGATTTGGCCGAGAGTGTGCACTCGCAGCCGAGTGGAAGCGGAGGCAGAAGCGTTCGAGGGCCAAAACCTTGTTCCAATTACGACGGCTTCATTACAGCCGCTTCCCTGCTCTTCTCCCCTGCTCCATATTTCATGGCTGCGCCCTGAAAGCCCTGCTGTTGTTTTTTCATATCGACTGATTTCCTGTACAGCCTTGTTCAATGTACGTGGAAGCAGGGTGCAGATATTGTCCAGTAGGAGGCAGCGACGGAGGGAAAACTGCAGTGACGTCTCTGAAGATGGCGTGCGGGTTGCATACGGCAGCGATTCTACTCTTTCTTTATCAAATTAGAGTGCGGCGAGCATGCAATCCTGGGCATTTACTCAACTCAGTTTGGCCTGTGGCTGACGCCTGTAAAAGTTGCAGCAAAAAATAACTTGAAGCCAGTAAAGCAAGGTCAAAAAACTTTATGTATAGCTATAAATACAAAACAGTGTTTTTACACATCACATCCAATTTAATATAACATTTTATGTGCTTTAAAAAAAAAAAAAAACCCTTATAAAATACCCCTCTGAAGGAGCTGGCGAGATCTGCAGCTCAGATGGGAGAAACTAGAGGCAGGACAACCATAACCTGGACAAAAAATGAAGCTGGGAATTATTGAATAATGGCAAGAAAAAAAATTATTGAAAAAAAAAAAATCACCCCCCTGACAAGTTTATCCCTAAAGTGAAGCATGGTGTGGTAGCATCATCTTGACTGTTGCCCTTGAATGGCCATCTCTAGGCTTATTCTGTCCATGTTTTAATTATGGTTTAGTGGTTGGTTTAAACGTAGCATGTTTAAGAACAATTTTATTTTTAGAAATAAACCTTGATTGATTCTTCTGAAGAACTTTGTCCCATTAGCTCAGCATCTATTCCGAGTGGCCATGCTGACCTTTCTTATACATATGAGGCAATAACTCTAGTGGAATAGCATATTGCGCTAACATTGTTTTGCTACATGGGAGTCAGTATTCACAAGTAGTTCAGTTCAAGTCAAAGTTCTGAGCAAGTTCACATTCATTAGCATTCATTAAAAATTAATGATTTGCATGATTTTAGCTGAAATCATTTAATAACATTAGCTAACATTTTTTGATCGGTTGCTGAAATCATTTTGAATGACAAATTCTTGATATTGTTAGCTAGCTACGAGATTGCTACACATTTATTAGCAAACATTATCATTCATAGCTAGCTGCTTTGATTAACATTGCAGAATGCGTTTGAATTGTATCTCAATATATAACAAACATTAATACTCACACCAGAAAAGACAAATAGGCAATATGAGACAAACTATGCTGAAATAGTGCTAAAGGTACGGTGTGTTCATAAAGCTTCATCTACATGTGTAGGCCCTTCATACCAACTGGATTAAAACCACATAACATTCTGATGTCAAGTTGGCATAAAGCCCAAGTCAAATGACAGATTTTATGACAATTTACAAGAAATGAAAAGCGTGTGTGTGTATGTGTGTGTGCGTGTGTTGAATATAGCCCTTTTTTTTGTCATTTATCACTTTAGATTAAGTGTACATACACACAATGCAGTTTCTTAACTTTGAAGACTTGTGTAGGTGGAGTGTGTTTGGATTAGAGGTTTGCCAGTGCAATTGTGTCTGTTTGACACAGTTAGGCTCTCAAGCTCTGGATACTAAGGTAGGGTAGTCCAACTAGGGTAGTCATTCTGGTGTGTGTGTGTGTGTGTGTGTGTGTGTGTGTGTGAGAGAGAGAGAGAACAGGTGTATAACCTATGTGTGTGTTGAAGTTTGTATTCTAGTAAAAGTGTGTGTTGGGATGGGTGTGTTTATGTGTGTGTGTGTGTGTGCCAGGTACACACCAGGTTTATACCGTTGTTCCAGCTGCTGCCTCAGGTGAGTCCCGTGCTCATGAGCGAAAGCCTCAGCTGTATTCAGTGTCTTGTTCGCTGTCGTCCTCCACTTAAATATCACTTAACTCTGATTAACCCGCGTTGGCCCACCTGCCAGCTGACTGCCATTAGACTGACCCTTATCTGTTCGTCTGATCTGGCCACAATAGAGCCAGGGCCGGAGCCGGGGCTTACGGAGCCTCTTCAATAATAAATCATTAGCTAAACACTTTTGTTCATTTGTGTCATGTTACATGTACTTTAATTTGCTCTTCTGTATCTCACGCCTCGCTCAGCAGATGTAAAATTGTCCAGCATTTTTCTTTTTTTTAAATTTTCGAGAAATAAATCTCGTTTGAGTGGCAGTGTCTTATATTGTAACTGTACCTGTATCCTTTTTCATCCCTCACTTTCTTTATTTTCCAGCTGTCAGATAGAAAGATTGGAGGTGTGGTTTCCTTGAACTATGACTAATTATATTCAAGTAATCTCACAAATTAGATTTTTAAATGATTCATTATTTATGTAAAAAAAAAAGATTATTAGGACTTGGCGTAGTGTCTGTAAGCATTTGGCTGCAAAATGTGTGTGCTAAGCTAGCTAGCAAGCTAATTTTGCTGATAATAATGAACGAGATTTGATTCTTATGACATGTTTGGTGCAATTTCTTAAAATTCATACTACTAAGATTAACCACAAATTGATACAAATTGTCAATGTTAATGGAGAACATAAGAGTGTTTTTTCTTGTGGTATACATAAAGAAGTGTGGCTTCAGTTAAATAAATTGCAGAGAGTAATATTAAGATTCCACAGTTGTAAACTTCTGGCAAATGCTAGCTAGTTTAGTAGCAGTTAGCTACCTAAAATTAGGCTAATAAGAGACAATAAAAAATTTAAGACCTAGATGCTGAAATCCCACAGATGTCAACCCCTAACAAGTGCTACCTAATTTGGCAGCAGTTCAGCCACTTTGCTAGCTTTCCTAAAGTTGGGGAAGAACAAAATTTGGTCGTTGAAGCAGAGAAATAATGCAAATCAAGACTCAGATATTGAAATCACACATATTTCAACCTCTGACAACCGCTAGAGAGTTTGGTAGCAGTTAGCGAGCTGGCTAGTCAATTGAGGTCATGTTAGGGTTAAATAAAATGATGGTTTGTCATGTTATATTTTGACAGGTGGGACTAGTGTTAGTAGGTCATGGAGAACATGACAATGCAAATATATGAATGAATACAGAAATGCCAATATGATCTAAATTTGAGCAAGTTTATTAGCAGTTAGCTAGATAGCTATCTAGCCATCTTACTTAAAGTTAGGAAAGTACACAACTTTGAGGGTTAATAGTTAAACTGCTGAGAACAATGCAAAATTTCAACTTCTGACAAATGCTAGCTAGTTTAGTAGCAGTTAGCTACTAGTCTTATTACTTTAGATAATGCTGGTGATGAACAATATGATGGTTTGTTGTGGTATATTTTACCAGGCGTGACTAGTGTTACGAAATCACTGAGAGTATGGCACTGCAAATAAAAATGGTTATTTAAAAATACCACTCTTGTTTACTTGTGATAAACGTATGCTAGTTTACTATCAGTTAGCTACACATCTAGCTAACTTATCAAGAGTTAGGGCTGAACAATGTCTTGGATCTTTACAGTTAAACTATTGAGAAACAATGCAATTTGAGATGCAGACACTGAAATCACACGTACGTCAACTTCTGACAAGTGCAAGCTAGATAATAAGCACTTAGCTAGATGACTGTTTATCTTAGATAAAGTTAGTAATGAATGAAATAATGGTTTGTCATGTTGTACTTTAACAGATATGACTGTCCTGTCCTGTCACGTTTTCAGATTATTTTATTTTATTTTATTTCATTTTAGGCTGAAAGTTGACCCTAGGTCATTAAGTCGTTTCTTGTGAATGGAAAAATATTGCAAATAATTTATTTTTATACTTAGCACATTTGGAAACACTTTAGAGAACGGCACTGGCACTGTTCCGATGGCTACATGGCACCTACATAAACTGTTAATGTTAAAATATTTATAAACACCTATTATAAAGGCTGCTTTTGTCTATTTCAATGCCGAGTTGATATACACCTATGTCAAGTGACGCAGACTGTTAGTGACATTAAGTTGTCATGGCAGTGACATAGCAGGTTATGATGACTGACTATGTCTATGTGTCTATGTGACAAAAATGCTGATAATGTGATGAAGATGTTTGTGACAAGCGGTCATATCATTAGCAAAATGTCATGCTTGACATAATGTACTATATCTTTAGTATAACATCAACTTGACATCCAAAAGCAGCCTTTAAGATAACTTTTGGATTATAAGCCTTTCTAAAAGCTCATGTAGGTTTATGTCAGTTGTCATGAATGGCTTATGTAGGTGTCATGTAGCCTATTTTAACCATTCTGAGCATTACTATTAGGTACGCATTCTCACATGTCTACACCTGGAACTACGCTAATATGTAAAACGCTTCCTAATAAACACATTTTAGAAACGTCTGTTTCATATCCACTGTCCAATATGACCTCATGCTCGACCTTCTATTGCGACAAGATTGAGCTGTTCTGATCTTCTCAGGCTCATTTGACCTTGTCATTGCCTTTTCTCATTTCAGACCTGCAGCCATATTCCTGTATGTTACACTACACCGTCTCTCCACCTTTCAGTCGTATGCTTCAGGTTCACATGGCTGGGTAATAGGGGTTAGGCAGAAGGAAGATATGAAAAGTTGCTGTTTGTTTCTCCCAAGGGACACACACACACACACACACACACACACACACACACACACACACACACACACACACACACACACACACACAC